>OY974083.1:10629203-11228882 GCA_963854165.1 Sylvicola cinctus
AAGTGGTTGTCCTTCTAGATTCTGCTGATTCCTGGTAGCCTGGTAGAATATTTGAAAATATGCTCAGTTATTACTAATAAATTTAACAAAAATTCACTTGTTTTCGCTTATTTTTCGCTGAAATTCGGCATCCTTTTAGCTTGAATTTATCAAATTTTTGGGTTAAATTTGGCAACAATTTTCTCAATTAAAATAAGTGGTTGTTCTTCTAGATTCTGCTGATTCCTGGTAGCCTGGTGGAATATTTGAAAAAATGATCAGTTTTTACCAATAAATTTAACAAAAATTCACTTGTTTTCGCTTATTTTTCGCTGAAATTCGGCTTTTTTTTAGCTTGAATATATCAAATTTTTGGGTTACATTTGGCAACAATTTCCTCAATTAAAATATGTGGTTGTCCTTCTAGATTCTGCTGATTCCTGGTAGCCTGGTAGAATATTTGAAAATATGCTCAGTTATTACCAATAAATTTAACAAAAACTCACTTGTTTTCGCTTATTTTTCGCTGAAATTCGGCATCCTTTTAGCTTGAATTTATCAAATTTTTGGGTTAAATTTGGCAACAATTTTCACAATTAAAATAAGTGGCTGTGCTTCTAGATTCTGCTGATTCCTGGTAGCCTGGTAGAATATTTGAAAAAATGCTCAGTTATTACAAATAAATTTAACAAAAATTCACTTGTTTTCGCTTATTTTTCGCTGAAATTCGGCTTTTTTTTAGCTTGAATATATCAAATTTTTGGGTAAAATTTGGCAACAATTTTCCCAATTAAAATAAGTGGTTGTCCTTCTAGATTCTGCTGATTCCTGGTAGCCTGGTAGAATATTTGAAAAAATGCTCAGTTATTACCAACAAATTTAACAAAAATTCACTTGTTTTCGCTTATTTTTCGCTGAAATTCGGCTTTTTTTTAGCTTGAATTATCAAATTTTTGGGTTAAATTTGGCAACAATTTTCTCAATTAAAATAAGTGGTTGTCCTTCTAGATTCTGCTGATTCCTGGTAGCCTGGTAGAATATTTGAAAAAATGCTCAGTTATTACCAACAAATTTAACAAAAATTCACTTGTTTTCGCTTATTTTTCGCTGAAATTTGGCTTTTTTTTAGCTTGAATTTATCAAATTTTTGGGTAAAATTTGGCAACAATTTTCCCAATTAAAATAAGTGGTTGTCCTTCTAGATTCTGCTGATTCCTGGTAGCCTGGTAGAATATTTGAAAAAATGCTCAGTTATTACCAACAAATTTAACAAAAATTCACTTGTTTTCGCTTATTTTTCGCTGAAATTCGGCTTTTTTTTAGCTTGAATTATCAAATTTTTGGGTTAAATTTGGCAACAATTTTCTCAATTAAAATAAGTGGTTGTCCTTCTAGATTCTGCTGATTCCTGGTAGCCTGGTAGAATATTTGAAAAATGCTCAGTTATTACCAACAAATTTAACAAAAATTCACTTGTTTTCGCTTATTTTTCGCTGAAATTCGGCTTTTTTTTAGCTTGAATATATCAAATTTTTGGGTAAAATTTGGCAACAATTTTCCCAATTAAAATAAGTGGTTGTCCTTCTAGATTCTGCTGATTCCTGGTAGCCTGGTAGAATATTTGAAAAAATGCTCAGTTATTACCAACAAATTTAACAAAAATTCACTTGTTTTCGCTTATTTTTCGCTGAAATTCGGCATCCTTTTAGCTTGAATTATCAAATTTTTGGGTTAAATTTGGCAACAATTTTCTCAATTAAAATAAGTGGTTGTCCTTCTAGATTCTGGTGATTCCTGGTAGCCTGGTAGAATATTTGAATAGATGCTCAGTTATTTCCAATAAATTTAACAAAAATTCACTTGTTTTCGCTTATTTTTCGCTGAAATTTGGCTTTTTTTTAGCTTGAATTTATCAAATGTTTGGGTAAAATTTGGCAACTATTTTCTCAATTAAAATAAGTGGTTGTCCTTCTAGATTCTGCTGATTCCTGGTAGCCTGGTAGAATATTTGAAAAAATGCTCTATTATTACCAATAAATTTAACAAAAATTCACTTGTTTTCGCTTATTTTTCGCTGAAATTAGGTTCTTTTTAGCTTGAATTTATCAAATTTTTGGGTAAAATTTGGCAACAATTTTCTCAATTAAAATAAGTGGTTGTTCTTCTAGATTCTGCTGATTCCTGGTAGCCTGGTAGAATATTTGAAAAAATGCTCAGCTATTACCAATAAATTTAACAAAAATTCACTTGTTTTCGCTTATTTTTCGCTGAAATTAGGTTTTTTTTAGCTTGAATTTATCAAATTTTTGGGTAAAATTTGGCAACAATTTTCTCAATTAAAATAAGTGGTTGTTCTTCTAGATTCTGCTGATTCCTGGTAGCCTGGTGGAATATTTGAAAAAATGCTCAGTTTTTACCAATAAATTTAACAAAAATTCACTTGTTTTCGCTTATTTTTCGCTGAAATTCGGCTTTTTTTTAGCTTGAGTTTATCAAATTTTTGGGTAAAATTTGGCAACAATTTCCTCAATTAAAATAAGTGGTTGTTCTTCTAGATTCTGCTGATTCCTGGTAGCCTGGTGGAATATTTGAAAAAATGCTCAGTTTTTACCAATAAATTTAACAAAAATTCACTTGTTTTCGCTTATTTTTCGCTGAAATTAGGTTTTTTTTAGCTTGAATTTATCAAATTTTTGGGTAAAATTTGGCAACAATTTTCCCAATTAAAATAAGTGGTTGTCCTTCTAGATTCTGCTGATTCCTGGTAGCCTGGTAGAATATTTGAAAAAATGCTCAGTTATTACCAACAAATTAACAAAAATTCACTTGTTTTCGCTTATTTTTCGCTGAAATTCGGCATCCTTTTAGCTTGAATTATCAAATTTTTGGGTTAAATTTGGCAACAATTTTCTCAATTAAAATAAGTGGTTGTCCTTCTAGATTCTGGTGATTCCTGGTAGCCTGGTAGAATATTTGAATAGATGCTCAGTTATTTCCAATAAATTTAACAAAAATTCACTTGTTTTCGCTTATTTTTCGCTGAAATTTGGCTTTTTTTTAGCTTGAATTTATCAAATGTTTGGGTAAAATTTGGCAACTATTTTCTCAATTAAAATAAGTGGTTGTCCTTCTAGATTCTGCTGATTCCTGGTAGCCTGGTAGAATATTTGAAAAAATGCTCTATTATTACCAATAAATTTAACAAAAATTCACTTGTTTTCGCTTATTTTTCGCTGAAATTAGGTTCTTTTTAGCTTGAATTTATCAAATTTTTGGGTAAAATTTGGCAACAATTTTCTCAATTAAAATAAGTGGTTGTTCTTCTAGATTCTGCTGATTCCTGGTAGCCTGGTAGAATATTGAAAAAATGCTCAGCTATTACCAATAAATTTAACAAAAATTCACTTGTTTTCGCTTATTTTTCGCTGAAATTTGGCTTTTTTTTAGCTTGAATTTATCAAATGTTTGGGTAAAATTTGGCAACTATTTTCTCAATTAAAATAAGTGGTTGTCCTTCTAGATTCTGCTGATTCCTGGTAGCCTGGTAGAATATTTGAAAAAATGCTCTATTATTACCAATAAATTTAACAAAAATTCACTTGTTTTCGCTTATTTTTCGCTGAAATTAGGTTCTTTTTAGCTTGAATTTATCAAATTTTTGGGTAAAATTTGGCAACTATTTTCTCAATTAAAATAAGTGGTTGTCCTTCTAGATTCTGCTGATTCCTGGTAGCCTGGTAGAATATTTGAAAAAATGCTCAGTTATTACCAACAAATTTAACAAAAATTCACTTGTTTTCGCTTATTTTTCGCTGAAATTCGGCATCCTTTTAGCTTGAATTTATTAAATTTTTGGGTTAAATTTGGAAACAATTTCCTCAATTAAAATATGTGGTTGTCCTTCTAGATTCTGCTGATTCCTGGTAGCCTGGTAGAATATTTGAAAAATTGCTCAGTTATTACCAACAAATTTAACAAAAATTCACTTGTTTTCGCTTATTTTTCGCTGAAATTCGGCATCCTTTTAGCTTGAATTTATCAAATTTTTGGGTTAAATTTGGCAACAATTTTCTCAATTAAAATAAGTGGTTGTCCTTCTAGATTCTGATGATTCCTGGTAGCCTGGTAGAATATTTGAAAATATGCTCAGTTATTACCAATAAATTTAACAAAAATTCACTTGTTTTCGCTTATTTTTCGCTGAAATTCGGCTTTTTTTTAGCTTGAGTTTATCAAATTTTTGGGTAAAATTTGGCAACAATTTCCTCAATTAAAATAAGTGGTTGTCCTTCTAGATTCTGCTGATTCCTGGTAGCCTGGTAGAATATTTGAAAAAATGCTCAGTTATTACCAACAAATTTAACAAAAATTCACTTGTTTTCGCTTATTTTTCGCTGATATTCGGCATCCTTTTAGCTTGAATTTATCAAATTTTTGGGTTAAATTTGGCAACAATTTCCTCAATTAAAATAAGTGGTTGTCCTTCTAGATTCTGCTGATTCCTGGTAGCCTGGTAGAATATTTGAAAAAATGCTCAGTTATTACCAACAAATTTAACAAAAATTCACTTGTTTTCGCTTATTTTTCGCTGAAATTCGGCTTTTTTTTAGCTTGAATATATCAAATTTTTGGGTTAAATTTGGCAACAATTTTCTCAATTAAAGTAAGTCGTTGTCCTTCTAGATTCTGCTGATTACTGGTAGCCTGGTAGAATATTTGAAAAAATGCTCAGTTTTTACCAATAAATTTAACAAAAATTCACTTGTTTTCGCTTATTTTTCGCTGAAATTCGGCTTTTTTTTAGCTTGAATATATCAAATTTTTGGGTTAAATTTGGCAACAATTTCCTCAATTAAAATATGTGGTTGTCCTTCTAGATTCTGCTGATTCCTGGTAGCCTGGTAGAATATTTGAAAAAATGCTCAGTTATTACCAACAAATTTAACAAAAATTCACTTGTTTTCGCTTATTTTTCGCTGATATTCGGCATCCTTTTAGCTTGAATTTATCAAATTTTTGGGTTAAATTTGGCAACAATTTCCTCAATTAAAATAAGTGGTTGTCCTTCTAGATTCTGCTGATTCCTGGTAGCCTGGTAGAATATTTGAAAAAATGCTCAGTTATTACCAACAAATTTAACAAAAATTCACTTGTTTTCGCTTATTTTTCGCTGAAATTAGGTTTTTTTTAGCTTGAATATATCAAATTTTTGGGTTAAATCTGGCAACAATTTCCTCAATTAAAATATGTGGTTGTCCTTCTAGATTCTGCTGATTCCTGGTAGCCTGGTAGAATATTTGAAAAAATGCTCAGTTATTACCAACAAATTTAACAAAAATTCACTTGTTTTCGCTTATTTTTCGCTGAAATTCGGCTTTTTTTTAGCTTGAATATATCAAATTTTTGGGTAAAATTTGGCAACAATTTTCTCAATTAAAGTAAGTGGTTGTCCTTCTAGATTCTGCTGATTCCTGGTAGCCTGGTAGAATATTTGAAAAAATGCTCAGTTGTTACCAATAAATTTAACAAAAATTCACTTGTTTTCGCTTATTTTTCGCTGAAATTAGTTTTTTTTTAGCTTGAATTTATCAAATTTTTGGGTAAAATTTGGCAACAATTTTCTCAATTAAAATAAGTGGTTGTCCTTCTAGATTTTGATGATTCCTGGTAGCCTGGTAGAATACTTGAAAAAAAGCTCAGTTATTACCAATAAATTTAACAAAAATTCACTTGTTTTCGCTTACTTTTCGCTGAAATTTGGCTTTTTTTTAGCTTGAATTTATCAAATTTTTGGGTAAAATTTGGCAACTATTTTCTCAATTAAAATAAGTGGTTGTCCTTCTAGATTCTGCTGATTCCTGGTAGCCTGGTAGAATATTTGAAAAAATGCTCAGTTATTACCAATAAATTTAACAAAAATTCACTTGTTTTCGCTTATTTTTCGCTGAAATTAGGTTTTTTTTAGCTTGAATTTATCAAATTTTTGGGTAAAATTTGGCAACAATTTTCTCAATTAAAATAAGTGGTTGTTCTTCTAGATTCTGCTGATTCCTGGTAGCCTGGTAGAATATTTGAAAAAATGCTCAGTTTTTACCAATAAATTTAACAAAAATTCACTTGTTTTCGCTTATTTTTCGCTGAAATTCGGCATCCTTTTAGCTTGAATTTATCAAAGTTTTGGGTTAAATTTGGCAACAATTTTCTCAATTAAAATAAGTGGTCGTCTTTCTAGATTCTGCTGATTCCTGCTAGCCTGGTAGAATATTTGAAAAAATGCTCAGTTATTACCATCAAATTTAACAAACATTCACTTGTTTTCGCTTATTTTTCGCTGAAATTCGGCATCCTTTTAGCTTGAATTTATCAAATTTTTGGGTAAAATTTGGCAACAATTTTCTCAATTAAAATAAGTGGTTGTTCTTCTAGATTCTGCTGATTCCTGGTAGCCTGGTGGAATATTTGAAAAAATGCTCAGTTTTTACCAATAAATTTAACAAAAATTCACTTGTTTTCGCTTATTTTTCGCTGAAATTCGGCATCCTTTTAGCTTGAATTTATTAAATTTTTGGGTTAAATTTGGCAACAATTTCCTCAATTAAAATATGTGGTTGTCCTTCTAGATTCTGCTGATTCCTGGTAGCCTGGTAGAATATTTGAAAAATTGCTCAGTTATTACCAACAAATTTAACAAAAATTCACTTGTTTTCGCTTATTTTTCGCTGAAATTAGGTTTTTTTTAGCTTGAATTTATCAAATTTTTGGGTAAAATTTGGCAACAATTTTCTCAATTAAAATAAGTGGTTGTCCTTCTAGATTCTGCTGATTCCTGGTAGCCTGGTAGAATATTTGAAAAAATGCTCAGTTATTACCAATAAATTTAACAAAAATTCACTTGTTTTCGCTTATTTTTCGCTGAAATTCGGCTTTTTTTTAGCTTGAATATATCAAATTTTTGGGTTACATTTGGCAACAATTTCCTCAATTAAAATATGTGGTTGTCCTTCTAGATTCTGCTGATTCCTGGTAGCCTGGTAGAATATTTGAAAAAATGCTCAGTTATTACCAACAAATTTAACAAAAATTCACTTGTTTTCGCTTATTTTTCGCTGAAATTCGGCATCCTTTTAGCTTGAATTTATTAAATTTTTGGGTTAAATTTGGCAACAATTTCCTCAATTAAAATATGTGGTTGTCCTTCTAGATTCTGCTGATTCCTGGTAGCCTGGTAGAATATTTGAAAAATTGCTCAGTTATTACCAACAAATTTAACAAAAATTCACTTGTTTTCGCTTATTTTTCGCTGATATTCGGCATCCTTTTAGCTTGAATTTATCAAATTTTTGGGTTAAATTTGGCAACAATTTTCTCAATTAAAATAAGTGGTTGTCCTTCTAGATTCTGATGATTCCTGGTAGCCTGGTAGAATATTTGAAAATATGCTCAGTTATTACCAATAAATTTAACAAAAATTCACTTGTTTTCGCTTATTTTTCGCTGAAATTCGGCTTTTTTTTAGCTTGAATATATCAAATTTTTGGGTAAAATTTGGCAACATTTTTCCCAATTAAAATAAGTGGTTGTCCTTCTAGATTCTGCTGATTCCTGGTAGCCTGGTAGAATATTTGAAAATATGCTCAGTTATTACTAATAAATTTAACAAAAATTCAATTGTTTTCGCTTATTTTTCGCTGAAATTCGGCATCCTTTTATCTTGAATTATCAAATTTTTGGGTTAAATTTGGCAACAATTTTCTCAATTAAAATAAGTGGTTGTCCTTCTAGATTCTGGTGATTCCTGGTAGCCTGGTAGAATATTTGAATAGATGCTCAGTTATTTCCAATAAATTTAACAAAAATTCACTTGTTTTCGCTTATTTTTCGCTGAAATTTGGCTTTTTTTTAGCTTGAATTTATCAAATGTTTGGGTAAAATTTGGCAACTATTTTCTCAATTAAAATAAGTGGTTGTCCTTCTAGATTCTGCTGATTCCTGGTAGCCTGGTAGAATATTTGAAAAAATGCTCTATTATTACCAATAAATTTAACAAAAATTCACTTGTTTTCGCTTATTTTTCGCTGAAATTAGGTTCTTTTTAGCTTGAATTTATCAAATTTTTGGGTAAAATTTGGCAACAATTTTCTCAATTAAAATAAGTGGTTGTTCTTCTAGATTCAGCTGATTCCTGGTAGCCTGGTAGAATATTTGAAAAAATGCTCAGTTATTACCAATAAATTTAACAAAAATTCACTTGTTTTCGCTTATTTTTCGCTGAAATAAGTTTTTTTTTAGCTTGAATTTATCAAATTTTTGGGTTAAATTTGGCAATAATTTTCTCAATTAAAATAAGTGGTTGTCCTTCTAGATTCTGCTGATTCCTGGTAGCCTGGTAGAATATTTGAAAATATGCTCAGTTATTACCAATAAATTTAACAAAAATTCACTTGTTTTCGCTTATTTTTCGCTGAAATTCGGCATCCTTTTAGCTTGAATTTATCAAATTTTTGGGTTAAATTTGGCAACAATTTCCTCAATTAAAATAAGTGGTTGTCCTTCTAGATTCTGCTGATTCCTGGTAGCCTGGTAGAATATTTGAAAAAATGCTCAGTTATTACCAATAAATTTAACAAAAATTCACTTGTTTTCGCTTATTTTTCGCTGAAATTTGGCTTTTTTTTAACTTGAATTTATCAAATTTTTGGGTAAAATTTGGCAACTATTTTCTCAATTAAAATAAGTGGTTGTCCTTCTAGATTCTGCTGATTCCTGGTAGCCTGGTAGAATATTTGAAAATATGCTCAGTTATTACCAATAAATTTAACAAAAATTCACTTGTTTTCGCTTATTTTTCGCTGAAATTCGGCATCCTTTTAGCTTGAATTTATCAAATTTTTGGGTTAAATTTGGCAACAATTTCCTCAATTAAAATAAGTGGTTGTCTTTCTAGATTCTGCTGATTCCTGGTAGCCTGGTAGAATATTTGAAAATATGCTCAGTTTTTACCAATAAATTTAACAAAAATTCACTTGTTTTCGCTTATTTTTCGCTGAAATTCGGCTTTTTTTTAGCTTGAATATATCAAATTTTTGGGTTAAATTTGGCAACAATTTCCTCAATTAAAATAAGTGGTTGTCCTTCTAGATTCTGCTGATTCCTGGTAGCCTGGTAGAATATTTGAAAAAATGCTCAGTTATTACCAACAAATTTAACAAAAATTCACTTGTTTTCGCTTATTTTTCGCTGAAATTCGGCTTTTTTTAAGCTTGAGTTTATCAAATTTTTGGGTTAAATTTGGCAACAATTTCCTCAATTAAAATAAGTGGTTGTCCTTCTAGATTCTGCTGATTCCTGGTAGCCTGGTAGAATATTTGAAAAAATGCTCAGTTATTACCAACAAATTTAACAAAAATTCACTTGTTTTCGCTTATTTTTCGCTGATATTCGGCATCCTTTTAGCTAGAATTTATCAAATTTTTGGGTTAAATTTGGCAACATTTTCCTCAATTAAAATAAGTGGTTGTCCTTCTAGATTCTGCTGATTCCTGGTAGCCTGGTAGAGTATTTGAAAAATTGCTCAGTTATTACCAACAAATTTAACAAAAATTCACTTGTTTTCGCTTATTTTTCGCTGAAATTCGGCATCCTTTTAGCTTGAATTTATCAAATTTTTGGGTTAAATTTGGCAACAATTTTCTCAATTAAAGTAAGTGGTTGTCCTTCTAGATTCTGCTGATTCCTGGTAGCCTGGTAGAATATTTGAAAAAATGCTCAGTTTTTACCAACAAATTTAACAAAAATTCACTTGTTTTCGCTTATTTTTCGCTGAAATTCGGCATCCTTTTAGCTTGAATTTATCAAATTTTTGGGTTAAATTTGGCAACAATTTTCTCAATTAAAGTAAGTGGTTGTCCTTCTAGATTCTGCTGATTCCTGGTAGCCTGGTAGAATATTTGAAAAAATGCTCAGTTATTACCAACAAATTTAACAAAAATTCACTTGTTTTCGCTCATTTTTCGCTGAAATTCGGCATCCTTTTAGCTTGAATTTATCAAATTTTTGGGTTAAATTTGGCAACAATTTTCTCAATTAAAATAAGTGGTTGTCCTTCTAGATTCTGCTGATTCCTGGTAGCCTGGTAGAATATTTGAAAAAATGCTCAGTTATTACCAACAAATTTAACAAAAATTCACTTGTTTTCGCTTATTTTTCGCTGAAATTCGGCATCCTTTTAGCTTGAATTTATCAAATTTTTGGGTTAAATTTGGCAACAAATTTCTCAATTAAAGTAAGTGGTTGTCCTTCTAGATTCTGCTGATTCCTGGTAGCCTGGTAGAATATTTGAAAAAATGCTCAGTTTTTACCAATAAATTTAACAAAAATTCACTTGTTTTCGCTTATTTTTCGCTGAAATTCGGCTTTTTTTAAGCTTGAATATATCAAATTTTTGGGTTAAATTTGGCAACAATTTCCTCAATTAAAATATGTGGTTGTCCTTCTAGATTATGCTGATTCCTGGTAGCCTGGTAGAATATTTGAAAAAATGCTCAGTTATTACCAACAAATTTAACAAAAATTCACTTGTTTTCGCTTATTTTTCGCTGATATTCGGCATCCTTTTAGCTTGAATTTATCAAATTTTTGGGTTAAATTTGGCAACAATTTCCTCAATTAAAATATGTGGTTGTCCTTCTAGATTATGCTGATTCCTGGTAGCCTGGTAGAATATTTGAAAAAATGCTCAGTTATTACCAACAAATTTAACAAAAATTCACTTGTTTTCGCTTATTTTTCGCTGATATTCGGCATCCTTTTAGCTTGAATTTATCAAATTTTTGGGTTAAATTTGGCAACAATTTCCTCAATTAAAATATGTGGTTGTCCTTCTAGATTATGCTGATTCCTGGTAGCCTGGTAGAATATTTGAAAAAATGCTCAGTTATTACCAACAAATTTAACAAAAATTCACTTGTTTTCGCTTATTTTTCGCTGATATTCGGCATCCTTTTAGCTTGAATATATCAAATTTTTGGGTTAAATTTGGCAACAATTTCCTCAATTAAAATATGTGGTTGTCCTTCTAGATTATGCTGATTCCTGGTAGCCTGGTAGAATATTTGAAAAAATGCTCAGTTATTACCAACAAATTTAACAAAAATTCACTTGTTTTCGCTTATTTTTCGCTGATATTCGGCATCCTTTTAGCTTGAATTTATCAAATTTTTGGGTTAAATTTGGCAACAATTTCCTCAATTAAAATATGTGGTTGTCCTTCTAGATTCTGCTGATTCCTGGTAGCCTGGTAGAATATTTGAAAAAATGCTCAGTTATTACCAACAAATTTAACAAAAATTCACTTGTTTTCGCTTATTTTTCGCTGAAATTAGGTTTTTTTTAGCTTGAATATATCAAATATTTGGGTTAAATCTGGCAACAATTTCCTCAATTAAAATATGTGGTTGTCCTTCTAGATTCTGCTGATTCCTGGTAGCCTGGTAGAATATTTGAAAAAATGCTCAGTTATTACCAACAAACTTAACAAAAATTCACTTGTTTTCGCTTATTTTTCGCTGAAATTCGGCTTTTTTTTAGCTTGAATATATCAAATTTTTGGGTAAAATTTGGCAACAATTTTCTCAATTAAAGTAAGTGGTTGTCCTTCTAGATTCTGCTGAATCCTGGTAGCCTGGTAGAATATTTGAAAAAATGCTCAGTTGTTACCAATAAATTTAACAAAAATTCACTTGTTTTCGCTTATTTTTCGCTGAAATTAGGTTTTTTTTAGCTTGAATTTATCAAATTTTTGGGTAAAATTTGGCAACAATTTTCTCAATTAAAATAAGTGGTTGTTCTTCTAGATTTTGATGATTCCTGGTAGCCTGGTAGAATACTTGAAAAAAAGCTCAGTTATTACCAATAAATTTAACAAAAATTCACTTGTTTTCGCTTATTTTTCGCTGAAATTTGGCTTTTTTTTAGCTTGAATTTATCAAATTTTTGGGTAAAATTTGGCAACTATTTTCTCAATTAAAATAAGTGGTTGTCTTTCTAGATTCTGCTGATTCCTGGTAGCCTGATAGAATATTTGAAAATATGCTCAGTTATTACCAATAAATTTAACAAAAATTCACTTGTTTTCGCTTATTTTTCGCTGAAATTCGGCTTTTTTTTAGCTTGAATATATCAAATTTTTGGGTTAAATTTGGCAACAATTTCCTCAATTAAAATAAGTGGTTGTCCTTCTAGATTCTGATGATTCCTGGTAGCCTGGTAGAATATTTGAAAAAATGCTCAGTTATTACCAACAAATTTAACAAAAATTCACTTGTTTTCGCTTATTTATCGCTGATATTCGGCATCCTTTTAGCTTGAATTTATCAAATTTTTGGGTTAAATTTGGCAACAATTTCCTCAATTAAAATAAGTGGTTGTCCTTCTAGATTCTGCTGATTCCTGGTAGCCTGGTAGAATATTTGAAAAAATGCTCAGTTATTACCAACAAATTTAACAAAAATTCACTTGTTTTCGCTTATTTTTCGCTGAAATTCGGCATCCTTTTAGCTTGAATTTATCAAATTTTTGGTTAAATTTGGCAACAATTTTCTCAATTAAAGTAAGTGGTTGTCCTTCTAGATTCTGCTGATTCCTGGTAGCCTGGTAGAATATTTGAAAAAATGCTCAGTATTTACCAATAAATTTAACAAAAATTCACTTGTTTTCGCTTATTTTTCGCTGAAATTCGGCTTTTTTTAAGCTTGAATATATCAAATTTTTGGGTTAAATTTGGCAACAATTTCCTCAATTAAAATATGTGGTTGTCCTTCTAGATTATGCTGATTCCTGGTAGCCTGGTAGAATATTTGAAAAAATGCTCAGTTGTTACCAACAAATTTAACAAAAATTCACTTGTTTTCGCTTATTTTTCGCTGATATTCGGCATCCTTTTAGCTTGAATTTATCAAATTTTTGGGTTAAATTTAGCAACAATTTCCTCAATTAAAATATGTGGTTGTCCTTCTAGATTATGCTGATTCCTGGTAGCCTGGTAGAATATTTGAAAAAATGCTCAGTTATTACCATCAAGTTTAACAAAAATTCACTTGTTTTCGCTTATTTTTCGCTGATATTCGGCATCCTTTTAGCTTGAATTTATCAAATTTTTGGGTTAAATTTGGCAACAATTTCCTCAATTAAAATATGTGGTTGTCCTTCTAGATTATGCTGATTCCTGGTAGCCTGGTAGAATATTTGAAAAAATGCTCAGTTATTACCAACAAATTTAACAAAAATTCACTTGTTTTCGCTTATTTTTCGCTGATATTCGGCATCCTTTTAGCTTGAATATATCAAATTTTTGGGTTAAATTTGGCAACAATTTCCTCAATTAAAATATGTGGTTGTCCTTCTAGATTATGCTGAATACTGGTATCCTGGTAGAATATTTGAAAAAGTGCTCAGTTATTACCAACAAATTTAACAAAAATTCACTTGTTTTCGCTTATTTTTCGCTGATATTCGGCATCCTTTTAGCTTGAATTTATCAAATTTTTGGGTTAAATTTGGCAACAATTTCCTCAATTAAAATATGTGGTTGTCCTTCTAGATTCTGCTGATTCCTGGTAGCCTGGTAGAATATTTGAAAAAAATGCTCAGTTATTACCAACAAATTTAACAAAAATTCACTTGTTTTCGCTTATTTTTCGCTGATATTCGGCATCCTTTTAGCTTGAATTTATCAAATTTTTGGGTTAAATTTGGCAACAATTTCCTCAATTAAAATATGAGGTTCTCCTTCTAGATTATGCTGATTCCTGGTAGCCTGGTAGAATATTTGAAAAAATGCTCAGTTATTACCAACAAATTTAACAAAAATTCACTTGTTTTCGCTTATTTTTCGCTGATATTCGGCATCCTTTTAGCTTGAATTTATCAAATTTTTGGGTTAAATTTGGCAACAATTTCCTCAATTAAAATATGTGGTTGTCCTTCTAGATTATGCTGATTCCTGGTAGCCTGGTAGAATATTTGAAAAAATGCTCAGTTATTACCAACAAATTTAACAAAAATTCATTTGTTTTCGCTTATTTTTCGCTGATATTCGGCATCCTTTTAGCTTGAATATATCAATTTTTTGGGTTAAATTTGGCAACAATTTCCTCAATTAAAATATGTGGTTGTCCTTCTAGATTATGCTGATTCCTGGTAGCCTGGTAGAATATTTGAAAAAATGCTCAGTTATTACCAACAAATTTAACAAAAATTCACTTGTTTTCGCTTATTTTTCGCTGATATTCGGCATCCTTTTAGCTTGAATATATCAAATTTTTGGGTTAAATTTGGCAACAATTTCCTCAATTAAAATATGTGGTTGTCCTTCTAGATTATGCTGATTCCTGGTAGCCTGGTAGAATATTTGAAAAAATGCTCAGTTATTACCAACAAATTTAACAAAAATTCACTTGTTTTCGCTTATTTTTCGCTGATATTCGGCATCCTTTTAGCTTGAATATATCAAATTTTTGGGTTAAATTTGGCAACAATTTCCTCAATTAAAATATGTGGTTGTCCTTCTAGATTATGCTGATTCCTGGTAGCCTGGTAGAAAAGTATTTGAAAAAATGCTCAGTTATTACCAACAAATTTAACAAAAATTCACTTGTTTTCGCTTATTTTTCGCTGATATTCGGCATCCTTTTAGCTTGAATTTATCAAATTTTTGGGTTAAATTTGGCAACAATTTCCTCAATTAAAATATGTGGTTGTCCTTCTAGATTCTGCTGATTCCTGGTAGCCTGGTAGAATATTTGAAAAAATGCTCAGTTATTACCAACAAATTTAACAAAAATTCACTTGTTTTCGCTTATTTTTCGCTGATATTCGGCATCCTTTTAGCTTGAATATATCAAATTTTTGGGTTAAATTTGGCAACAATTTCCTCAATTAAAATATGTGGTTGTCCTTCTAGATTATGCTGATTCCTGGTAGCCTGGTAGAATATTTGAAAAAATGCTCAGTTATTACCAACAAATTTAACAAAAATTCACTTGTTTTCGCTTATTTTTCGCTGATATTCGGCATCCTTTTAGCTTGAATTTATCAAATTTTTGGGTTAAATCTGGCAACAATTTCCTCAATTAAAATATGTGGTTGTCCTTCTAGATTCTGCTGATTCCTGGTAGCCTGGTAGAATATTTGAAAAAATGCTCAGTTATTACCAACAAATTTAACAAAAATTCACTTGTTTTCGCTTATTTTTCGCTGAAATTCGGCTTTTTTTTAGCTTGAATATATCAAATTTTTGGGTAAAATTTGGCAACAATTTTCTCAATTAAAGTAAGTGGTTGTCCTTCTAGATTCTGCTGATTCCTGGTAGCCTGGTAGAATATTTGAAAAAATGCTCAGTTGTTACCAATAAATTTAACAAAAATTCACTTGTTTTCGCTTATTTTTCGCTGAAATTAGGTTTTTTTTAGCTTGAATTTATCAAATTTTTGGGTAAAATTTGGCAACAATTTTCTCAATTAAAATAAGTGGTTGTCCTTCTAGATTTTGATGATTCCTGGTAGCCTGGTAGAATACTTGAAAAAAAGCTCAGTTATTACCAATAAATTTAACAAAAATTCACTTGTTTTCGCTTATTTTTCGCTGAAATTTGGCTTTTTTTTAGCTTGAATTTATCAAATTTTTGGGTAAAATTTGGCAACTATTTTCTCAATTAAAATAAGTGGTTGTCCTTCTAGATTCTGCTGATTCCTGGTAGCCTGGTAGAATATTTGAAAAAATGCTCAGTTATTACCAATAAATTTAACAAAAATTCACTTGTTTTCGCTTATTTTTCGCTGAAATTAGGTTTTTTTTAGCTTGAATTTATATCAAATTTTTGGGTAAAATTTGGCAACAATTTTCTCAATTAAAATAAGTGGTTGTTCTTCTAGATTCTGCTGATTCCTGGTAGCCTGGTAGAATATTTGAAAAAATGCTCAGTTATTACCAATAAATTTAACAAATATTCACTTGTTTTCGCTTATTTTTCGCTGAAATAATTTTTTTTTAGCTTGAATTTATCAAATTTTTGGGTAAAATTTGGCAACAATTTTCTCAATTAAAATATGTGGTTGTCCTTCTAGATTCTGCTGATTCCTGGTAGCCTGGTAGATTATTTGAAAAAATGCTCAGTTATTACCAACAAATTTAACAAAAATTCACTTGTTTTCGCTCATTTTTCGCTGAAATTAGGTTTTTTTTAGCTTGAATTTATCAAATTTTTGGGTAAAATTTGGCAACAATTTTCTCAATTAAAATAAGTGGTTGTTCTTCTAGATTCTGCTGATTCCTGGTAGCCTGGTAGAATATTTGAAAAAATGCTCAGTTATTACCAATAAATTTAACAAAAATTCACTTGTTTTCGCTTATTTTTCGCTGAAATAATTTTTTTTAGCTTGAATTTATCAAATTTTTGGGTAAAATTTGGCAACAATTTTCTCAATTAAAATATGTGGTTGTCCTTCTAGATTCTGCTGATTCCTGGTAGCCTGGTAGATTATTTGAAAAAATGCTCAGTTATTACCAACAAATTTAACAAAAATTCACTTGTTTTCGCTCATTTTTCGCTGAAATTAGGTTTTTTTAGCTTGAATTTATCAAATTTTTGGGTAAAATTTGGCAACAATTTTCTCAATTAAAATAAGTGGTTGTTCTTCTAGATTCTGCTGATTCCTGGTAGCCTGGTAGCATATTTGAAAAAATGCTCAGTTATTACCAATAAATTTAACAAAAATTCACTTGTTTTCGCTTATTTTTCGCTGAAATAATTTTTTTTTAGCTTGAATTTATCAAATTTTTGGGTAAAATTTGGCAACAATTTTCTCAATTAAAATATGTGGTTGTCCTTCTAGATTCTGCTGATTCCTGGTAGCCTGGTAGAATATTTGAAAAAATGCTCAGTTATTACCAATAAATTTAACAAAAATTCACTTGTTTTCGCTTATTTTTCGCTGAAATAATTTTTTTTTAGCTTGAATTTATCAAATTTTTGGGTAAAATTTGGCAACAATTTTCTCAATTAAAATATGTGGTTGTCCTTCTAGATTCTGCTGATTCCTGGTAGCCTGGTAGAATATTTGAAAAAATGCTCAGTTATTACCAATAAATTTAACAAAAATTCACTTGTTTTCGCTTATTTTTCGCTGAAATTAGGTTTTTTTTAGCTTGAATTTATCAAATTTTTGGGTAAAATTTGGCAACAATTTTCTCAATTAAAATAAGTGGTTGTTCTTCTAGATTCTGCTGATTCCTGGTAGCCTGGTAGAATATTTGAAAAATGCTCAGTTATTACCAACAAATTTAACAAAAATTCACTTGTTTTCGCTTATTTTTCGCTGATATTCGGCATCCTTTTAGCTTGAATTTATCAAATTTTTGGGTTAAATTTGGCAACAATTTCCTCAATTAAAATAAGTGGTTGTCCTTCTAGATTCTGCTGATTCCTGGTAGCCTGGTAGAATATTTGAAAAAATGCTCAGTTATTACCAACAAATTTAACAAAAATTCACTTGTTTTCGCTTATTTTTCGCTGAAATTCGGCTTTTTTTAAGCTTGAATATATCAAATTTTTGGGTTAAATCTGGCAACAATTTCCTCAATTAAAATATGTGGTTGTCCTTCTAGATTCTGCTGATTCCTGGTAGCCTGGTAGAATATTTGAAAATATGCTCAGTTATTACCAATAAATTTAACAAAATTCACTTGTTTTCGCTTATTTTTCGCTGATATTCGGCATCCTTTTAGCTTGAATTTATCAAATTTTTGGGTTAAATTTGGCAACAATTTCCTCAATTAAAATAAGTGGTTGTCTTTCTAGATTCTGCTGATTCCTGGTAGCCTGGTAGAATATTTGAAAATATGCTCAGTTATTACCAATAAATTTAACAAAAATTCACTTGTTTTCGCTTATTTTTCGCTGAAATTCGGCTTTTTTTTAGCTTGAATATATCAAATTTTTGGGTTAAATTTGGCAACAATTTCCTCAATTAAAATAAGTGGTTGTCCTTCTAGATTCTGCTGATTCCTGGTAGCCTGGTAGAATATTTGAAAAATGCTCAGTTATTACCAACAAATTTAACAAAAATTCACTTGTTTTCGCTTATTTTTCGCTGATATTCGGCATCCTTTTAGCTTGAATTTATCAAATTTTTGGGTAAAATTTGGCAACAATTTCCTCAATTAAAATAAGTGGTTGTCCTTCTAGATTCTGCTGATTCCTGGTAGCCTGGTAGAATATTTGAAAAAATGCTCAGTTTTTACCAATAAATTTAACAAAAATTCACTTGTTTTCGCTTATTTTTCGCTGAAATTCGGCTTTTTTTTAGCTTGAATATATCAAATTTTTGGGTTAAGTTTGGCAACAATTTCCTCAATTAAAATATGTGGTTGTCCTTCTAGATTATGCTGATTCCTGGTAGCCTGGTAGAATATTTGAAAAAATGCTCAGTTATTACCAACAAATTTAACAAAAATTCACTTGTTTTCGCTTATTTTTCGCTGATATTCGGCATCCTTTTAGCTTGAATTTATCAAATTTTTGGGTTAAATTTGGCAACAATTTCCTCAATTAAAATATGTGGTTGTCCTTCTAGATTATGCTGATACCTGGTAGCCTGGTAGAATATTTTAAAAAGTGCTCAGTTATTACCAACAAATTTAACAAAAATTCACTTGTTTTCGCTTATTTTTCGCTGATATTCGGCATCCTTTCAGCTTGAATTTATCAAATTTTTGGGTTAAATTTGGCAACAATTTCCTCAATTAAAATATGTGGTTGTCCTTCTAGATTATGCTGATTCCTGGTAGCCTGGTAGAATATTTGAAAAAATGCTCAGTTATTACCAACAAATTTAACAAAAATTCACTTGTTTTCGCTTATTTTTCGCTGATATTCGGCATCCTTTTAGCTTGAATATATCAAATTTTTGGGTTAAATTTGGCAACAATTTCCTCAATTAAAATATGTGGTTGTCCTTCTAGATTATGCTGATTCCTGGTAGCCTGGTAGAATATTTGAAAAAATGCTCAGTTATTACCAACAAATTTAACAAAAATTCACTTGTTTTCGCTTATTTTTCGCTGAAATTAGTTTTTTTTTAGCTTGAATATATCAAATTTTTGGGTTAAATCTGGCAACAATTTCCTCAATTAAAATAAGTGGTTGTCCTTCTAGATTCTGCTGATTCCTGGTAGCCTGGTAGAATATTTGAAAATATGCTCAGTTATTACCAACAAATTTAACAAAAATTCACTTGTTTCGCTTATTTTTCGCTGAAATTCGGCTTTTTTTTAGCTTGAATTTATCAAATTTTTGGGTAAAATTTGGCAACAATTTTCTCAATTAAAATATGTGGTTGTCCTTCTAGATTCTGCTGATTCCTGGTAGCCTGGTAGAATATTTGAAAAAATGCTCAGTTATTACCAATAAATTTAACAAAAATTCACTTGTTTTCGCTTATTTTTCGCTGAAATTAGGTTTTTTTTAGCTTGAATTTATCAAATTTTTGGGTAAAATTTGGCAACAATTTTCTCAATTAAAATAAGTGGTTGTTCTTCTAGATTCTGCTGATTCCTGGTAGCTTGGTAGAATATTTGAAAAAATGCTCAGTTATTACCAATAAATTTAACAAAAATTCACTTGTTTTCGCTTATTTTTCGCTGAAATTAGGTTTTTTTTAGCTTGAATTTATCAAATTTTTGGGTAAAATTTGGCAACAATTTTCTCAATTAAAATAAGTGGTTGTTCTTCTAGATTCTGCTGATTCCTGGTAGCCTGGTAGAATATTTGAAAAAATGCTCAGTTATTACCAATAAATTTAACAAAAATTCACTTGTTTTCGCTTATTTTTCGCTGAAATTAGGTTTTTTTTAGCTTGAATTTATCAAATTTTTGGGTAAAATTTGGCAACAATTTTCTCAATTAAAATAAGTGGTTGTCCTTCTAGATTCTGCTGATTCCTGGTAGCCTGGTAGAATATTTGAAAAAATGCTCAGTTATTACCAATAAATTTAACAAAAATTCACTTGTTTGCGCTTATTTTTCGCTGAAATTAGGTTTTTTTTAGCTTGAATTTATCAAATTTTTGGGTAAAATTTGGCAACAATTTTCTCAATTAAAATATGTGGTTGTCCTTCTAGATTCTGCTGATTCCTGGTAGCCTGGTAGAATATTTGAAAAAATGCTCAGTTATTACCAACAAATTTAACAAAAATTCACTTGTTTTCGCTTATTTTTCGCTGAAATAATTTTTTTTTAGCTTGAATTTATCAAATTTTTGGGTAAAATTTGGCAACAATTTTCTCAATTAAAATATGTGGTTGTCCTTCTAGATTCTGCTGATTCCTGGTAGCCTGGTAGAATATTTGAAAAAATGCTCAGTTATTACCAATAAATTTAACAAAAATTCACTTGTTTTCGCTTATTTTTCGCTGAAATTAGGTTTTTTTTAGCTTGAATTTATCAAATTTTTGGGTAAAATTTGGCAACAATTTTCTCAATTAAAATATGTGGTTGTCCTTCTAGATTCTGCTGATTCCTGGTAGCCTGGTAGAATATTTGAAAAAATGCTCAGTTATTACCAATAAATTTAACAAAAATTCACTTGTTTTCGCTTATTTTTCGCTGAAATTAGTTTTTTTTTAGCTTGAATTTATCAAATTTTTGGGTAAAATTTGGCAACAATTTTCTCAATTAAAATAAGTGGTTGTTCTTCTAGATTCTGCTGATTCCTGGCTTTTTTTTAGCTTGAATATATCAAATTTTTGGGTAAAATTTGGCAACAATTTTCTCAATTAAAATAAGTGGTTGTTCTTCTAGATTCTGCTGATTCCTGGTAGCCTGGTAGAATATTTGAAAAAATGCTCAGTTATTACCAACAAATTTAACAAAAATTTACTTGTTTTCGCTTATTTTTCGCTGAAATTAGTTTTTTTTTAGCTTGAATATATCAAATTTTTGGGTTAAATCTGGCAACAATTTCCTCAATTAAAATATGTGGTTGTCCTTCTAGATTCTGCTGATTCCTGGTAGCCTGGTAGAATATTTGAAAAAATGCTCAGTTATTACCAACAAATTTAACAAAAATTCACTTGTTTTCGCTTATTTTTCGCTGAAATTCGGCTTTTTTTTAGCTTGAATATATCAAATTTTTGGGTTAAATTTGGCAACAATTTCCTCAATTAAAATATGTGGTTGTCCTTCTAGATTCTGCTGATTCCTGGTAGCCTGGTAGAATATTTGAAAAAATGCTCAGTTATTACCAACAAATTTAACAAAAATTCACTTGTTTCGCTTATTTTTCGCTGATATTCGGCATCCTTTTAGCTTGAATTTATCAAATTTTTGGGTTAAATTTGGCAACAATTTCCTCAATTAAAATAAGTGGTTGTCCTTCTAGATTCTGCTGATTCCTGGTAGCCTGGTAGAATATTTGAAAAAATGCTCAGTTATTACCAACAAATTTAACAAAAATTCACTTGTTTTCGCTTATTTTTCGCTGAAATTCGGCTTTTTTTTAGCTTGAATATATCAAATTTTTGGGTTAAATCTGGCAACAATTTCCTCAATTAAAATATGTGGTTGTCCTTCTAGATTCTGCCTATTCATGGTAGCCTGGTAGAATATTTGAAAAAATGCTCAGTTATTACCAACAAATTTAACAAAAATTCACTTGTTTTCGCTTATTTTTCGCTGAAATTCGGCTTTTTTTTAGCTTGAATATATCAAATTTTTGGGTAAAATTTGGCAACAATTTTCTCAATTAAAGTAAGTGGTTGTCCTTCTAGATTCTGCTGATTCCTGGAAGCCTGGTAGAATATTTGAAAAAATGCTCAGTTGTTACCAATAAATTTAACAAAAATTCACTTGTTTTCGCTTATTTTTCGCTGAAATTCGGCTTTTTTTTAGCTTGAATATATCAAATTTTTGGGTTAAATCTGGCAACAATTTCCTCAATTAAAATATGTGGTTGTCCTTCTAAATTCTGCTGATTCCTGGTAGCCTGGTAGAATATTTGAAAAAATGCTCAGTTATTACCAACAAATTTAACAAAAATTCACTTGTTTTCGCTTATTTTTCGCTGAAATTAGGTTTTTTTTAGCTTGAATTTATCAAATTTTTGGGTAAAATTTGGCAACAATTTTCTCAATTAAAATAAGTGGTTGTCCTTCTAGATTCTGCTGATTCCTGGTAGCCTGGTAGAATATTTGAAAAAAAGCTCAGTTATTACCAATAAATTTAACAAAAATTCACTTGTTTTCGCTTATTTTTCGCTGAAATTTGGCTTTTTTTTAGCTTGAATTTATCAAATTTTTGGGTAAAATTTGGCAACTATTTTCTCAATTAAAATAAGTGGTTGTCCTTCTAGATTCTGCTGATTCCTGGTAGCCTGGTAGAATATTTGAAAAAATGCTCAGTTATTACCAATAAATTTAACAAAAATTCACTTGTTTTCGCTTATTTTTCGCTGAAATTAGGTTTTTTTTAGCTTGAATTTATCAAATTTTTGGGTAAAATTTGGCAACAATTTCCTCAATTAAAATATGTGGTTGTCCTTCTAGATTCTGCTGATTCCTGGTAGCCTGGTAGAATATTTGAAAAAATGCTCAGTTATTACCAACAAATTTAACAAAAATTCACTTGTTTTCGCTTATTTTTCGCTGAAATTCGGCTTTTTTTTAGCTTGAATATATCAAATTTTTGGGTTAAATTTGGCAACAATTTCCTCAATTAAAATATGTGGTTGTCCTTCTAGATTCTGCTGATTCCTGGTAGCCTGGTAGAATATTTGAAAAAATGCTCAGTTATTACCAACAAATTTAACAAAAATTCACTTGTTTCGCTTATTTTTCGCTGATATTCGGCATCCTTTTAGCTTGAATTTATCAAATTTTTGGGTTAAATTTGGCAACAATTTCCTCAATTAAAATAAGTGGTTGTCCTTCTAGATTCTGCTGATTCCTGGTAGCCTGGTAGAATATTTGAAAAAATGCTCAGTTATTACCAACAAATTTAACAAAAATTCACTTGTTTTCGCTTATTTTTCGCTGAAATTCGGCTTTTTTTTAGCTTGAATATATCAAATTTTTGGGTTAAATCTGGCAACAATTTCCTCAATTAAAATATGTGGTTGTCCTTCTAGATTCTGCCTATTCATGGTAGCCTGGTAGAATATTTGAAAAAATGCTCAGTTATTACCAACAAATTTAACAAAAATTCACTTGTTTTCGCTTATTTTTCGCTGAAATTCGGTTTTTTTTTAGCTTGAATATATCAAATTTTTGGGTAAAATTTGGCAACAATTTTCTCAATTAATGTAAGTGGTTGTCCTTCTAGATTCTGCTGATTCCTGGAAGCCTGGTAGAATATTTGAAAAAATGCTCAGTTGTTACCAATAAATTTAACAAAAATTCACTTGTTTTCGCTTATTTTTCGCTGAAATTCGGTTTTTTTTTAGCTTGAATATATCAAATTTTTGGGTAAAATTTGGCAACAATTTTCTCAATTAATGTAAGTGGTTGTCCTTCTAGATTCTGCTGATTCCTGGTAGCCTGGTAGAATATTTGAAAAAATGCTCAGTTATTACCAACAAATTTAACAAAAATTCACTTGTTTTCGCTTATTTTTCGCTGAAATTCGGCTTTTTTTTAGCTTGAATATATCAAATTTTTGGGTTAAATCTGGCAACAATTTCCTCAATTAAAATATGTGGTTGTCCTTCTAGATTCTGCCTATTCATGGTAGCCTGGTAGAATATTTGAAAAAATGCTCAGTTATTACCAACAAATTTAACAAAAATTCACTTGTTTTCGCTTATTTTTCGCTGAAATTCGGTTTTTTTTTAGCTTGAATATATCAAATTTTTGGGTAAAATTTGGCAACAATTTTCTCAATTAATGTAAGTGGTTGTCCTTCTAGATTCTGCTGATTCCTGGTAGCCTGGTAGAATATTTGAAAAAATGCTCAGTTATTACCAACAAATTTAACAAAAATTCACTTGTTTTCGCTTATTTTTCGCTGAAATTAGGTTTTTTTTAGCTTGAATTTATCAAATTTTTGGGTAAAATTTCGGCAACAATTTTCTCAATTAAAATAAGTGGTTGTCCTTCTAGATTCTGCTGATTCCTGGTAGCCTGGTAGAATATTTGAAAAAAAGCTCAGTTTATTACCAATAAATTTAACAAAAATTCACTTGTTTTCGCTTATTTTTCGCTGAAATTTGGCTTTTTTTTAGCTTGAATTTATCAAATTTTTGGGTAAAATTTGGCAACTATTTTCTCAATTAAAATAAGTGGTTGTCCTTCTAGATTCTGCTGATTCCTGGTAGCTTGGTAGAATATTTGAAAAAATGCTCAGTTATTACCAATAAATTTAACAAAAATTCACTTGTTTTCGCTTATTTTTTCGCTGAAATTAGGTTTTTTTTAGCTTGAATTTATCAAATTTTTGGGTAAAATTTGGCAACAATTTTCTCAATTAAAATAAGTGGTTGTTCTTCTAGATTCTGCTGATTCCTGGTAGCCTGGTAGAATATTTGAAAAAATGCTCAGTTATTACCCAATAAATTTAACAAAAATTTACTTGTTTTCGCTTATTTTTCGCTGAAATTAGGTTTTTTTTAGCTTGAATTTATCAAATTTTTGGGTAAAATTTGGCAACAATTTTCTCAATTAAAATAAGTGGTTGTCCTTCTAGATTCTGCTGATTCCTGGTAGCCTGGTAGAATATTTGAAAAAATGCTCAGTTATTACCAATAAATTTAACAAAAATTCACTTGTTTGCGCTTATTTTTCGCTGAAATTTGGCTTTTTTTCTAGTTTGAATTTATCAAATTTTTGGGTAAAATTTGGCAACAATTTTCTCAATTGAAATAAGTGGTTGTCCTTCTAGATTCTGATGATTCCTGGTAGCCTGGTAGAATACTTGAAAAAAAGCTCAGTTATTACCAATAAATTTAACAAAAATTCACTTGTTTTCGCTTATTTTTCGCTGAAATTTGGCTTTTTTTTTAGCTTGAATTTATCAAATTTTTGGGTAAAATTTGGCAACTATTTTCTCAATTAAAATAAGTGGTTGTCCTTCTAGATTCTGCTGATTCCTGGTAGCCTGGTAGAATATTTGAAAAAATGCTCAATTATTACCAATAAATTTAACAAAAATTCACTTGTTTTCGCTTATTTTTAGCTGAAATTAGGTTTTTTTTAGCTTGAATTTATCAAATTTTTGGGTAAAATTTGGCAACAATTTTCTCAATTAAAATAAGTGGTTGTTCTTCTAGATTCTGCTGATTCCTGGTAGCCTGGTAGAATATTTGAAAAAATGCTCAGTTATTACCAATAAATTTAACAAAATTTACTTGTTTTCGCTTATTTTTCGCTGAAATTAGGTTTTTTTTAGCTTGAATTTTTCAAATTTTTGGGTAAAATTTTGCAACAATTTTCTCAATTAAAATAAGTGGTTGTCCTTTCTAGATTCTGCTGATTCCTGGTAGCCTGGTAGAATATTTGAAAAAATGCTCAGTTATTACCAATAAATTTAACAAAAATTCACTTGTTTTCGCTTATTTTTCGCTGAAATTAGGTTTTTTTTTAGCTTGAATTTATCAAATTTTTGGGTAAAATTTGGCAACAATTTTCTCAATTAAAATATGTGGTTGTTCTTCTAGATTCTGCTGATTCCTGGTAGCCTGGTAGAATATTTGAAAAAATGCTCAGTTATTACCAACAAATTTAACAAAAATTCACTTGTTTTCGCTTATTTTTTCGCTGAAATTCGGATTTTTTTTAGCTTGAATTTATCGAATTTTTGGATTAAATTTGGCAACAATTTCCTAAATTAAAATAACTGGTTGTCCTTCTAGATTCTGCTGATTCCTGGTAGCCTGGTAGAATATTTGAACCAATGCTCAGTTATTACCAATAAATTTAACAAAAATTCACTTGTTTTCGCTTATTTTTCGATGAAATTCGGCTTTTTTTAAGCTTGAATATATCAAATTTTTGGGTTAAATTTGGCAACAATTTCCTCAATTAAAATATGTGGTTGTCCTTCTAGATTCTGCTGATTCCTGGTAGCCTGGTAGAATATTTGAAAAAATGCTCAGTTATTACCAACAAATTTAACAAAAATTCACTTGTTTTCGCTTATTTTTCGCTGAAATTCGGATTTTTTTTAGCTTGAATTATCGAATTTTTGGATTAAATTTGGCAACAATTTCCTAAATTAAAATAACTGGTTGTCCCTTCTAGATTCTGCTGATTCCTGGTAGCAAGGTAGAATATTTGAACCAATGCTCAGTTGTTACCAATAAATTTAACAAAAATTCACTTGTTTTCGCTTATTTTTTCGCTGAAATTCGGCTTTTTTTTAGCTTGAATATATCAAATTTTTGGGTTAAATCTGGCAACAATTTCCTCAATTAAAATATGTGGTTGTCCTTCTAGATTCTGCTGATTCCTGGTAGCCTGGTAGAATATTTGAAAAAATGCTCAGTTATTACCAACAAATTTAACAAAAATTCACTTGTTTTCGCTTATTTTTTCGCTGAAATTAGGTTTTTTTTAGCTTGAATTTATCAAATTTTTGGGTAAAATTTGGCAACAATTTTCTCAATTAAAATAAGTGGTTGTTCTTCTAGATTCTGCTGATTCCTGGTAGCCTGGTAGAATATTTGAAAAAATGCTCAGTTATTACCAATAAATTTAACAAAAATTCACTTGTTTTCGCTTATTTTTCGCTGAAATTTGGCTTTTTTTAGCTTGAATTTATCAAATTTTTGGGTAAAATTTGGCAACTATTTTTCTCAATTAAAATAAGTGGTTGTCCCTTCTAGATTCTGCTGATTCCTGGTAGCCCTGGTAGAATATTTGAAAAAATGCTCAGTTATTACCAATAAATTTAACAAAAATTCTCTTGTTTTCGCTTATTTTTTCGCTGAAATTAGGTTTTTTTTAGCTTGAATTTATCAAATTTTTGGGTAAAATTTGGCAACAATTTTCTCAATTAAATAAGTGGTTGTTCTTCTAGATTCTGCTGATTCCTGGTAGCCTGGTAGAATATTTGAAAAAATGCTCAGTTATTACCAATAAATTTAACAAAAATTTACTTGTTTTCGCTTATTTTTCGCTGAAATTAGGTTTTTTTTAGCTTGAATTTATCAAATTTTTTGGGTAAAATTTGGCAACAATTTTCTCAATTAAAATAAGTGGTTGTCCCTTCTAGATTCTGCTGATTCCTGGTAGCCTGGTAGAATATTTGAAAAAAATGCTCAATTATTACCAATAAATTTAACAAAAATTCACTTGTTTTCGCTTATTTTTAGCCTGAAATTAGGTTTTTTTTAGCTTGAATTTATCAAATTTTTGGGTAAAATTTGGCAACAATTTCTCAATTAAAATAAGTGGTTGTTCTTCTAGATTCTGCTGATTCCTGGTAGCCTGGTAGAATATTGAAAAAATGCTCAGTTATTACCAATAAATTTAACAAAAATTTACTTGTTTTCGCTTATTTTTCGCTGAAATTAGGTTTTTTTTTAGCTTGAATTTATCAAATTTTTTGGGTAAAATTTTGCAACAATTTTCTCAATTAAAATAAGTGGTTGTCCTTCTAGATTCTGCTGATTCCTGATAGCCTGGTAGAATATTTGAAAAATGCTCAGTTATTACCAATAAATTTAACAAAAATTCACTTGTTTTCGCTTATTTTTCGCTGAAATTAGGTTTTTTTTAGCTTGAATTTATCAAATTTTTGGGTAAAATTTGGCAACAATTTTCTCAATTAAAATAAGTGGTTGTTCTTCTAGATTCTGCTGATTCCTGGTAGCCTGGTAGAATATTTGAAAAAATGCCTCAGTTATTACCAATAAATTTAACAAAAATTCACTTGTTTTCGCTTATTTTTCGCTGAAATTCGGCTTCTTTTTAGCTTGAATTTATCAAAATTTTATGTAAAATTTGGCAACAATTTCCTCAATTAAAATATGTGGTTTGTCCTTCTAGATTCTGCTGATTCCTGGTAGCCTGGTAGAATATTTGAAAAAAAGCTCAGTTTTTACCAATAAATTTAACAAAAATTCACTTGTTTTCGCTTATTTTTCGCTGAAATTAGGTTTTTTTTAGCTTGAATTTATCAAATTTTTGGGTAAAATTTGGCAACAATTTTCTCAATTAAAATAAGTGGTTGTCCTTTTAGATTCTGCTGATTCCTGGTAGCCTGGTAGAATATTTGAAAAAATGCTCAGTTATTACTAATAAATTTAACAAAAATTCACTTGTTTTCGCTTATTTTTCGCTGAAATTTGTTTTTTTTTTAGCTTGAATTTATCAAATTTTTGGGTAAAATTTGGCAACAATTTTCTCAATTAAAATAAGTGGTTGTCCTTCTAGATTCTGCTGATTCCTGGTAGCCTGGTAGAATTTTTGAAAAACTGCTCAGTTATTACCAATAAATTTAACAAAAATTCACTTGTTTTCGCTTATTTTTCGCTGAAATATCGGCTTCTTTTTAGCTTGAATTTATCAAATTTTTGGGTTAAATTTGGCAACAATTTTCTCAATTAAAATATGTGGTTGTCCTTCTAGATTCTGCTTATTCCTGGTAGCCTGGTAGAATACTTGAAAAAAATGCTCAGTTTTTACCAATAAATTTAACAAAAATACACTTGTTTTCGCTTATTTTTCGCTGAAATTCGGCTTCTTTTTAGCTTGAATTTATCAAAATTTTATGTAAAATTTGGAAACAATTTCCTCAATTAAAATATGTAGTTGTCCTTCTAGATTCTGCTTATTCCTGGTAGCCTGGTAGAATACTTGAAAAACTGCTCAGTTATTACCAATAAATTTAACAAAAATTCACTTGTTTTCGCTTATTTTTCGCTGAAATTCAGCTTCTTTTTAGCTTGAATTTATCAAAATTTTATGTAAAGTTTGGAAACAATTTCCCCAATTAAAATATGTGGTTGTCCTTCTAGATTCTGCTTATTCCTGGTAGCCTGGTAGAATACTTGAAAAAATGCTCAGTTATTACCATAAAATTTAACAAAAATTCACTTGTTTTCGCTTATTTTTCGGCTTCTTTTTAGCTTGAATTTATCAAAATTTTATGTAAAAATTGGAAACAATTTCCTCAATTAAAATATGTGGTTGTCCTTCCAGATTCTGCTGATTCCTGGTAGCCTGGTAGAATATTTGAAAAAATGCTCAGTTATTACCAATAAAATTAACAAAAATTCACTTGTTTTCGCTTATTTTTCGCTGAAATTCGGCTTCTTTTTAGCTTGAATTTATCAAATCTTTGGGTTAAATTTGGCAACAATTTTCTCAATTAAAATATGTGGTTGTCCTTCTAGATTCTGCTTATTCCTGGTAGCCTGGTAGAATACTTGAAAAAAAAGCTCAGTTTTTACCAATAAATTTAACAAAAATTCACTTGTTTTCGCTTATTTTTCGCTGAAATTCGGCTTCTTTTGAGCATGAATTTATCAAAATTTTATGTAAAATTTGGAAACAATTTCCTCAATTAAAATATGTGGTTGTCCTTCTAGATTCTGCTTATTCCCTGGTAGCCTGGTAGAATACTTGAAAAAAATGCTTCCTGGTAGCCTGTAGAATACTTGAAAAAATGCTCAGTTATTACCAATAAAATTTAACAAAAATTCACTTGTATTTCGCTTATTTTTCGGCTTCTTTTTAGCTTGAATTATCAAAATTTATGTAAAAATTTGGAAACAATTTCCTCAATTAAAATATGTGGTTGTCCTTCCAGATTCTGCTGATTCCTGGTAGCGTGGTAGAATATTTGAAAAAATGCTCAGTTATTACCAATAAAATTAACAAAAATTCACTTGTTTTCGCTTATTTTTCGCTGAAATTAGGTTTTTTTTAGCTTGAATTTATCAAATTTTTGGTAAAATTTGGCAACAATTTTCTCAATTAAAATAAGTGGTTGTCCTTCTAGATTCTGCTGATTCCTGGTAGCGTGGTAGAATATTTGAAAAAATGCTCAGTGTATTACCAATAATTTAACAAAAATTCACTTGTTTTCGCTTATTTTTCGCTGAAATTTGTCTTTTTTTTAGCTTGAGTTTATCAAATTTTTGGGTAAAATTTGGCAACAATTTCCTCAATTAAAATAAGTGGTTGTCCTTCTAGATTCTGCTGATTCCTGGTAGCCTGGTAGAATATTTGAAAAAATGCTCAGTTATTACAATAAATTTAACAAAAATTACTTGTTTTCGCTTATTTTTCGCTGAAATTTGGTTTTTTTTTAGCTTAAGTTTATCAAATTTTTGGGTAAAAATTGGCAACAATTTCCTCAATTAAAATAAGTGGTTGTCCTTCTAGATTCTGCTGATTCCTGGTAGCCTGGTAGAATATTTGAAAAAATGCTCAGTTCTGTACCAATAAAATTAACAAAAATTCACTTGTTTTCGCTTATTTCTGAAATTAGGTTTTTTTTAGCTTGAATTTATCAAATTTTTGGGTAAAATTTGGCAACAATTTTCTCAATTAAAATAAGTGGTTGTCCTTCTAGATTCTGCTGATTCCTGGTAGCGTGGTAGAATATTTGAAAAAATGCTCAGTTATTACCAATAAATTTAACAAAAATTCACTTGTTTTCGCTTATTTTTCGCTGAAATTTGGCTTTTTTTTAGCTTGAGTTTATCAAATTTTTGGGTAAAATTTGGCAACAATTTCCTCAATTAAAATAAGTGGTTGTCCTTCTAGATTCTGCTGATTCCTGGTAGCTTGGTAGAATATTTGAAAAATGCTCAGTTATTACCAATAAATTTAACAAAAATTCACTTGTTTTCGCTTATTTTTCGCTGAAATTAGGTTTTTTTTAGCTTGAATTTATCAAATTTTTGGGTAAAATTTGGCAACAATTTTCTCAATTAAAATAAGTGGTTGTTCTTCTAGATTCTGCTGATTCCTGGTAGCCTGGTAGAATATTTGAAAAAATGCTCAGTTATTACCAATAAATTTAACAAAAATTTACTTGTTTTCGCTTATTTTTCGCTGAAATTAGTTTTTTTTTAGCTTGAATTTATCAAATTTTTGGGTAAAATTTGGCAACAATTTTCTCAATTAAAATAAATGGTTGTCCTTCTAGGTTCTGCTGATTCCTGGTAGCGTGGTAGAATATTTGAAAAAATGCTCAGTTATTACCAATAAATTTAACAAAAATTCACTTGTTTTCGCTTATTTTTCGCTGAAATTAGTTTTTTTTTAGCTTGAATATATCAAATTTTTGGGTTAAATCTGGCAACAATTTCCTCAATTAAAATAAGTGGTTGTCCTTCTAGATTCTGCTGATTCCTGGTAGCCTGGTAGAATTTTTGAAAAAATGCTCAGTTATTACCAATAAATTAACAAAAATTCACTTGTTTTCGCTTATTTTTCGCTGAAATTCGGCTTCTTTTTAGCTTGAATTTATCAAATTTTTGGGTTAAATTTGGCAACAATTTTCTCAATTAAAATATGTGGTTGTCCTTCTAGATTCTGCTTATTCCTGGTAGCCTGGTAGAATACTTGAAAAAATGCTCAGTTTTTACCAATAAATTTAACAAAAATTCACTTGTTTTCGCTTATTTTTCGCTGAAATTCGGCTTCTTTTTAGCTTGAATTTATCAAAATTTTATGTAAAATTTGGAAACAATTTCCTCAATTAAAATATGTGGTTGTCCTTCTAGATTCTGCTTATTCCTGGTAGCCTGGTAGAATACTTGAAAAACTGCTCAGTTATTACCAATAAATTTAACAAAAATTCACTTGTTTTCGCTTATTTTTCGCTGAAATTCGGCTTCTTTTTAGCTTGAATTTATCAAAATTTTATGTAAAATTTGGAAACAATTTCCTCAATTAAAATATGTGGTTGTCCTTCCAGATTCTGCTGATTCCTGGTAGCCTGGTAGAATATTTGAAAAAATGCTCAGTTATTACCAATAAAATTAACAAAAATTCACTTGTTTTCGCTTATTTTTCGCTGAAATTCGGCTTCTTTTTAGCTTGAATTTATCAAATCTTTGGGTTAAATTTGGCAACAATTTCCTCAATTAAAATATGTGGTTGTCCTTCCAGATTCTGCTGATTCCTGGTAGCCTGGTAGAATATTTGAAAAAATGCTCAGTTATTACCAATAAAATTAACAAAAATTCACTTGTTTTCGCTTATTTTTCGCTGAAATTCGGCTTCTTTTTAGCTTGAATTTATCAAATCTTTGGTTAAATTTGGCAACAATTTCCTCAATTAAAATATGTGGTTGTCCTTCCAGATTCTGCTGATTCCTGGTAGCCTGGTAGAATATTTGAAAAAATGCTCAGTTATTACCAATAAATTTAACAAAAATTCACTTGTTTTCGCTTATTTTTCGCTGAAATTTGGCTTTTTTTTAGCTTGAATTTATCAAATTTTTGGGTAAAATTTGGCAACAGTTTTCTCAATTAAAATAAGTGGTTGTCCTTCTAGATTCTGCTGATTTCTGGTAGCCTGGTAGAATATTTGAAAAAATGCTCAGTTATTACCAATAAATTAAACAAAAATTCACTTGTTTTCGCTTATTTTTCGCTGAAATTCGGCTTCTTTTTAGCTTGAATTTATCAAAATTTTATGTAAAATTTGGAAACAATTTCCTCAATTAAAATATGTGGTTGTCCTTCTAGATTCTGCTGATTCCTGGTAGCCTGGTAGAATTTTTGAAAAACTGCTCAGTTATTACCAATAAATTTAACAAAAATTCACTTGTTTTCGCTTATTTTTCGCTGAAATTCGGCTTCTTTTTAGCTTGAATTTATCAAATTTTTGGGTAAAATTTGGCAACAATTTTCTCAATTAAAATAAGTGGTTGTCCTTCTAGATTCTGCTGATTCCTGGTAGCCTGGTAGAATATTTGAAAAAATGCTCAGTTATTACCAATAAATTTAACAAAAATTCACTTGTTTTCGCTTATTTTTCGGCTTCTTTTTAGCTTGAATTTATCAAAATTTTATGTAAAATTTGGAAACAATTTCCTCAATTAAAATATGTGGTTGTCCTTCCAGATTCTGCTGATTCCTGGTAGCCTGGTAGAATTTTTGAAAAACTGCTCAGTTATTACCAATAAATTTAACAAAAATTCACTTGTTTTCGCTTATTTTTCGCTGAAATTAGGTTTTTTTTAGCTTGAATTTATCAAATTTTTGGGTAAAATTTGGCAACAATTTTCTCAATTAAAATAAGTGGTTGTCCTTCTAGATTCTGCTGATTCCTGGTAGCCTGGTAGAATATTTGAAAAAATGCTCAGTTATTACCAATAAATTTAACAAAAATTCACTTGTTTTCGCTTATTTTTCGCTGAAATTTGGCTTTTTTTTAGCTTGAATTTATCAAATTTTTGGGTAAAATTTGGCAACAATTTTCTCAATTAAAATAAGTGGTTGTCCTTCTAGATTCTGCTGATTTCTGGTAGCCTGGTAGAATATTTGAAAAAATGCTCAGTTATTACCAATAAATTAAACAAAAATTCACTTGTTTTCGCTTATTTTTCGCTGAAATTTGGCTTTTTTTTAGCTTGAATTTATCAAATTTTTGGGTAAAATTTGGCAACAATTTTCTTAATTAAAATAAGTGGTTGTCCTTCTAGATTCTGCTGATTCCTGGTAGCCTGGTAGAATTTTTGAAAAACTGCTCAGTTATTACCAATAAATTTAACAAAAATTCACTTGTTTTCGCTTATTTTTCGCTGAAATTCGGCTTCTTTTTAGCTTGAATTTATCAAATTTTTGGGTTAAATTTGGCAACAATTTTCTCAATTAAAATATGTGGTTGTCCTTCTAGATTCTGCTTATTCCTGGTAGCCTGGTAGAATACTTGAAAAAATGCTCAGTTTTTACCAATAAATTTAACAAAAATTCACTTGTTTTCGCTTATTTTTCGCTGAAATTCGGCTTCTTTTTAGCTTGAATTTATCAAAATTTTATGTAAAATTTGGAAACAATTTCCTCAATTAAAATATGTGGTTGTCCTTCTAGATTCTGCTTATTCCTGGTAGCCTGGTAGAATACTTGAAAAACTGCTCAGTTATTACCAATAAATTTAACAAAAATTCACTTGTTTTCGCTTATTTTTCGCTGAAATTCGGCTTCTTTTTAGCTTGAATTTATCAAAATTTTATGTAAAGTTTGGAAACAATTTCCTCAATTAAAATATGTGGTTGTCCTTCTAGATTCTGCTTATTCCTGGTAGCCTGGTAGAATACTTGAAAAACTGCTCAGTTATTACCAATAAATTTAACAAAAATTCACTTGTTTTCGCTTATTTTTCGCTGAAATTCGGCTTCTTTTTAGCTTGAATTTATCAAATTTTTGGGTTAAATTTGGCAACAATTTTCTCAATTAAAATATGTGGTTGTCCTTCTAGATTCTGCTTATTCCTGGTAGCCTGGTAGAATACTTGAAAAAATGCTCAGTTTTTACCAATAAATTTAACAAAAATTCACTTGTTTTCGCTTATTTTTCGCTGAAATTCGGCTTCTTTTTAGCTTGAATTTATCAAAATTTTATGTAAAATTTGGAAACAATTTCCTCAATTAAAATATGTGGTTGTCCTTCTAGATTCTGCTTATTCCTGGTAGCCTGGTAGAATACTTGAAAAACTGCTCAGTTATTACCAATAAATTTAACAAAAATTCACTTGTTTTCGCTTATTTTTCGCTGAAATTCGGCTTCTTTTTAGCTTGAATTTATCAAATTTTTGGGTTAAATTTGGCAACAATTTTCTCAATTAAAATATGTGGTTGTCCTTCTAGATTCTGCTTATTCCTGGTAGCCTGGTAGAATACTTGAAAAAATGCTCAGTTTTTACCAATAAATTTAACAAAAATTCACTTGTTTTCGCTTATTTTTCGCTGAAATTCGGCTTCTTTTTAGCTTGAATTTATCAAAATTTTATGTAAAATTTGGAAACAATTTCCTCAATTAAAATATGTGGTTGTCCTTCTAGATTCTGCTTATTCCTGGTAGCCTGGTAGAATACTTGAAAAAATGCTCAGTTATTACCATAAAATTTAACAAAAATTCACTTGTTTTCGCTTATTTTTCGGCTTCTTTTTAGCTTGAATTTATCAAAATTTTATGTAAAATTTGGAAACAATTTCCTCAATTAAAATATGTGGTTGTCCTTCCAGATTCTGCTGATTCCTGGTAGCCTGGTAGAATACTTGAAAAAATGCTCAGTTATTACCATAAAATTTAACAAAAATTCACTTGTTTTCGCTTATTTTTCGGCTTCTTTTTAGCTTGAATTTATCAAAATTTTATGTAAAATTTGGAAACAATTTCCTCAATTAAAATATGTGGTTGTCCTTCCAGATTCTGCTGATTCCTGGTAGCGTGGTAGAATATTTGAAAAAATGCTCAGTTATTACCAATAAAATTAACAAAAATTCACTTGTTTTCGCTTATTTTTCGCTGAAATTAGGTTTTTTTTAGCTTGAATTTATCAAATTTTTGGGTAAAATTTGGCAACAATTTTCTTAATTAAAATAAGTGGTTGTCCTTCTAGATTCTGCTGATTCCTGGTAGCGTGGTAGAATATTTGAAAAAATGCTCAGTTATTACCAATAAATTTAACAAAAATTCACTTGTTTTCGCTTATTTTTCGCTGAAATTTGGCTTTTTTTTAGCTTTAGTTTATCAAATTTTTGGGTAAAATTTGGCAACAATTTTCTTAATTAAAATAAGTGGTTGTCCTTCTAGATTCTGCTGATTCCTGGTAGCCTGGTAGAATTTTTGAAAAAATGCTCAGTTATTACCAATAAATTTAACAAAATTCACTTGTTTTCGCTTATTTTTCGCTGAAATTCGGCTTCTTTTTAGCTTGAATTTATCAAATTTTTGGGTTAAATTTGGCAACAATTTTCTCAATTAAAATATGTGGTTGTCCTTCTAGATTCTGCTTATTCCTGGTAGCCTGGTAGAATACTTGAAAAAATGCTCAGTTTTTACCAATAAATTTAACAAAAATTCACTTGTTTTCGCTTATTTTTCGCTGAAATTCGGCTTCTTTTTAGCTTGAATTTATCAAAATTTTATGTAAAATTTGGAAACAATTTCCTCAATTAAAATATGTGGTTGTCCTTCTAGATTCTGCTTATTCCTGGTAGCCTGGTAGAATACTTGAAAAACTGCTCAGTTATTACCAATAAATTTAACAAAAATTCACTTGTTTTCGCTTATTTTTCGCTGAAATTCGGCTTCTTTTTAGCTTGAATTTATCAAAATTTTATGTAAAATTTGGAAACAATTTCCTCAATTAAAATATGTGGTTGTCCTTCTAGATTCTGCTTATTCCTGGTAGCCTGGTAGAATACTTGAAAAAATGCTCAGTTTTTACCAATAAATTTAACAAAAATTCACTTGTTTTCGCTTATTTTTCGCTGAAATTCGGCTTCTTTTTAGCTTGAATTTATCAAAATTTTATGTAAAATTTGGAAACAATTTCCTCAATTAAAATATGTGGTTGTCCTTCTAGATTCTGCTTATTCCTGGTAGCCTGGTAGAATACTTGAAAAAATGCTCAGTTATTACCATAAAATTTAACAAAAATTCACTTGTTTTCGCTTATTTTTCGGCTTCTTTTTAGCTTGAATTTATCAAAATTTTATGTAAAATTTGGAAACAATTTCCTCAATTAAAATATGTGGTTGTCCTTCCAGATTCTGCTGATTCCTGGTAGCCTGGTAGAATACTTGAAAAAATGCTCAGTTATTACCATAAAATTTAACAAAAATTCACTTGTTTTCGCTTATTTTTCGGCTTCTTTTTAGCTTGAATTTATCAAAATTTTATGTAAAATTTGGAAACAATTTCCTCAATTAAAATATGTGGTTGTCCTTCCAGATTCTGCTGATTCCTGGTAGCGTGGTAGAATATTTGAAAAAATGCTCAGTTATTACCAATAAAATTAACAAAAATTCACTTGTTTTCGCTTATTTTTCGCTGAAATTAGGTTTTTTTTAGCTTGAATTTATCAAATTTTTGGGTAAAATTTGGCAACAATTTTCTTAATTAAAATAAGTGGTTGTCCTTCTAGATTCTGCTGATTCCTGGTAGCGTGGTAGAATATTTGAAAAAATGCTCAGTTATTACCAATAAATTTAACAAAAATTCACTTGTTTTCGCTTATTTTTCGCTGAAATTTGGCTTTTTTTTAGCTTTAGTTTATCAAATTTTTGGGTAAAATTTGGCAACAATTTTCTTAATTAAAATAAGTGGTTGTCCTTCTAGATTCTGCTGATTCCTGGTAGCCTGGTAGAATTTTTGAAAAAATGCTCAGTTATTACCAATAAATTTAACAAAATTCACTTGTTTTCGCTTATTTTTCGCTGAAATTCGGCTTCTTTTTAGCTTGAATTTATCAAATTTTTGGGTTAAATTTGGCAACAATTTTCTCAATTAAAATATGTGGTTGTCCTTCTAGATTCTGCTTATTCCTGGTAGCCTGGTAGAATACTTGAAAAAATGCTCAGTTTTTACCAATAAATTTAACAAAAATTCACTTGTTTTCGCTTATTTTTCGCTGAAATTCGGCTTCTTTTTAGCTTGAATTTATCAAAATTTTATGTAAAATTTGGAAACAATTTCCTCAATTAAAATATGTGGTTGTCCTTCTAGATTCTGCTTATTCCTGGTAGCCTGGTAGAATACTTGAAAAACTGCTCAGTTATTACCAATAAATTTAACAAAAATTCACTTGTTTTCGCTTATTTTTCGCTGAAATTCGGCTTCTTTTTAGCTTGAATTTATCAAAATTTTATGTAAAAATTGGAAACAATTTCCTCAATTAAAATATGTGGTTGTCCTTCTAGATTCTGCTTATTCCTGGTAGCCTGGTAGAATACTTGAAAAAATGCTCAGTTATTACCATAAAATTTAACAAAAATTCACTTGTTTTCGCTTATTTTTCGGCTTCTTTTTAGCTTGAATTTATCAAAATTTTATGTAAAATTTGGAAACAATTTCCTCAATTAAAATATGTGGTTGTCCTTCCAGATTCTGCTGATTCCTGGTAGCCTGGTAGAATATTTGAAAAAATGCTCAGTTATTACCAATAAAATTAACAAAAATTCACTTGTTTTCGCTTATGTTTCGCTGAAATTCGGCTTCTTTTTAGCTTGAATTTATCAAATCTTTGGGTTAAATTTGGCAACAATTTCCTCAATTAAAATATGTGGTTGTCCTTCCAGATTCTGCTGATTCCTGGTAGCCTGGTAAAATATTTGTAAAAATGCTCAGTTATTACCAATAAATTTAACAAAAATTCACTTGTTTTCGCTTATTTTTCGCTGAAATTCGGCTTCTTTTTAGCTTGAATTTATCAAATTTTTGGGTTAAATTTGGCAACAATTTCCTCAAATAAAATATGTGGTTGTCCTTCTAGATTCTGCTTATTCCTGGTAGCCTGGTTGAATATTTGAAAAATTGTTCAGTTATTACCAATAAGTTTAACAAAAATTCACTTGTTTTCGCTTATTTTTCGCTGAAATTCGGCTTCTTTTTAGCTTGAATTTATCAAAATTTTATGTAAAATTTGGAAACAATTTCCTCAATTAAAATATGTGGTTGTCCTTCTAGATTCTGCTTATTCCTGGTAGCCTGGTAGAATACTTGAAAAAATGCTCAGTTTTTACCAATAAATTTAACAAAAATTCACTTGTTTTCGCTTATTTTTCGCTGAAATTCGGCTTCTTTTTAGCTTGAATTTATCAAAATTTTATGTAAAATTTGGAAACAATTTCCTCTATTAAAATATGTGGTTGTCCTTCTAGATTCTGCTTATTCCTGGTAGCCTGGTAGAATACTTGAAAAACTGCTCAGTTATTACCAATAAATTTAACAAAAATTCACTTGTTTTCGCTTATTTTTCGCTGAAATTCGGCTTCTTTTTAGCTTGAATTTATCAAAATTTTATGTTAAATTTGGAAACAATTTCCTCAATTAAAATATGTGGTTGTCCTTCTAGATTCTGCTTATTCCTGGTAGCCTGGTAGAATACTTGAAAAAATGCTCAGTTATTACCATAAAATTTAACAAAAATTCACTTGTTTTCGCTTATTTTTCGGCTTCTTTTTAGCTTGAATTTATCAAAATTTTATGTAAAATTTGGAAACAATTTCCTCAATTAAAATATGTGGTTGTCCTTCCAGATTCTGCTGATTCCTGGTAGCCTGGTAGAATATTTGAAAAAATGCTCAGTTATTACCAATAAAATTAACAAAAATTCACTTGTTTTCGCTTATTTTTCGCTGAAATTCGGCTTCTTTTTAGCTTGAATTTATCAAATCTTTGGGTTAAATTTGGCAACAATTTCCTCAATTAAAATATGTGGTTGTCCTTCCAGATTCTGCTGATTCCTGGTAGCCTGGTAGAATATTTGAAAAAATGCTCAGTTATTACCAATAAATTTAACAAAAATTCACTTGTTGTCGCTTATTTTTCGCTGAAATTCGGCTTCTTTTTAGCTTGAATTTATCAAATTTTTGGGTTAAATTTGGCAACAATTTCCTCAAATAAAATATGTGGTTGTCCTTCTAGATTCTGCTTATTCCTGGTAGCCTGGTAGAATATTTGAAAAATTGCTCAGTTATTACCAATAAATTTAACAAAAATTCACTTGTTTTCGCTTATTTTTCGCTGAAATTCGGCTTCTTTTTAGCTTGAATTTATCAAAATTTTATGTAAAATTTGGAAACAATTTCCTCAATTAAAATATGTGGTTGTCCTTCCAGATTCTGCTGATACCTGGTATCCTGGTAGAATATTTGTAAAAATGCTCAGTTATTACCAATAAATTTAACAAAAATTCACTTGTTTTCGCTTATTTTTCGCTGAAATTCGGCTTCTTTTTAGCTTGAATTTATCAAATTTTTGGGTTAAATTTGGCAACAATTTCCTCAAATAAAATATGTGGTTGTCCTTCTAGATTCTGCTTATTCCTGGTAGCCTGGTAGAATATTTGAAAAATTGCTTAGTTATTACCAATAAATTTAACAAAAATTCACTTGTTTTCGCTTATTTTTCGCTGAAATTCGGCTTCTTTTTAGCTTGAATTTATCAAAATTTTATGTAAAATTTGGAAACAATTTCCTCAATTAAAATATGTGGTTGTCCTTCCAGATTCTGCTGATACCTGGTAGCCTGGTAGAATATTTGTAAAAATGCTCAGTTATTACCAATAAATTTAACAAAAATTCACTTGTTTTCGCTTATTTTTCGCTGAAATTCGGCTTCTTTTTAGCTTGAATTTATCAAATTTTTGGGTTAAATTTGGCAACAATTTCCTCAAATAAAATATGTGGTTGTCCTTCTAGATTCTGCTTATTCCTGGTAGCCTGGTAGAATATTTGAAAAATGCTCAGTTATTACCAATTTACCAGAATTTATCAAAATTTTATGTAAAATTTGGCAACAATTTCCTCAATTAAAATATGTGGTTGTCCTTCCAGATTCTGCTGATTCCTGGTAGCCTGGTAGAATATTTGAAAAAATGCTCAGTTATTACCAATAAATTTAACAAAAATTCACTTGTTTTCGCTTATTTTTCGCTGAAATTCGGCTTCTTTTTAGCTTGAATTTATCAAAATTTTATGTAAAATTTGGCAACAATTTCCTCAATTAAAATATGTGGTTGTCCTTCCAGATTCTGCTGATTCCTGGTAGCCTGGTAGAATACTTGAAAAAATGCTCAGTTATTACCATAAAATTTAACAAAAATTCACTTGTTGTCGCTTATTTTTCGCTGAAATTCGGCTTCTTTTTAGCTTGAATTTATCAAATTTTTGGGTTAAATTAGGCAACAATTTCCTCAATTAAAATTAGTGGTTGTCCTTCTAGATTCTGCTTATTCCTAGTAGCCTGGTAGAATATTTGTAAAAATGCTCAGTTATTACCAATAAATTTAACAAAAATTCACTTGTTTTCGCTTATTTTTCGCTGAAATTCGGCTTCTTTTTAGCTTGAATTTATCAAATTTTTGGGTTAAATTTGGCAACAATTTCCTCAAATAAAATATGTGGTTGTCCTTCTAGATTCTGCTTATTCCTGGTAGCCTGGTAGAATATTTGAAAAAATGCTCAGTTATTACCAATAAATTTAACAAAAATTCACTTGTTTTCGCTTATTTTTCGCTGAAATTCGGTTTCTTTTTAGCTTGAATTTATCAAAATTTTATGTAAAATTTGGCAACAATTTCCTCAATTAAAATATGTGGTTGTCCTTCCAGATTCTGCTGATTCCTGGTAGCCTGGTAGAATACTTGAAAAAATGCTCAGTTATTACCATAAAATTTAACAAAAATTCACTTGTTTTCGCTTATTTTTCGCTGAAATTCGGCTTCTTTTTAGCTTGAATTTATCAAATTTTTGGGTTAAATTTGGCAACAATTTCCTCAATTAAAATTAGTGGTTGTCCTTCTAGATTCTGCTGATTCCTGGTAGCCTGGTAGAAAATTTGAAAAAATGCTCAGTTATTACCAATAAATTTAAGAAAAATTCACTTGTTTTCGCTTATTTTTCGCTGAAATTCGGCTTCTTTTTAGCTTGAATTTATCAAAATTTTATGTAAAATTTGGCAACAATTTCCTCAATTAAAATATGTGGTTGTCCTTCCAGATTCTGCTGATTCCTGGTAGCCTGGTAGAATATTTGAAAAAATGCTCAGTTATTACCAATAAATTTAACAAAAATTCACTTGTTTTCGCTTATTTTTCGCTGAAATTCGGCTTCTTTTTAGCTTGAATTTATCAAAATATTATGTAAAATTTGGCAACAATTTCCTCAATTAAAATTAGTGGTTGTCCTTCTAGATTCTGCTGATTCCTGGTAGCCTGGTAGAATATTTGAAAAAATGCTCAGTTATTACCAATAAATTTAAGAAAAATTCACTTGTTTTCGCTTATTTTTCGCTGAAATTTGGCTTCTTTTTAGCTTGAATTTATCAAAATTTTATGTAAAATTTGGAAACAATTTCCTCAATTAAAATATGTGGTTGTCCTTCTAGATTCTGCTTATTCCTGGTAGCCTGGTAGAATATTTGAATAAAAGCTCAGTTATTACCAATAAATTTAACAAAAATTCACTTGTTTTCGCTCATTTTTCGCCGAAATTAGTTTTTTTTTAGCTTGAATTTATCAAATTTTTGAGCCATAAAAAGCTTTTGCATTTGAATTAATTACACACCAATTTCCAATTTAGTTACCCACCCTATTCCTTTCCCACTTTCTGTTAATTTATTGTAAAAAAGCCTAGCCTTTAAATAAATTTTGAAATCTAATTATGCAGAAAGTGTAACAATCACTATTTAAAACTCCAATAAATAAATCAGTATTCAACAGTCAGAAATATTAAAATTAGTTAAAAGTGGGAGGAATAATTAGCTGTCAAACACATAGAAACATGACCAAAAATGTTGTTTGAAAAAGTTAATTTAAAAAAAAAATGCAAAATTTAACGTTTTATCATCTCACGATTTATTAACATTTTTACTTAACAATTTCAATTCGTATATTAAAATTAAAATTATTTTCAATAATATGTCCCTGTAACTTATACTCCTAAATGCAGCTCATCACTCCTCCAACTAAACATCACGGGGTTTTTCAACACGGTATTTACGGCATACTTAATATTAACTGCGCTGACTCCATCTGTTGCAATAAAATTGCGGCACGTAACCATCGTTTAGTGCAATATACTTCCCGAAAATTCTAATGGAATTTCGTCAGGACATAATGATATATTGATAAGGATGTTCATCCGGAGTGGAACACTGGTCTATAGCAGGCGGACTCTGTTACTGCAATAACGGTGGCCCGTGATGTCTCGTTAAAAAGCTGCCGGGAGAGTGAATGTGTGTTGTTGATGTATATTAATTGCCTTTAAGTCATCAACAATTGCAATTACTCGAAGGCCCTAAGTATAAAAAATAGTCGACGGTATCGCATTGCCCACAAAACGTTGGTGTACATACTATGGATTGACGCCCAGAAAGTGTGTACATCTGATGTCAATTATTAGCATAGTTCCTCCGCCTTCGTCAATACGCTTTATATCGTCGTGTTGTGGTGCGGCAAAGCGAATACCGTTGCAATCGATGCGGATTAAACTCCCGTTTTTATTGTTTTTTTTTTTTTTTTTGTAAATTTACATTTTTATTTGTTGTTTGTGGACGGAGACAATGGATAAAACAATAAAGGCTTTGCAAAACCAGGGAAACATTGTTGCATAAAGTTCTTTCTACATTTTATTTTTTTATTTTTAAATTACCTTTAAAAGTGTCATTTAATTGAGGATGAAATGACGCTATTTGTTTCGTCGAACAAAAATAATCCAACAACATTGATTATAGACGGATTAATAAAGCGGCTGGTCTCCTCGCTAAATAAACAGCACAATGATTACAATCACCTAATTTGCATTCCCATCAAAATCATCATGCACGTGACCATCATTACAAATAATTGTGACTCAATTGAAGCGGCATGCACGCAGGTGTAATAGTGGGGAAAAAGTTTCACGTACTTTCGACGCTGCGTCTGGATGCTCTTGACCTGACTAGCTCCCCCTCCTCAAAACAGACACACAGTACGAGTTTGTACACATTTTTCACATTACTGGCGGTTTACAAGTGCCTCATGCCATTACGGGTTACATTGCGCTGTACATTGTCCAAATCGAGCGATAACACGGGCAGCTGTAAAAGTGATTAGTTCGTTTACAATTTAATTACCAACCAAATTGAATACATCCAATAACGTGACATTGCTTCACTCTATATAACACACACGCGCATATTTATGTCTGGCCACCACTCAACAGCCAGTGGAGCCACTTCAAATTATAAATTAAATGAACAAACTTCATTAAATAGCGAAACGTAATCGGGTGCGAGAGTTCTCTTGATAATATTATCTACAACAACAATCGTACAGCTCTCGATGACAATAATTCAATTAACTCAAATCACAATATATTATCCAACATTATTAAACAAAAAAAGCGGCTTCCCAATTTTAGTAGTAAGCTTGTTGTCATCGCTGACTGGTTTACTGCCGAGACGCAGTTTTTATTATTATTATTTTATTAGTGAGGTAGTTTTGGTTACATAAATTAAAATAACGTGGTAACTGTACTTTCAACACACTGGCCAGTGTTGAAGGATTTATTTTGTTTCATCTCACTCAACGGTTACAGGTTTGTTGTTAAAGTGCGAACAAATTTTGGGAATCCACCAACCAGACGCAATGGCGCACGATAATCGAGCAGCTGAATTGTCTGTGAGTAATTTGGATAAACTGCATGAATTGGATGATACCACAAACGTTGCAGATGTGGCTGTGGTGGAGCCCGCTGCAACGCCAAAAGATGCGCAATTGTGGCGGGATTTGGTGGCCTACTGGATTCTTGGATTGTGCAACAACTACGGTTACGTGGTGATGCTGAGTGCAGCGCATGACATCATTGCATCGTTTGGAGAGGTGGAGTAGTGTTGATTTTTTTTAACAAAATGTTGTTATTTTAATAATTGAAAAAACGAATCAAAGTTTTGGATTGGTGTTTCAGCGTGTGATTGTTTTTTTGTTTTGCGCCCAAATTCAAAATGTGATTATTGAGAAAGTTAATGACCGTCCACTGGGACAGGTTTTTTTTTTCTTTTTGGCGCTGGCATTTTTCTGATGGGCTTGTTTGTACATTTGCATATTTTATGGCACAACAAGCAATTAGTTCGGATGAAATATTTGGTGTTAATATTAAAGGTGTTTTATTATAATATTATAAAGACGTGCAGCTTTAATTTAAAACAAATGTGGTTGTAATAAAGATCGTCTCTGCTATGCTTAATACAATTTAGAAAACATTTCCATGGATTTAAAACACATTTTGTTGGCTAAATAATTGTGTTTTTAATAATTTATAGAAAACAACAATGTTGCTAAACAAGCTTTAAATTTAATATTGCGATTGTGTAAAGGTCAAAACAAAAACATTTCAAAGTCAATAGTCACGAGATTTCATTAGTAGCTAGTAGTAGTTGAATGTGGATTTTCCCTGATTCCTAACGCCTTTTCCCACATTATTTAAATAATCGCCACAATATTAATGATTAGGAAATTGCAGCTTTAATGCAGCATTAAATAATTTATTAAACGCTTGTTGATTGTGACAGAAGTAATTACTAATCTCGCATCCATTACAAAACAAACGTCTCTCGCATGTTAATTCAAGTGCACAAAACACACTTTGCAAATATTGTTGTAGTCATTCATAATGCAAAACACCATGAACGTCAAGATAACAGCTCGCTTACATTCACGATTCACGACGGTGTCGTAGCGTTTAATGTGACTTATTTTTAGCTTACGGCTTAGATTTGGATTAATGACATTACGTTTATTTAAATAAAAGTGTTTGCAAACGATTCTAATGCTTTCAATAGAGCAATACCGGAATGACTATTATAAGCTTGAAGCGTTGATCATTTGATCTCTGGAAGTAAATTAAATTTTTTGATGATGTCTAGTCTTAAAGTAGGCCAATTATTTTAGACAGCTGCTGCTTGTAGTGATGCAGTTTTTCCTAACATCCTTTAGAAGGTGGCTTTGAATTTATTTAAAAAATAGTGTCTTAGAAAAACAATTTTTTACCAAATCTTTAAGAAAAAATTTTTTTTTTTTGAATTTAAAAAAAAAATAACATATTGAAAAAAGTCCTTTAATTTGCACAATTCCAATTGTTTATCCTTCAAATTTGTATCCTTACTTTGATCTGTTATTAATGGATCATTTTGAGTTTCCTAGATTTTTCCTTAAATTATTTTTATAACCGCAATGACAACTGACAAGTACAGCGGATTGAAACCCCCAGCAAAAATTCGACTGTTTCAAAATAATTAGGAACTGTGTAATTGTTTGTCATAAATTCAAGTGGTGTCATTGGAATTTGGGAATTGTTACTGATAGGAAATGATTAATAGCATTGTTTTTTTTTTATAAATTGTATTTAAAAGACTGGAATCTCATCTTAAAGTGGATGAGTTAATGATAGGAGCAATGAAACACAAAAACTTGTAATTGTTAATATTATTTTGAAGTGCCTACAAAAAACAAAAAAAACTAGAAAATGAGCTTTGTAATTTTTAAATTAGAATCTGGGAATGTAAAGGATTAAAAAATGGGAAGAAGGAACGCAGATTCTAGGACTTCCCCAAATTAAACTTCTAAATAAAAACAATTAAAGTAATCAATAAATTTCAAAGTCAAAAAGTTTTTTTTGAGTCAATCAAAATCTAAAATTTAAATAAAACTAGACTAACTATAAACATTTCTTATAATTGCAGGAAGGAAACTCAGGACACATGCTCACAAAACGTCAAGCTGAGCCCACCCGTGACTGCAACATCATTTCCACTGGAGCAATTCTGCTGGCCGACATTATTCCAGCGCTTTGCGTTAAATTTCTAGCACCTTTCCTGCCGTTCCGTGTTCAGTAAGTTGACATTGTAACATATGTTGATGCGAGTAATCTTTATAAAAATTAATAAGAATGTAATCGTAACACACATCGACTCACTCATGTGCCAAACAGTAAGTCCATTAATTGCCAATCGCTTACAATTATTGTGAAAGATAACAGCCTAGGTGAGTGCGTTTATTGCTTTATCAGTTCGGCTTTGGTGGCAAAAACATGGCATTAATTGTGTTGTTGGAATTTGGATTAACGTTGTGTCTGGGGAAACCATTCATCATTATCAATTATATATTGCGGGGACGATGATAGCGCACAGTAACCGTGCTTCTATGCGTGGGGATAGGTGGAGCTGATTGGGTGGTTTATCGGATTTGTATTGTTATAGCCAATTTTGGTTGAGCTGAAGTTAATCAATAATGTTTAATCTTGCTTAATTTTAATGGTCAACTGTCTTTTGATTGTTTTGAAATTTTTCTGATAAACACTGTTAAATAATTTAACAATGAGGAGGATTGTCCAATGTCCACAATGTCACCAAAATTTAAAAATATCTAAGCATTGAAACACAAAACGCCAAAATTTAGGCAACCACAATGAGAATAAACCGAAATAAGCTGTCACTTCCAACTTCCCTTTCAGCATTCGCATTGCAATCTGTTGTTTACTGGCAGCGGCCGGTTTCCTGCTGGTAGCATTCGCTGAAGCCGAATGGGTTGCCATTATGGGTGTCATTTGTACGTCACTCGGCTCCGGATTTGGTGAGGCAACATTCCTGCCTTATTCCTCAGTGTTCAACAAGTAAGTCTTTTTTTATCAATTGACTGACCCCACGTATTCATTTTCAACGTTATTTAGAAACGTCATCTCAACATGGTCATCTGGCACCGGTGGTGCTGGCATCATTGGTTCGGTTTCATACGCCGGCCTAATTGCAGCCGGCGTCAGCCCCACCAACACAATGTTGATAATGCTGATTGCACCAGCACTAGAGGCATTCAGTTTTTGGGTGATTTTAAGGCATCCCAAAGTGTTTGTGTTGCCAACAAAATCGAGTGATGATTCGATTGATTCAAAGCCAGAAGATGAGGAGAAACCAATGAGTGATGAAGAGGCACCATTGGTGGGAATGTCAGCCAAATTTAAGTACATTCCTTCTCTACTTAAGTACATTGTTCCACTGACGTTGGTGTATCTGTTTGAGTACTTTATCAATCAGGGATTGGTAAGTTGTTGAAATATGCTTTTGCAATAATTGGACCACCCTAAATGCAATTGTAATTTTCCCTTCAGTTTGAATTGGTGTATTTCCCCGACATCTGGATTGACAAGGCGGCACAATATCGCTGGCTGCAAGTGGACTACCAGATTGGTGTATTCATTTCACGATCCTCGGTGAACATTATATCCTTCAATAAGATTTGGATAATGGCCGCACTGCAGTTCATCAATGTGGTGTTCTTCCTGTTTGAAGTGATCTTCTTCTTCTCGCCCTCCATTTGGCTGCTGTTCGCTATTGTCCTGTGGGAGGGTTTGCTGGGGGGTGGAGCCTACGTCAACACATTCTATCGAATGTCACAAGACATTCCCAAAGGGCGACAAAATTTTGCATTGGCTGTGGTGACAATGTCGGATTCCGTGGGCATTGCGTTGGCTGGTGTGTTTGCCATTCCGTCGCATAATGCGCTTTGTGGGCTGCCTGTTCCCGATCGTCTTAAATTATTGTAAAATGTGTTTGGCTTTTTTTTTGTTGAATGTTTACAACATGTTTATGTACACTTGTATTATATTGTTATGTCGATATACAAATTGTGTGTATATCAATTGTTTTTTTTTTTTATAATTTATAATACGATTCATGATTTTTGTTTAAATTAAACAAATAAATAATTTGTAATAACGAAAAGTGTTGTTTTTAATTGAAATTTGCATGCACTTATTCACTTTCCGATCAAGAATTGTTAGGAAAAAAATATTTTTGCCCTTTTCCGGGGTCAATTTTCGATTTTAAAATTTCTGTAATTGTTAAAAAGCTTGCCTGTGATTAAATAAGTAAACTATCATCATCATTTTTAAAGGATTTAAAGGGAATAGTGTGAGTTTTATGAGACTCACTCTTAAAAAGCTTCAAGTTGCGCCGTCTAAATCTCATAAGACTCTCTCCCTTTCCTTTAAATCCTATATCATAAGAAGACTTTGCATGGCGTCCTTGCCAGTCTTGTCAAACTAGAGAAAAAGGATGAAGACTGATAATGATTTTCAGTTGATAACGAGGATGAGAATATCCAGATGAAGAAATGTAAAAAAAATGGCTCGGATGAAGAAAAGGATTGCGGTTAATGGCGCTACAACCCGATTCCAGTCTTAAGTTTTGTTTTCCAGAAAGGGCGGCCTACCCCTGTTTAGTATTTTTAATGCTGTTGCGTCGCGTATTTCCTTCTTCCCAACTGAGATGAGATCTTATTTGTCTCCTTGTTTCCACGAGTCTACTACCACTTACCAGTAAAAAACAGAGTCATCTTCATTTATTCTTATTAAAAGCTAAAATTAAATTTAAACTGAGCCCAGTTATCGAAGACAACAATCTTTTGAGCAACTCCAAGAACTAACGCAATGTTTGAATTAAAAATGGTTTGTGCATAAAAGGAATTTCGAATTTAAGCTTATATGGAATATGTATTTGATTTGTCTGAGCAAATTTTATTACCCTGAGCTAAAAAAATAATTCATCTCTTTTGGTCAATTTAAATGGACCTAAATAATTTTGATTACAATTTAAAATTATTTCAGATAATTAAAGGGTCTTGTGTTCAATTTCAAAAGACAAAGCGTCATTACGAGAACTTAACTAATTTTATATTAAATAACTTAAGCCGTTTGTTCAGTGAATTTAAAAAAATATATAGGTCATAATTCAAATTATAAGTCATTACGAATAATGCATCGTCAACGCAAAATGCATTCCATGCAATTTAACGTTCACAAGCGATTATAACGCAAACATAAACTCGTAAACCTAATTGGTGCTTTACACTGTCGTAGAAGTGCAGACATTTGAAACTGCAAACCAAATCACTTTTGACGCGTACTTCATAATGCAATCAACACAAAGTGTTTTGTTGCGTCTTTAAATTATTATTATTATTTGTTGAAATTAAAACCCTCTTAAAATGTTTGTGATATTTACAATAATCATTTTTGTTGTGACTGTTGGATGCACTCACAGCCAAAGTGCAGCTCCAGAAATCCCAGCAAAAGATGACACCCAGCAATTGAGTGCATTTGACGAGTACAAGGTGAGTGTGCAATTGTGGATGCAGCTTTGATTCAGTTGTTTTATAATTTTTTTCCACCAGTCGTCAGCAAATAAAACGTACTACCACAAGTATAATGAAGTGCGCTCCCGCCAGGCTTACGAGGAGAACATCAAGCGGATTGAAATTCACAATCAAGCGTACGAGCAAGGCAAAACATCATTTCGAATGAGGCCCAATTGTTTTGCTGATTTGGTATTACAACTAATAACTTTAAGTGGATAGTAAAGTCCTTTATATAATACACCCATCTTTGCAGTCAAACAAACAATACCTAAAAGGATTTGTACGCCTTGTCCAGAGCAAGCGATCAGCTGCTGACAAAGCCAGGGAGGAGGAGGTGGTCGGTTCACTAAACATGTTGGATGAGGACGTTCCCAATGCAGTCGATTGGCGTGAAAAAGGATTTAAAACGCCACCACGTAACCAAAAATCGTGTGGTTCGTGCTATGCGTTTAGTGTCGCCCATTCCGTGGAGGGGCAAATTTTTAAGCGGACTGGAAAGTTGGTGCCATTGAGGTAACTGAGTTGTGAAGGTTTTCCGCAACTAAAAACACTTCAACTATAGTTTTAATTCAATTGCAGTGAGCAGCAAATTGTTGATTGCAGCGCCAAAATGGGAAATCACGGATGCTCGGGAGGGTCATTAAGGAACACAATGAAATACATTGAAAAATCTGGTGGCTTAATGCGAATGCAAGATTATCCTTATGAGGCAACTGTATGTTTTTGAAAAAAATGTTTACTCGTTTGTATTTAATTTAAATTCCTTTTAATTTTTAAATTATGAAAAATTGTTAATTACAGCAAAATCGTTGCAAATACAACAAAGACTTGAGCATTGTCAACATCACAAGTTGGGCCATTTTGCCAGCACGCGACGAATCCAGCATGCGGATGGCAATCGCAGCGATTGGGCCCATTGCCGTCTCCATCAATGCGGCGCCCAACAGCTTTCAGCTGTACAGCGATGGTGTGTACGATGATGCGGAGTGCTCCTCATCGACGGTGAATCATGCCATGCTGCTGGTGGGGTACACGGACGATTATTGGATACTCAAAAATTGGTGGGGTAAAAATTGGGGCGAGGGTGGATACATGCGGTTGAAAATGGGCAGCAATATGTGTGGGGTGTCCAATTTTGCAGCGTATGCCATTGTGTAGCAAGTGTTGCGGGGGATTAACGATGCACTTAATTTTGGTTGCAGGGGTAAATTTTAAATTTTAAAGGACAACTGAGAGGGGTTTTGTGGCGGGCTAACCAAATTTTGTTATTTAGATCGTTGATTTATTTGATTGGGGGGGGGGGTGGACCATGTTTATCGAAAGTTTTTTTTTAGAAAATTAACTAAGTTGAGGGGAAGTCAGGAGTAATTTTGCGGTAATGTGACTCAACAAAAAGGGACAGTTGTTTTTATTTAAAGTGGTTGAAAATGCAATTGTTTTCAACATTAAACATTTTTTAGGGTATTTAAGTAATCATTTCTCTTTTTTTTGGGAATAAAAATTTATTTATTTACCTATTTTCCTTAAAAACTGGCTTAAAAAAATTATTTTAATGGTATTTCGAATCCTCTGTTGTTGGGTTTTCTAAACTATTAAATTTATTATAAATTTACACGCACAAATTGTTACCTTAAAAATTTTAACTGCACTGAAAGAAATGATATAAAATTGATGTAAATTTAATGTAGAATCAATATAAAATTGATGTAAAAGTAAAACCATTTATGAAAACCTGAAAAGAATCCAAAAACCTTATTGATAAACACACACAAGGGAGGGTTATTTTTAGTTTTGATTTTTATATATTTAAAATATTTATTATGTAAACGTTATATCGTCAATCGTCTTAAAGTCTAAGGTGTTTTACAATGATATATATACTTTTTTTTTATTTTGTCATCTTAAAAATGTGTTTTTACCTACTTGTTTTTTTTATAATTTGTTTTAAATCGATTAGTTGTAATGGAATTTGATTTATAAGAAGACCTCAACTGTATAATTCTTTGCCTTATTCGTTTATTAGATATAATTAGATTACATTCGTTTGTTTTTTCTTTTTGTTTGCATGCGACAGCGCAAAATTTATGAACAATTTGCTTAAAATATTGTTCGCACAATGATGAAAACTTAAAAATTAATTTGATTTAAGTACTTTAATTAAGTAAAAACGCTTTATACAAAAAAAAACTTTTTCAAGAATATTTTAGAAAATGTTTTTTGTTAAAAATGATTGAGAATTATTAAAAAAAAAAAAAATGTTTTGAAATAAAAATATTTGACGTTAAGCAGACTTTACTGGATTATTTTATTAAATTACAATTTTGCGCATGTTGAAGTAACTTTTTCTGGTTTAATATTTTTTCATTCTATATCATAAGATTTTTACAGCTAAATCTTTGGCTGATTCACAAAATAATTTAATTGCTGTATGTACAATCTAAAAGGAATTACCCAAACAAAAACAAAAAAAAAAATGCATTAGAAGTTATGTAGCAAAGCGCACACACGTGTGACTGTGTGACTGCCCATGCTGATTGGAACTGTGGGGCAACATTTCGGCGGCTTTATTTTCACTCATAAATATATAACAGTTGTTTGATTTTTTGCGTCTTGCGATAAGAGAAAAATAAATTGATTTCAATATATTATTTGTAAATGCAAATTGAGCAGAACAGCAATGATCATAATTTCATTTTAATAAAATATAAAAAAAATTAGTTGTACATATAAATTTTTTTAACCATAAAAATAACATAACTAATAATAATTAATTATTTAATCTATAATACAATAAAAATAATTTAAAATGAAACAAATCTTAAAGCATCTATTTAATGTAAGATAATTCGTAATCTTAATTCAAAATGCAAATTGAATGCTTGTGTGTTTAATGTTTAGTCAACACACTGAGAGAAACGATATGGTTACGGCAACCATGTTTTTTCTCTTATTGTGTAATTGGTTTGATTTTAATGTGTAAATCTTTTTTTTGGGTGTGTTGATGTGTAAATGTGTGTGTGTGTGTGTGTGTGTGTGTGTGTGTGTGTGTGTGTGTGTGTGTGTGTGTGTGTGTGTGTGTGTGTGTGTGTTTGCGTGTGTCTATAGGTTTTTATAAGAGAGTAATAAATATAACATAAATATTAAGTGATTTTGGTTTATTCTTCGTATCTCCTTTTAAATGAAAAAAAAAAATTGTAACACAAAATTAAATCTTAAAGACATAAAAAATAACGTAAATCGCATTTAACTGTTAAACATAATAATCATCGACATTATTTACGTTGGTAGTAGCAACATCTACTAACTATAATTACTATAAATATACTAAGTACGCTAAAATATTGCAAACGATTTAATCGATTTGTGTGCATAAATTGTTTTTTTTTTCGTTTTTTTTGTTTGTGTGTGTATTTGTGTGGGTATGCGTGTGTATATATTAAGTATACATAGACAAATTGAATTAATCGGACGCAATTTCGAGATGCAAATCAAGTAAAAGTGGGTATTTGTGATTTATAATGCTCATATTTTTGAGATTATCCACTTCAACATACTTATTTCGCATTAATTACGTGTCGAATTCACATCTTTGGTAATCTCTTTTTATTGTTGCTTTTTTAATAATTACAATAATAATAATAATAATAATAATAATAATAATAAAAAATATCTAATAAATAAAGCGTCAATTTTCAGAGATACAAAAATATACAAAACATTTAAAAATTAGGAAAAATATCAAAAAAAAAATTGTTTTCGATTGAATTATATAACGGCACGCAAATGTCAGTTGTCACACGTGTTGCAGCTGTCACAAGTGCAGCTAACTAACAAATTAAAAGCTTTATAATATTAAACACCGAACAGCACAAGGAAGGGATGAAGGAGAAGCGAAGGGGGTGGTGCCTTCTCAATATAATAAAAGCGTGGTGAAAGCGGCCGGTTTTTCTTTCATTGGAAGGGGATAGGGGATGGGGGAGTTGGGGTGGTCTGTGTATATTTTGTAAAGTCATGAAACTTAGCTTATTTAATGTTTTTAAATATTTATTTTGGTGTAAAATGAAGATCTCAGTCAAAAATATTAATTATACATAATTCTACATAATATTTATAAACCGATTTGTCCATATTTTCGTTTCCGAATCAATGCGGGTGTTTTCCAACTCGATTTTTCCAGAAACGTATTCCATTTAATTAAACAAAAAATTAAATTACTTTTTTTTATATAGATTGTATATATGTATGTACATAATATATATATTTATATTTCTCCATTCTAGAAATAGGGTTTCCCCTCCTCTCACATTTTGCCATAGTGCCGATAACGCGTGTGTCTGCTTTATTTTCCACTTAACATTATTAATTCAATCCTCCCAATTGATTGATTCAACGTGATTTTGATTTGATTTTTTTTGTTTACTAAAAATGTAATTTGTGTGCTTACTATTTAAATGGTTGAATTTCATTGTCCACATTTTTTTTCGGTTTATTATTACTTTTTTGTTAAATATTTATTTTACTTATTTTTTTGGTTGTCTTTTTTGCATTTCTAATCATATTATTACACATTTCACTTTAAATGATAACGTGCCACACCTTTACACTCTTAAAGCTGTTGGTTTGTATTCTTAACCACAGAAATAAAGAGATTCTTCGGATTTCTTCTTCAAAAAAAGAGAAAAACCTTCCATCATTTCATTTTGAATTTCTTTCAATAATAGCTAATTTGTTCTATTTTTGCATTTAAATCAAATTACTACACTAAATATAAATCCGATGTAATTGTTTCAGTTTTGGTGCACGCACTTCCCGTTGGTGAGGCGGCACTGGCCAATGAGTTGGCGCGTGTTGCGGCCAGCGGTGATCGGATGTCTTGGTTAATTGAGGTCGTCTGATTTTGACCATCGTTGTAGTAGTACGTTGAATCTAAACGGTGCAATTGAAAGAGGAAGAGGAGAAATTGCAAGAGAGGGGAAGCACAAAATAAAACAATTTGGTTAGATTTTTTTTTCTTGGCAATTTACAACAAAACAAATTAAATTAACTCCAAATAATTAAAACAAAAAATTGAGTGTGGATTTGTATAACGGATGAATTTACGAGCGGTATTTTTGTAGTTGATGCAAAAATGTTAAGCAATGTGTGGCTTCATAATTTTTTTGTACAGGGTGTTCTTGTTAAAAATGCATTTTAAGCCACACAAATATTAAATTATTAATTTTTTAATTCTTTAAATGATTTTTGTGATTAAATACAAATCGCGAATTTTAATTGTGTAAATGATGTGAACAAACAGTAAGTATTAGCATTCAATACTCACTGCTTACTTACTGAGGAGTCCGCCAGCCGCAGTGCTGTAACCATACGATCCGTAGGTGCTACCATATTGCGAGTATGATGGTGTGTAAGCGTAGTCTGTTGCAGCGATGCTTGAATTGCAACCTGGAAGGTAATTGAAAAAAATATGGAAATTGGTTAAAACCAGCGGGCAAGTATTTATTTCAAATTTTCCAAACATTATATTATTCAGTTATTTTGCTAAAAATCCCAAAAAACCATCACCACCGTTACCAAAACCCTAAAGACCGTTTGAGTTCTTGTTTAAAATTTGAATACTGTTTGGATTAGTTGGGGGAAAAACATTAATTTGTTAGTCATTGTAACGGTACAATTTCGCAACATAACAAGAAATAAAACCAAAACACCCAGTACTTAATATTTGTGCAATATTACACTACATTAATATTGTCAAATAACTATAACAACAATAATTATTGGTGTAGAATTTGTAGTTAACTACAGTGGTACTTTATATAGCCAGCAGAATGGAGGGAACACTTGCCTGTGGTGTAATGGCTAAAACTGGGCAATATCGGTGAGTAACCAGTTCCGTTTGGTTGCAAAACAATTAGCGACGATTGATCTGGTGAACTCGATTGACTATCTATATGGCTATGACTGTTATTATTATTTATGTTATTGCTATTGCTATTGTTGTTGTTGTTGTTGTTGATCGATTGTCGGATGATTGTGATTGTGTTGTTGTTATTATTATTCGTTGTTTGATTGGTGGCCGTCGGCAAACCACCGGGTACGATTGGATCGCTGGCATTGTTGTTGGTAATGGTCAACGGTAAACCGGGTGATGATCCAGCATTCACAATGCCAGGACCCACAACATCGTTGAGGTTTGTCATGCCAGCGTATTGGTGTCCGCTACCATTTTCAACTATTTTTTATTGTAGTGGATTGGGTGGAATTAAATAAAAAGAAACAAAAAGAAAAAAAATTAAGAAATGATATAAAAAATAAAATAAAATTAAAACTAAATTATAACTGGATTTTAAAGGAGCTTTTACGTAAAGGATTCGTTGTATTTAAAAAAAAAACAGTAACTTTGACTTATTTAGGTAAAAAAGTTAACTGTTCATTTGATTCCATTTCAATTTTTTAAAACAAAACCCCATTTTAAATTTTGGCAATTCAAAAAAGCAACAAAAATAACTAAATTTTTATCTTACCAATGGTGGTGCCGATGGGAGGTGTGTAAAGCGAACTCTGCGCTTGTGAAATCGTTGATATACTTTCGTAAAGAATGGAGTCAGAGTTCGTCGATGTGGGAAAACCGTTAGGTGAGTCATAATACCCGGTACTGTTGGTGGCTGCATTACCCAATTCTGATAACAATTTATGCTCATCCTTTATGCACCATTTACCGGTCCATAGCTGTAATTTGAAATTGTAAAATGTTATGGTAAATTAATTTAATACAGCAATGATTAAAGTGCAGTTTAAAGTAGTGACTTAATAACTATTACAATGATTTAAAATATTAATACATTTTTTAAAACCAAGAAAAAACGTTGTCGATATAATTACTTACATTCGAGTATAGTTGATCATTGCCATAATTGATTCTTTGACGCTTCAGGTCGTCTGCATGAACATTATTGTCACGATTTTCATCTGCAAAAATAGATAAAGAAAAGTAACGGTTAATTTAACAGTTTTTAATTTTTGTGAAAATCAATTAAATACGCCGAATATTAAAGGAACACCCTGTCTTTGCTATTTTGCTGTTAAATAAAACCGGTTAATTTTCATTTTTAAAATACTTTATTGCAAAAAAAACAACGTAAAATCACCATTTCTATTTTTCGTCCTTTTTAAAGACCATTTCATAAAAAGGACGAAAAAAAAAATTAAACATGAATTTTAAATTTAAGAACAATACAATTATTAAATTAAAGACATATAATACTTTTTAATGTCCTTAATAAAACACTTTCTCAATTTTTTAAAAACAATTAATTAAATAAAATGAGGAATCCTTTACAAAATAAATTAAAAATAATGCCAACGTTTTACAACCCGTTTTTTTAAATCTTCCTTTTAGTCCTTTCTTTAAAAAAAAACTCGCATAATCATTCCATTTGATTTTAAAAAGTCATCCTTTGTATTACACTGCACAATAATACACATAAAAGGATTACCAACAAACCTGAGCGAAAAAAAACCACGCACACACACACACACACCCTAAACTCCATCATTGTCATACACAAGAAAACATGACAATGGCTCCATATTTTATTTTAGCATTTCCATTTTTGTGACTTGACCGGATGCTTTCTCTAGTACATCGGATACACCACATCTCTTCTATTTTCCGCCGCTTATACATTGGCGATTCAGCCTACAGTACATAATATAGTACAGTTATACTTCTGCACACATTACAGCAATTCAAGACGCCATGCCATGCCATCCAAAGCACAACACACATACAACATCCTTTATATGTATATACACGCTTGTGCTTCATCCTGTATTATTATTATTATTTTATTATGGACCAATGTTCATGTTGTGTTGCGCCATTCCCTCCCCCTTCCCCCCTCCTTTCCTAATAATAAATTCTACTCCCCTATTTCCCAACATTCTATTCCCCCTCATGTCCCGACTGCCGTTATTCATTTACTCCATTATGTACATGGCTGAATCGGTCACATAACATAATATAGAGCGGATATAGCACACATATAGAGTAAAATGCTGAATTCAAAATGCTGGTATACAGCAGTATTGCAATTTAATGTGAATACGCCTATAGAGGGAGTTCAGAAGCAAATTCTGCGGATACTTTTTGGTGCTCTACAATTTTTATGATGGAGGGGGGGGGGGGAAGAAATATGGTGCACCCCACTTCTTTTTATTTTATGTAATGAATCCTGAAACTACTATATAACTGTACATTTGTGAACTGTAAATCATATTCAGCACATAAAACTATTACAAGGTATGATGGGGAAATTAACCATTTACCTTTGTCGTCCGTTCTATTCAACATACAGCTACATAGAGATACAGTTTCCTTGTTTATAATGTACATATAACAAGGATGTACAGCAAAAGGACTTCAGAAACTGTTGTATTTATTTGCTGAATGGGAATGGTTTGGCGCTAGATTATTCAGTAGGGAGCAAATTGTGAAAATACGGGTGGGGGGGGGGGGTTTGTTGGGGGTGGGGGGATGATATATTATACAGCATAGCATGAATAAAATGGATGTGGGGGAGGGATGGGTGAAATTTAAGGATACGGAGGAAGTTGAGATGACTAACGAAAGCAAGCAAACCGTGCAAACTATGTTATTCATAATGGATGCGCGCAGACAATGCTAACATACGGACTTTGTGTGTGCAGGCTCGCTCTTTTGTCTGACAAAGTATGTCCCGTTGTTGTATAGCTGTATGCTGCGCTATTATGGTTTGTTACGTTGGTCCTTTGCTGAAGTATGGGGACAATGTATGTTTCCAAACATTTTTTTTTACCATAAATCCTTAATTTTCAAAATTATGACACGTCTTTTTAAATGTGAGAATTTTTGTAAGTAAATCCTAAATAAATTACAATTAATATCCCTGATTAAATTCTAAGTCACACACTCAAAAGGATCCACAATTATCAATTACAACACCATAAATTTCCATTACAAAATTATAACGCACATAATTTTGTAGTTCCTCTTTTTTATTGTCGTTACTGTAACTCTCACAATATGCGTAAGATTGTCGATATAGGAAACGGAGGGGGAGGAACTGTTTGTGCTAACATTTTGGTGTGACATATGTTGTGTATGGCGGAAACTCCGCGGGTGGTGAATGCCTCTATGATCAATGTCGAGTGTCGGGGCTTTGATTTGACATATTTTGCTGCTTAACATCAAATTAATTAGATTTTGGGCATGCACTACAACAATTTTATGATAACGCTTGATTTGATTGATTTTTTTTGGGGATTTTTTTCGTTGTCGCAATCGCAGCGGGAGGGAGTGTTGTTGATAATATTACCGTGATTTGTTTGCTTATGTTATGATAATTTCTGAATTAATAATATGTTTGTTGGCTGTTGTTGATGTGAATGTCGCCTTGTTTTTGGGTAATTCTGTTTTTTGATAAACACTTCGAGTTGCTGTTATGTGATTTAATTTGAAAATAATTATATTTAATCCTTTAATTTATAAACAAAAATACTGGTGATTAAAATAAGATTATTTTAAATTCAATTTTAAGTTAAGAAAATTAAAATATTTTGGAGTGATTTTAAATTTTAAGGACACAACTTAAGATGAATTTAAGTCGAGTTTTGCTCACACCTTGTAAAAAATTATATATGAACTAATTAATAAGTTAGGCTCAAAATTTTAATAATTTAACGCATTTATAAAATTGTTAAACTTAAAACGCCGAAATTTGTGCTTTAAATTAAGTAATTTCTTAAAATTTCACCATTTTGATGAGCTTAAATTATAGTTATAGTTGAAATAGGATCGTTTTTAGGAATTTAGCTACCTAAAAAAAATCCAGATTTAATATTTTAAATTAAGTCAGGTTAAAAAATTTGACTTAAAAACAAATTAAGTTAAAACTCCTAAAGTTAGGCTTACAATAAGTTAAGTCGCCTTAATATTTTAAAGCCGTTAAAAAAGTGATTTAATCAATTTCATCTAATAATTATAAGCTACTTCAATAATTATTATTCATTTATTTAATCCTTTTCAATTTATGATTTATTATAATTTTCCAAAAAAATATTCTAAGAAATCAATACGCAAACCCTCAAAAAACACCAAGTCCAAATCCCCAAAAAATATGTAGGTTAAACCATTCTCACACATAAATGCACAAGAAAGCTATGCTGCGGTCTCATATTGACTGTGAAATCTGAAAGCTATATCAATGACTTAATCCCCAACCCCACCCAAACTGACACCCATCGAGTAGGTACCACACACATATTGTGTTGCTACGCAACCAAGGATTTCACATCTGTACACCACCAACATCTTTCCGCACCAATTCTTAGGCGGGGTGTGGGGGACGCGCATCGGAAACACCCGAAACGAAGAATTAGGATGAAGATGAGAGAGAGAAAAAAAAAGAACACTCACACACTCAGTGAGGATTGTATTCCCCACCGCAAAAGCACCACCAAAATATTCCGTTATGTATTTAAAGAAGAACATAATCTTAACATAATGTGGGTAAATTCGCCTGCATCTCGACGGCACCCCCCTTTGGATGTTATTTACTTGTGGTAAATAACAGTTATGTAAAAGAAAATGTTCTGCACATCAAAGAAGAAAACAGTGTGGTGGCATGATGGGATAATATGGGGGGGGGGGGTAGTAATAGCATTTGGAGGGAGCGATGTTGCAAAATGTACACCAACGGGGTGAAATGCTTGGCGGTGATTGGATTCGTTGATTTTCCAGCACAAATCGTATAAGTGTACTTGGGAACGTGTGTATTGCTTGATATTTTTTGCTGTACAACCGTTATGGTGAGAAGATGCAACGGATGTTCATGTGGAGGAGGTGCTTTTATTAGGAGGCTACAAATTCGGTGCCAATTGATGTGTTTTTTTATTGATTGGGAGGAGGTATAAAAGGTGGTGCTATCATTTGAATGGAAAATCAATAATTTAAGACATATTACACATAACAAGTCTTTGGCAATGAGGAGCTGCAAAAATGATGATATTTTGATAAAGTCCTTTTTGTCAATAATATTTATAAAAGCTATTTTTGGGCTTCATGTTTTTACTTTTCGATAATATTAAAAAATTCATCCATTTTGCCATTCTCTCACCATCAAAGGACGAAAAAAGGACTGCCTGTGATAATAGATCATTGCCACAATATTCTAGCTCACTAATTGTTGCCAATATATAATAATTGTTAGCTTCAAAAGAAGGTGCAGAGCAATAAAAATTATAATAGTCCTGAATGTTTGGAAAAATCAACTTTCAGGCGTTAATTTTTTTAAGTCGCTAAATTAATATTTAAAACGGAACAATAATAATTAAATCAACGACTTACAAACTTTAAATCACAACCACAATAAATTGAGACAACTTATTACTCCTCCCACCTGATCTCTTCCTGCCATCATGCTTCATTTCAGTTCAGTTAAAATGGCAACAAAAAAAAAAAAAAAAATGCGCCACAAAATGTGCATTACTCACCATGATCATCAATTCGTTTCCGTTTGATGCTATTGCCATTCGGGTCAGTCGTATGTTGGATCCCCAGGATGCCATTTATGCTGTAACCGCCAGTCGTTCTCTCACTGCCTGCTACAGATGGTTGCAGCGGCTGCTGTTGCTGCTGCTGCTGCTGCTGTTGTTGCTGTTGCTGTTGTTGCTGTTGTTGTTGTTGCTGGGCTTGCTGTTGGGCTTGCTGTTGCGAATGCACTGCGGCGACTGCAGGTGCGTGCGTTATCACGGAGACATTGCTGGTGATGCCACCATTACCAGTGGTGCCACTAGCGGAGTTTTGTGATTGTGTCTGTTGCTGGGATTGTTGGTGAACGTGCTTCGCTTTTTCAGCTGCTTTATTTCGAACAATTCTGAAAGTAAAACAACAACAACAACATAGTAGTAAAAAAAAATTGATTAAAGTGGGTGGGTGATGGATAAAATGGTGTAAATAAAATGCGACAAAATCAAATCACCATCTGACACAATCAAATGTGCTGGGTAATTTGAATGAGGATGAAGGAGAGCGAAAAAACGATTTAAAGGCAACCCCTTTTTTTGGTTGGTTAGTTGGTAGTTTGTTAGTTAGTTAGTTAGTTTGTTAGTTAGTTTAGTTTAGTTTAGTTTAGTTAGTTACATGCAAGCCAATTGTATTTTATTAGATTAACGATTATTGCATTTTGAGAAATGGTGTAAAAAGAGTGGACTTTTGCAGAATGTTGCAGTTTTGCTTGCTGTGATTTTAAGGACACTCAAAAATAGTGCTCTTGACCTCTCTTCCTTTCCCACTCCCTCTTATTTCAACACTTTATATATATAATACAAGGATCATTGTTGCACAACGGCTCATTTTTTTTTTATGTAAAAGTTTTTTTTTTTGCATTTTACGAAAATCCCTTTTTTCTTCCCCTTTCGGAGCGTCAGTCAATTCGATTAAATTGTTCACTTTGAATTGAATGTCACCATGCTAATGCACCCCCTTCCATTGTTCGTGTAACTATGCCTGAGCAGTGCAGTTATTTGGGCAAGAGGGGTTGCTCAATGTTTGCTTAACATGCGTACATTCCCAACATATGTGATTGCACAATGAATGGCTGCAATAATTCAGTCAGTGCACCACATTAAATAGTGCTGAGTGTTTTACAAAATAATAACACTAATTAATTTTTACAACATAATTTATACACCCTTGCAAGGGCGTGTGAAATTTGCAAGGATTCAATTCAAGTTCAAATTAAAATGGCAGTTTGCAAAGAGGTTGCATAAGGACTTTTAAAAATCTACGCCGATCAATTTAGCAAACTTGAGAGTATGTGACACGTGGCCAGTACAACATAACCTCAAAAAATATTCAAGTAATTTAATATCAATTCAAAACGATATTTCGATTGCGGCTTATCTAAATGTTTACAGTTAATTTTATTGGCTTCATTTGGCAAAGTCCTTTATTTCAACACTTCCCCTTTTTTTGGGCGTTTAAACCAGATACATTGGTTGATGCGATATAATTTATTAAAATTAAATTGAATTGCATTGCATTTATCCTTCATGTATGATAAAAGGGGTTGATAATTACAGTTTATTATTTCATAACAGTGAAATTATGTCACATATCAACGATTCAATTGCTTATTTTTGCTTTTATGCCTTTTGTTTTTGGGTAAAGGGTCGCTTGGTGATCATAATTGTTAAATGTTAAGAGACACAGAGACAGAAAGAGGGAATGAGGGGAAGAACAGGACAGGGAGATAGTTTATTATTTAACTTGTTAGACAACGCGACGGTAATGTGGTCAAAGTTGAATTCCGTCAGATTATTATCGCTTCCGGCGGCGTGGCGCAACATTAACCCACCCCTCGTTATGCTTAAAGTTAATATTTATTATGGCTTTTTGGTAGATTGGGTGATAAGTAAATAAATACTCATAGTTGTGCAATTGAATTCCAATTTGTTCAACCCTTAACGGGAATAATCGTTATTAAATGGTGAAATGCTATTTTTAAATTCAAATTGTTTTAAATCATAAAAGATTAATGCTCTTTAAAAGCAGTTCAATTTTTTACGAAGCGTTTTTTTTTTAAAGTGGCTTAATTTGTTTTAAATAAATAACTTATTTTGTCGTCTTTTCTAAGTCATTTAAAAGTGTTAAACTTTATTATAAAAATCCACAACCATTTTTTTTTTGAATTTAGCTTCAAACTGTAATGCATTGAAACATTTATTTGATTTTAAGGACCTTTATAACTGCACTCCCCTTTTATGACTTTAACTGTGTAAATTGGCTTAACATTTTTACTGGTAGTTTAGTTTTAATAGCAGAAGTGAAGCATATAAGGGACGAATTACTTGAGCTTTATATTGGTCTGCCTGCTAAAAAAATAAAGGACAATGCAGGGAAAGAAATTAAGTGGATATGTGAGTTTAAAAATAACAAAAACTGTTTGCCTTGAAATATTTAAAAGTCCTTTTTAACCACTAACTTTTAATGATTTTATAATGCTTTTAACTTAATAATTAAAAAAAAAAGGTACGTTAAGTCACATGACTTAAAATTAAAGTTAGAGACGTGTAAAACATAATTTTGATATCCTTTTTAAAATCGTTTCTTTAAATATCCTTTTATAAGTCATTCACAATCCTTTCGTAATGTATATTTTTTAACAACAGAATGTGCACACTTAATAAAAAATTACGTCCTCATGTTTAGAAACACACTGAGATTGTGTCCTTATTTTACAGATTTTGGTTTCAAAGCACATCCTGAATTATTAATGCGTATAATTGCCATAAAATAATTTAAAAATGCATGATAATTAAGCAATAATTTAAATAATATCGACAAACTATTGTAAATGCGACCTTTTTTTTTTATTTATAACTTTGCATTGAAAGTAAAAGGGAGAGCCGAATTTTTTGTTAATGCGCCACATCACAAAAATGTGCAGGACATTCCAGGACTAATGGATAACATATATGCATTAAGGAAGTTATAATTTTTGAACAAAACCACAAATGCATGCGTACCGCACACCACAAACACACGATGAACTTTGCATTCGACAAACATTGCCCGCGCCATTCATCATCCCGTTTCCCACAATAGGGATGGTGCTTGTGCTGCTACAATGTCTTGTATGCCGCTACATATTTTGCAAAGAACTGTGCACGCAGGAGTATACTCGCCAAATGCTTATGGTTTTTCCGTTTGCCATATAAATAGGAAATATCCTTTTTCTTCCCTTTAATACGCTTTGTGTGTTGCGTGTTGTTGTTGAACAATTTTTTTTTTTGCGAAAAAAACACTTTAAATGCGGCCTCTTTTGTTTCGGTTTAACTGCTCAACTGTGAGGGTGCGTTTTTGTGTCCGCGCGGTGTGGCGCGCGGCGCATGCATCCGCAGAAAGTGGTTGTTCATGTTTTGATAGAGTTTTGATGACACGAATTGTGAAAATATGCGCATTATAAATGTCAAAGTGTCACGTGCCGACACGTGCACCTACATGCGATCAGCTTCCGTCGTGTGCTCGATGCCTCTCTCTACAGCAGTCGATTTTGTGGATGTTGCGTTGAGTTCGTTTAAATGTAGTTTGCAAGATTTTGTGGGTGTTGGAGTGGGGGGAGGTGCAAAAAAAAAAGTCGAAAAGTCATTTTGGGGTAGACCTCGAGTACAATACAACAATTTTAATAAATAAATCATTTCATTGCGATGGATTGACTGTAATGTGCAGTACATGCGTGACTATGTGATGGCGGGAGTTTTGGATGGTTTTGTGAAGATTTGGAAATGATGTGGCTACTCAATGACAGTTCGCCACACTAATATGCAAGTCAATACAGTTGAGAAATGGGCTGCTGTTTGATTTATTTACGATTGCTTGGTGGTATTGAATAGAGCTTGACTTTGTCAGCGGAAAAAGGGGTAAATCAAAGTGATTTCATGAGGGTTTTTTATCGTGCAATTTTAAGGGATGTTCATCAGCGTCAAAAGAAAATTTATTGACTTTAAGGAACAAGCGAGTGCATTTAAATAAAAGGGTACAAAAAATTATTGAAGTGGTTGCACCAAATAAAAGGACTTTAAAAAGACAAAAATATAGTTTAAGAAATTAATTTCGAGACGAAATCAATTGTATCATCTCAATATTAATTTCTGCTACTTAAATTTGATGTGCATTTAATCTTGCTTTAAATTCTAATGCCCAAACTACCCTTAATATTAAGTAAATGATCAATTAAATTAAAATTTTATAATTAACAAAAATTAAAACAAACAATTAAAATTTTGGATTAAAACATTTTTTTTACCATGGTTTTTAAAACAGGATTTTGATGTATCGCTTTAATCTAGGACCTTGATTTTTTCAACGAATGTTAAGAAGGGCATTTAAAAATACTCTGTTTCATTGGATTTTTAGAAAGAAATTTAGAAATTAATTTAAAATGTGTGTTACAAGTTTAAGTATTTGAAATTTCTTGGAACACAATTTTATTTATTTTTCTTATTTCTTCAACAACATCCTTAAATCACTTCTAAAGGTTATTTTTTAAACCTTTTTTAAAGCGAAATTATTTTTGATCCAAAGCGTGGAGTCCTTAAAACGAGAAACCTCTCTTAAGTCATTATTAAGCAAAGCGTAAGTCGCTTTTTAAGTCAATATTAAGAAAAAGAAGAATAAGAATATGAATCAAATCAAAAATCTTTTTTTTTTTGATTAAAGTGCAGAAATTCAAAAAATGGTAGCAATAAAATGAAGTCTTTTAATGCAAAAAAAAAAAACGGAGACCCTAAACAGAAACAACTAAAAAAAAATCCATTTTCATTTAATTTAGTTTTCTTTCACAGCAATTTATAAAAAAAAAAAAAAAAAACTCCTCTCCATCCAATCCAATCCCCCTTTTCCTTATTAAAAACCCATGTTCTCGCATGCTTTAAGTAAAAGCACTTCATTGCAAGCAATTGTGGCAAAAGGGAAAATTTCATCCAGTCAAAATTGTAGCGAGATAACCCCCTTTTTTCGATGCCAACTAACACACACACACAACACACACTTTGTGTGATGACTTTACATTTCACAGCAATGGCTACCAAATCCGAAGACGTTTTATAATACATAAGACGCCAGCTATGTGCTCGATGTAGGTACTCAATGTGGTACGAAGACGAGCGAGCTGAAAAAAAAAAAATTACCACCCCCACCCACTTTGTGTGTGTCCCACTTACTTACGTTGTAGCACTGGCATGTATAGAGTCCTCCCCAGGGACGTGCAATAGCGTCTTACCGAAAATGATGATCATATTGTTCCCTCTTGTGTAATTACAATCCCAAGTATTTTCACTGTGATTTTACACTTTGGCGTTCACATTGTACAGTGCTCTGAGAATGTGTCTCAAAATGGGGGGAATGAGTGAGGACGGGTGGGCGAGGGAGTGAGATGGGCTACAACGACGCTATCCAGTGATATCATTATGTACCCCGTTAAGTATGATATATACGGTTTACCTTAAAGTTTACACCAATTGACTTTTTAATGGAATCTGGTGGCAATTTGCATATATTCGTGCAGTGTTGTACCTTTACGTCGTCTTTGCATGCAATATACATTACACAATTGATGTGGGTTTCACGCAAATGGCAAATGTAATGAAATATAGATGGCATAAAGTTGAAGTTGACGACTTTTATGTGGTGCTGTGCTTATGAGAAGCCACATTCGTGATTGCGATTAAAGAGGAAATCTTTGGCGGGGATTACATCTTAAGGATCACTTTAAGCAAAAGCACGTGGATCAAAACTTTTTTCGTGGAATCCTTGTTGGTTGTGAAGTAAGCAAATTTTTGAAGGAAAATCAGTTTTTAATAATAAAAATTTAATATTTTGACATTGAAAACCTAATTTTGAAATTTAAAAACTTTATTTTGACCTTGAAAACTTCCCATTTCACCTTGAATCAATTTAGTTTGGTATTATTTCGAATTTAAAAAATATGTAAAGCACCTGAATAATGATATTTTTAACCCTTTTCGGATTTTGAACTTGAAAGGGCTTTTACATTTTGAGGTTATGTAACTTAAGAAGCAGAAGTAACGGTGCATTTGACTTTATTTATATTTTTTATTGGGATAAAATATTATTGGGGTCTAAGTTTACAATTTAAATCTTCCTCAATCCATAAAAAATTTCAGTTTAACCTTAAAATGGGACGAGACATTGAAAGGACAGTACAGAAGCTTAATCCACTCTGAATTCAGATGGAGGCAAAAAAATTTACAAAATAAGTCAAAAAGTGTCCAAATACATTGTCAAAAAAAACAAAAACAAATCAATGAAATCTAATTCATCTTCACGTGTCGATAAATTTAAAAAATGTCAAAGTTAGTCAGTGTCAAAATCCATGTCACCTTTTAGTCTATTGTCCCGCGCTGATCTCCTCCTTAATCCAATCCACTACCCCTCTCGGACATCGCTGCATTAATGTTGCTTTAACTAGTGTTATTTACAATGTGAGAATCTCAGTGGACCATTTGACACTTACAAGGGATGCAACCTCAATCCCAAAAACAAGCAATTGAACATGGCACGGATTAAGGGATGTTCCAAAACATTATGCCCGACATGGGATATTATTTACACTCTTCACATTATTGCAAAAGCTTTATTGAATCGACATCGGGATTATTGATACCCTATTTTGTTTGTATTTTAGGTGTGGCGGTCAAATTAAACGCTTTGTGTTATCCTTATGGATCCTGTGTCCATTAAATGGGGTGAGGTTTGATTCATTTATTTTCACACAGAAAAATTCCAACACACAAAAAATAAAATGAAGTTGAATTTAAAATATTTGTATTTAAAGCCGTAATGATTTTTAAGGATCTTAAGTTTTGAAGGATAAGTGACGAAGGTAAGTGACTTAAATAAAAGCACAATTACAAAAAAAGTATTATTATATAAAAGGACAAAGAATCCTCTTCAAAAAAATTTAAAAAAATAGTTTAACGAAACAGAAGTCATTAACACAAAATAAATCACACACAATTTGTTTTCAGCAACAAATAAATTATTATTACCAATTCGTCCTTGCAAAAAAACGGAATCAGTTATCCTTGCATCAAAATTGTATGACCTTTAAAAATGAATCACACTAATTGAATTTATTACAATGCCATACTGACACCAATAATTCATTTCGTAAATATGCGCAAACAAACTAACCACCCAGCAACAATAACATCAACAACAACCTATTTAAGGTCCTTACACCGATAACGGGAAGCCGCTTATAATTTTAAGTGTTATAATGCGACAAATAATATGCAAACACTAAAAGTCGAGGCGGGTATAAAATGATTATTGTGTAATATGGCCTTAAATCCCGTAAACACTCAAGAATAATAATACTGTCTAAACAATAAAAGGACGAGGGTTGATCGCAAATAAACATACCCGATCCAGTGCATGGTAGGGTGTGATTGTAGCATTTAATTTAATTGTTTTTTTTTGTGTTCTTGTGTCTCCTCTCATATAAGGGCATTTGAATTCCCAAGATAGCAGTCTATTATACAGCTTTAACAAACAATAACAACACAACACAACACAACACCGACCAGGAGAGCGCGCCATCAAAATGTTGAGAAAAACAACAGCGACAACACCGGGAAAAAGGACAACCCTATAATGTGTGTATTGCAATAAGGATGGGGTGACGCAGGGGGGGGGGAATAGGCAAACCAAAAAGTCAAATTATAATAATGTAGACGGGTCGAAAACAATATCACAGCCGGTTGGTGTGTTGTACAAGCATCGAGCCTCTCCTGGCTCCTGACGCTTGCATTGTTTTGAATTGGGTAGTATCTGCATGGTGACATTTAACTCTTTCCTTAGTGGAATGGGTGCACACCAGGGCTTCACATTTTAAGCTACACTATACTCGCATATTGTGATTGTGTTTTTTTGTACGAGGGACATTTATTTGGAATGAGAAAGAGAGCTTCCACCATATTACATCGAGTACTACAGTGTGTCCCGTGGGAGTGGTTGAATTCGAGCCCGTTTGCGCTTTAAACAACGCCCTAAGTACATATTATTGGCAATGATTGAAAAGAATTTGTCAATATGGATAGTAAAGTGATTTCGTATCTCCAATGCACGACAATTCCCAAAAGGATTTGTGAAGGCCGACGGGGCAAAATAGTGTCGTCTGCATTTAAGTTAAGCAGTGTCCCTTGCAAAATGCGTTTTGTTTCATGTTCGTTTTGAACTACTTACTATACATCTGGTTAATCCCAATCTCCCCCCTCCATAACAAAAGTGTCAATCTGAATGCAATCGTTTGTGAATGATGTAATGTTTAATTTTCCCGTCGGATTGGATTGAAAAATGAAAACTGTTTGTTTCCCCGACATCACGTGTTTTTGATTGAATAATTATATGTGTTAATAATAATTTATGTTTTGACTGACCTATTGATGGATGAGACACTGGGGACGTTGTCTTGGGAACAGATTCCCTCCGCCAGTAGCCGATCACGGATCTCCCACGCAAACATTGTTGGGTTTTCACGTTTGTAGTTGGCGATCGCGTCCACAACGGGCGGCGTCGCTACTTTGGGTTTTGAACCGCCAATCACTCCAGCCTTAAAGCTTCCAGTCTCATAGTATCTGTGAAATAAATACATTTTAATGAATGTGGGTGTCATACTTAAGTCAATTTAAAGTTGAGCCTATATTTTATAAGCCACATTTAACAAATGGATTTTATATTAATCAATAAATCAAAACATGTGTTTGAAGAATAAAAATAAATTCAATGAATAAAAATAAAAATAAAAATGTCTTGGCCATTTTCCAAAAATTTTCTACAATGATAACTGACAATATATTGACTTGAGCATTGAATATCAATCGATATTCCACAATCCGGCTTCTCTGTAAAGGTCAGGGGACGTATTCATGCAAATAAAGATGAAAGGAAAATACGGATGAGATGAACATCATCGTCTTTAAGTGAAATTCTTTCAATAATTTATACGTTCGCTTTATTTCGTTTACATATTTATAGAATTTTTTAAAAAGTGAACATGACTCAGACTTTAATCCTGGCATGGTTTTAAAATAACGGTGAATATTAATTTAACTGATTACACAACTTTAAAATTCCAATTTATTTAGTCCTGCTTTTCTAGACTTATTCCCAATTATATTCAACGTTTTTATTGATAATTCAGCAATTTATTTTAGTTCAGTAACATTGCTTTGCAATGTTTTTTTATTACATGTGAGCTCCATTTTTAGAGTCCATTTAGACAATACTTAAAAGGATTAATTACTAGTTTTGATAAAATTCAGCTAAAGTTTGATCAAACTAAAATAAAAAATCCCCTATTAGGAGAAAGTCAGTCTCTCTGAAAGAGGACTCCATCGTCAACTATAGAGATCAATTTAAAAATAAATTCAGCATTATAAATTATAAAAAGACTTCCTTAAAGCCCCTTGTGAAGTTCTGGAATTTAAATAGAGGATTCTGGCTCAACTATTTACCACAATTTAATCGAAATCAGTTTTAATTTCTTCAAATTAATGGTGAATTGTTCATTAATTTGAAGAAAATAAAATGGGAATTAAAATTTTCAGCACAACCGTTTAGTCATAAAGCTCTGTAAGGACTGTGCATTCAAAATAACGCAACTTCTAAAAGGGGTTTAATTTTAAAACATGAATTTAGCCTTTTCAAATTGCATCTCAATTGCTGTTTTAATAAAAAAAAAAAAAGTAAATAAAATTAATTAAGTTGTGCTAAATAAACGGCTTTAAATTGCACCAACTAAATCCATCTCCCGTTGTCCATTTTACACTAAATACGGTACTTCAAATACAGCCAGTACACGCATGCCACATCATCCATCCATCCATCCACACGGCAGCACGGACACCCAACCAAAAATTTACACAACAACAAAAGACCTCACATAAACATCCGTTTTAACACGGCGGTTTGGTGAAAATATATTGTTCCCATTACGATTGTAATTAGTTTTTGGTAGATATTTTATTTGTTAGTGAAATCACTTCCCAAACATCGTGGTGGTAATTGTTTTTGCGGAATCGAATCTTTATAATTAAATTGAACGAGCCTGATTTACACACACGCACACACATTCGTCCCAGCGGAGTGATAAATGACCCAAAATTTACTAACTGCCCAAACACTGACCGCGCTGCCATGGTAGCCTACGTAGGTGCGGCAAAATTTATGTACCAGCTCCCCGTATTTTAATATTGTGTGTGTTGGACACCAAATTGTGCTCCTTCCTCCACATTGGTGGGATGGGGGGGGGGGGTTCTAAATCGTGACACAGTTTATTTGCCTGGTCAGCACTAAATAATGTTGGACCAAAAAAGGGCGGCATAAAGGATGGCCGGGAGGGATGTGGAACCGCTGGACTCTTTACAACCCCCCCCCCCCCCACTTCCCGCCCCATCTGGATTCATGGATTGGTGCATGCGGCAATTTATTATTGGTTCAGCACAGCACGCACATATACTGAACGGCATTGTTTGACGAGAGTATTCTATCGACGTACAGTCAGAATTTATGCGTGGATACTCGTAGATGGGATGTTGGTTCCCCCACACGAGCAAAATGTGCAGTTAGATGTACAGTTGGTATAGCATTTTGCATAAAATAGCATTGACGCGAGATTTTGTTGGGATGGTGGTAAATTACGGTCAAATTTAGCTAGCTATTTTTGGGAGGATGCCATTTTCTATTTTCATGATTTGTTGTTGCTGTTGGTGTTTTGGGGGGAAATGAATTAGAAATTGTAATTATTTGAAGTGAATTTTTGGGGGGTATTGAAATGTTTAAATAGAATTTAGAAAACTACTGATTTATTTAAATTAGAAGGTTTATAAAAAATAATTCGATGGAATTATATTTCTGAATTTAATTATTAATTTTTTTAGATTAAATACCAAAAGGTCATGAAACCAAATTAAATGCAATTTTATGATAGACAATAATTGTTTCTTTTCGGATTACACCATTGTTACAATAATCCCGTTAAATAACACACAAAATCCGACGCAAAATAAATAAGCGCCTGAATGCCTTAAAAAGAATACATCGAGGGGTTTACATGCATTCACCAAATTAGTAAAACAATTTGAACGCCACCACAATTAAACAAGTGCAATCTCATTTAAATTGTACTCCCTTGTGAGGCTGCAACCTAAATTCCCAAAATGCAGCCTAATTCGTCTTAATTTTGGGGAGTTGTGGATGTGTTAAGAAAGCAAATGAAATGCATTAAACTCAATTACCAAGCGAACGCAATGCTCACATGTGTACGAAGACATGTGTAGTGAAATTGTAAGTGTCGCAAATAAATCCACTTGTCGTCCATAGTAATTTGAAGTGCCATGAATTTGCAAATGCAAACCGTGTGATGTATTTGTGGGTGTATGCGTCTGTTAAGTGTGTTAAGGTATAAATGATAGTGTAACCACGTAAATCCTTTAACGGTACAGTGTGACTTAAATTTAATATTGCAGAATTTTACAAGTCATTTACATTTTAAATTTTAAACATTTTAAAGCAATTTCTTTTTGTGATATTTTAATTATTTGACTTAATTTTTTAAATAATAATAATACCGTAAGGATTGATTAATACATTATACGAATTGACTAAAAAAATGATCAAGTTCATAATGATTAAGGACGACATCTATCGTGCAGCAATCTCCACAACTTATTTAAAATGATGTTAAAAATTTAAATCGCCTAACTTTAGGCAAATGCATACTTACTGGTGCTTCCAAAAGCATCAGCAACACCACCACTTACCTTGAGAGAATTTTCGACACACAGCCATGACTAACGCGCAATTGCCGTGATATGTCGCACGGCCGAACACCATTGTGGGCCAACTCCACGATTCGCTGTCGGACGACATCAGGCAGTGGACGACCATTGACAAATACGCCGCCTAATTGATTAACACCACCATGACCTGTGGGGATAGAAACACATTATTTCAATATTAAATGTTTTGGTTGCGTCTGTGTAATTAAATGTTCTCTAATTAAATGGATGAATTGTATTCTATTCAGCAAAAATAAATAAATAAAAATACAAATAGAAAGAAGAGAAGCAATTTGCAACCTTATAACTTCAATTAAAAAGCAATAATGTAAATTATATTGTTTGCAAAATTGTTGAATAACAAAAATAGTCACTTTATAAAAGTATCTAGTCTCCTCCTGAGCATTATTTTCCTTAAAAAATAAAAAAATAAAAACAATTGTGATCCAAGCGCGATTGCACCATTCGTCTCCCCACATCCAGTGTTGTCGTCCTCAATGGTGCTCGGGTGTAACAATTCGCAATAACAATCGCAAGTAACACGTACTATATAGCCCATAAGCAATGATATGAGTTACTGCAAAGTGTATCTGTTACATTTTGATCCATGGTGAGTGGTATCATATTATGGCTTTGATACCATACCCCCCGGCAATATGGGATTTTCAATGGAATTATTGTCGCATGTGCACGTCTATGGGGAAGGGCAAACACACAAATTCTCATGGATGCAATTTCCACATAAATAAAGTAAGGTAGTTTTATGACTCAACAATATAATAGTGATAATAATAATAATAATAATAATAAAAAGCTTGTATTTCCTGGCATTTGTATGCTCTCATGTGAGTTTGTTTTTAAGAAATGACAACAACTAGTCTGTGTCTTTAAATAGGGCTTACAAACTGGATGGAGGTTATGTTGACTGGTTTAACATCAAAATTAAGTCTGTTTCCAATTCTTCCGTAATACAATTTGATTTCCACAAACCATTCTTCACAAAGACAATTCCTTCATAATGGAATTCTGCTTCAATGCAATTTTGCTTCAATTAAAACTCTTCCTTCAAATTGTTCTTCAATAAAAATAATTTCTCACTGCAACAATTCTTCCTCTTAGCAATTCTGCTTCAATAAATAAACTTTATCAAAGAAGAATAGTAAAAGACTGCTGAATAGCATGAGGGACGAATAACCTTCCCACTGACTAAATAATAACTTAAAGTTCACAGAACAACATCAAAAATTAGACTTAAAAACAACCACATCAATTTAATTGGCTTAAAGTACCTAAAAACCAACCCTAACCAAAACCTATTAAGCGTCTAAAATAAGCCCATAAAACCGCATGGAATGTTTTATTGGATTAAAAAGGGTTACACCGCACTGATTGTGATTGCGTTAAATTCCACAAATTCATAATTTATTACAAGCATAATACAGTTACAAGGACCCCCACGACTATTGCAGCAGAACCACAATAACTACAATCATATTTTGGAAGCCGCAAGATGTTAAAATGCCACACACACCCCCCCCCCCACGATCTTTCAAAACAAAACAACCCTCGCAAACAAATCGAGTGGAAATGTAACCAAAAACACCAACGAAAGACCAAACTTTAATTGAGGCAATGTGGTTAATAAACACGAGACGAACATCACACCACAATATCCCAATTTGGAAGCAATATAAATGTGACTGAGACACCCAATGTGGCAGCAGTCAGCACTTGTCGTCTCCATGCATTTTGCGGCCCAATCTTCTTTACTAATGTACCCAATTATTAAATTATTTATTTATTGCCAATCCACAAGGCACAAAACTGGTGACTGTTTGTTGTTGTTGTTGTTGTTGTTGCGCCCACTCAAATAATAATAATACAATAAAATGCAGGAGTGAGGGGAGTGAGTGCTCTGCAGTATTTAGTAATGTGCCTTTGCAATTGCGGACGATTAAATTATGTTTGTAAGCCCAGGGAGGCGATGTGGATCTGGTTCTTGTGATGACATACTTCATGTGTACTCAACACAATTATTATTATTATTATTATTATTGTTATGATTATTATTATTGAACAACTGTGCAAGATCATAATCGCAATCGATTGGCATCTGCACAGGCATTGTACAATGTTACACGTCACTAAGTAAGCGCAGTTGCGGATGAAATTAACCATATCCCAAAATCGGAGCGAGATGATGATGGTGCCGCTCTTCATGCGGTAAGTAGTGTTGTACTCAGCGTTATGTTTGTCCTCCCCTCGGGGGTGCACGGAATCCGTACGGGTAACAACAAAACAACAACAAAAAAAAAAGGGAAATAAAAAGGGCATTAAACGAAATTAGATTAATATTTGCATTTGGAAGCTAATAGAATCAAGTGGGATGTGGATTTTTGTTTTTTTTTTTTATGTACGACATTTTCTTTCGCACTTTGTGTTATCTTGGCTGTATCGCTCCCTTTGCCTATTCACCCCTCACCACTCACCACTCATGTTATTATGTTGACACAAGTTTATGCACATATGTCGATGATGACAATAATTATTCCCTGCCACTTTTTGCATTTTCCACTTGGAATTGCTGCTCGGAATATTGTGGTCTCAATCACACAATCATCGCTGTATAATAGATATGACAAGTGAATCTGGTGGTCCCAATTGTTAATGCTCGCTGTGCAGACCCCAACAAACTGAAACTAGTATACATGATGCGGCTGGATGGGCTTTTACCGTTGTTGTGAATTTATGTTGTACATCTTATGTGTGACCGAATGTTTTGTTAAGTGAATATGCGGGGAACCCTTCAACTGAGATGTATGTCGTCATGTTGTGATTGTTATCAGTTGTCGAACGCATGTTTCAATTCCGGGGGCAGTCAGTGAGAGATGAGTGAGAGTGTTTCAATCATCAATTTGTGTGTTTAATCTTATTATATGATGTTCGTCCCTCCCCCTCTTGGCTAATCCCTTTTTTGAAAGTGCAACTCTGCGCACTGCCACTTTAGTGATGTGACATATTTGTGGTGTTTGTTTTTGCTTTTGATTCAACATTTATTTGAGTAATTGTGGCTTTAGATAATTGAGAGCACTTTATTTTAAAGGGATGTGCAAATTAATTTGGAGACTTATTAGTTTATGTTATTGTAGTTGGGCTTCTAATTTAATGTTGTCGTCCTTTAGATTGTTGTCAAGTTATAGTTTTGGTTTTAAATAATAGATGTTGAAGTTTGAGTTTTAGTCCTGTTTCTTACAGAATTTGCTTTTATTTGGAGTGATTTCGAAATTATTCTTTTATAGCCCAAGAGGACTCTTTTCTTTAATTTGAAGGAATTCCGAAATTATTCTTTAAAAGTCCTCTAAGGTTCACTTGTAGAGGAAATATTCCCGTCTAAAATGAAGTCCATTCCCACCTAATATTAAACTATTATTATTTAAGCTTAGATTTATAACTTCAAGTTTTTCTTTAAGTCTTTCTTTTTCTTTAGGATAATAACTTTTAACTTTTGAAATAAATTTTATTACATTGAAAGCAGTAACCGCAAACTTCTAAATTTCTAAAAGTCTAATCCTTAAATGAAATTACGTTCAAAATTGATGAAAAGATCAAATCCTTTCGATTCCAGACAATTAACAAATATTTCAAACAAAACATCTCAATCGAAAATGGCAATATTTTGATAATAAAAAAAAACTGACCACTTAATTTCATTAAAATCAACTCCTTCTTGCTGCTTAAGCTTTAAAACTGCAGGTCTTAAGTCAAAAGTAAAATTTCAAAATGACTTTAATAGACAAATTTCTTTTTAGGAAATTAATTATAATATTGAACTGTAAAATAGCTTAGCTTAAAAAAGGATCGCTCTTATTGTGTGGGTTGGAACGGAAAATTACAAAGGATAAAACCTTCATAATTAGAATTTGACTTAAATGTTTGTTAATCCAAATTTTTGTGTGAAATAAACATTAATAATTGAGATAAACGTGGCGTAATGCCGACGGCTTTCATAATAAAAAATAAAAATACTGTAGCATAAAGCGGATAAGCTTTTGAAAATTGCTTCCTTTGTGTAATTATAATTTAAATTGAGCGTTTAAAAATAAAAAAATAGCTTTAATTGGGAATTGGGAATCGCAAATAATAAACAGTTATCATCGAATTATTTATAACTGATTAACTTACATTTAAAAACATTTTTGAAAATTGTCCTGTGAGTCCTGGTGAGGGACTATTATAGGAACAATAAAAGTCTATTTAAAATTTTCAAGGATTAACTGATTCATTTACAAATCTTAAAGGATTAACTGAGTCATTTTAAAATAATAAATGATATAAAGAAAGAACAAAGCGAAGAATTTTAATAAGTTTATGAGTCAGAATTTTTAGGTTATGTTTAATTTTAATTTTAATATAAATCATTACAAAATGAACAACTTTATAAAATGATAAATCGATTCAAATAAAATTGCATCAGCAATATTACAATCACACCACCACAATAACAACAACATTAACATCCACAAAAAAAATAAAAAACCCCAACGGTTAATTTCTATAAACCCACAAATTTTATTCAATTCCTGCGGTCTTCGGTAGAGTTGTACTTGCAACTGTAGCTAAACCATAATAATTGTATTTGTCGCCATATTGACAACGTGATTTTTATTTTAATGGAGTTTTTTCTCTGTCAACAGGTGAAATCCTTTTTTTTTTTTTGTTTTGATTCCTCCAATATAAAATACGTAAACGCCGTTGAACAACAATTGTCGAGCACAATACAGTTATACAGCCATTTTAAATATACCGCTCGTTTGTCCAAATGTACAATGCAGCTCGCACTGCTGGACGGTGGCCATCCATTGTTTTCCATTTGAGATCAAATTGTTTTCACGCGCCATTCTGAATCCGATTGGTTGCATATTGCAAGTGAAATTAACGGTGAAAAAAAAGTGCGACAGTAACAAAAACATTGTCACAAAATAAAACAAGCAAATAAATCGCAAATATTGGTCACAACTTATACAATGAATGCAGCACAAATGCATTCTCGGTTGTGTGTGGTCAAACAATAATAAATTTTGATTTTGGAGGAAAAAAAAGCGGGAATAAAAGTTGGGCAGAATAATTTGAACAAAACTGGTGACAATTGATGGCAAAAATGTGCAAAATAAATTGCGTGCGTGTGTGTGTGTGTTGAATGTAAATCCTCTCTCTCACGTTTTACATCCCCATCTTGTCGGATTCACATAATATTCAATTTAAATACAATTCAATAACTGTTTTTAAATGGCAATCGGTGATTAAGTAAGCAAATCAAATGAGCATTAAATGTGTTTTTGTTGTCAAGGGTGCTGCAGCATTATTAAATGCTGTTGACCTATCGGTACTTGAAACGGTAATTCTTTTATACATTGCATTAAACATATTGACTTTAAATGCGACCCCAAGTGGAATACACAAATATTGGAAATTAATTTACTTGCAAAAGGGTCCGTACACAATGTCTTTGTGCACAACGTTTTTGGCAAACGATATTGATGAACTGTGCAACTGTGCATATTGTGCAATGTTGGCCATTGTGTAACGGCATCGAGCTGTTAGTTGTGCGTTCGATATTAATCTCGATATGAATAAAAATGTGTTTACCTGCAGCAGATGGCGCATCGAGTCGGGACTCGGGAGGGGTACAACAATCTCTAGGAAGTAATAACGGCATATTGAATTCAAAATTGGAATGTGGCGCTTAGAGATCGATATTAAATAAGTGCATCAGTATGAGTAAGTAAATTGTATTGTTCTCATTAAATGTGACAATGCGGACATGCAATTCATGTGTTTGCGTTTTTCTTCATCACAGCATTGCAATGTGACTTAAAACATATTACAGTGAATGCGATTGTTCAAGGGAATGATGAGGATTTAAGGACATTCAATTGTTATCCCGATTTGACTTTGACACTTCCCTTTTTTTTTCTCTCCCCCCCCCCCCCCCCATTATTTTTAAGGACATTCTCAATGTGAAATTAAATTTATGGTTGGATATTTTGTTACTTCAATTATTCACCTCATTTCAAATATAAATTGTAATTTTGAGAAATTTGAGATGCCGTTGAATTAAAATCCTTATTCCAATAAAATTGCGGATTGGCGCTAAAGATAATTGTATTACCTGTTCTTTTGACATTGAGACTTAAAATCCGATGCGATTTAGATTTATGTAAATTAAAGTAACTCGCGTTAAAAGAATCTACTCCCCCCTTACAATGTAAATAAGAAGAATATTACCGTAATTGGATAAGGATTCCTTTGCAGGGGAGTTACTTAATTTTATCGTTGGAATTTATACACTTTGCGGTCTCATCCGCGGAAATAAATAATTACTTGGAGATTTTTACCTGTAATTTGATATCTTTGATATTTTGTTAAACTTAAAAGGTCTTAAAATGAAGCACAAGGAATTGGAAGTGAATATCAACTTTAAATTTTATAAGGGTAAACAAATCTGAAGGGAATTACAATTCATTTTATAAGAAGAGTATTTCAATTTTGTAATAAAAAAAGGAAATCAAAGTTGAACAAAAAATTATTAATGACTTAAACAGTTAAATATTTTTACTATTGTATTGTTATTGTAATGAGAAGTTGGAAGGGTAATTTAAAGATTAAAAAATATGTTACTAAAGTGGATTAAAAAAGTTATTCTGAATAGTATTTATTAATTTAGAGTCATTAATTCATTTCAAGGACTTAATATTTAAATAATACGAAACACCTTAATTATGCTGATGCGACGGTAATTACAAAGTGAAGTAGAAAATTAAACTTCAAAAACATTCAAAGCATTTTTAAATCATGCCTTAAAGTCTGATAATGAGCTTCAATAATATCATTAATTTAATTGTTTTTAACATTATTTTATGCGAAAAATTCTGCAAACAAAAAAAATATTAAACACTCTGAATGGTTTCTACTTCAGTCATGATTTTTTTTTGCAAATTTAAAAATCGTAAGTAGTTATTTTTAAACAAAAAAGCAATTGTAAGACGCAGTAAGTAAACATATTATGAAATGAACTGATTGTACAAAAACACAAGCCCATTAAGTAAACAACCTTCCAGCCTGCTAAACATTATTTGAAACACATTTCCGCCGGAAACTGAATTATTTGTTGAACATAATATTTGTTCTAAATTGTTTTTATTAAGAGCAAGTCCTGCGGTTTGAATACTTTTTTGTATATAAAACAATACAACAAATACACGATCTTAAATTATTGCAAAGAAATACTTAAAGTGACTTAAATTAAATGTGACTTAATTAAGTCATCAATAATTAAATCGGCTTCTACTAAGGTTTGATAAAAATAATTAAAAAAATATGAAAATTATTTTAAATCTACTTTAATTAAGCTTTTAATTTAAAGTAATTTAAGACACATAAAATAAATAATAAGCTTAAGTTGTTAGTAAGCTTTTAATGGAAAATACAATTGGACAGTTTCCAGATTAAGGTGCTTCAGATTGGAAATGTGGTGCATCTCCAAAAAGTCATTTCCATCCCACATGAAACCCTGGAATTTGTTTTGTATATTGTTTTAAATTATATACGGAAAATGGCAGGCCTTTAATATTATTTTCTGCAGTTTCCCATATTTGTATTTATCTGAAACAAAACAATTAAGGACCCAAGGTTTGCCAAAATAAAATGCACTGATACACTTTGTTGCATTAATCCTGTGAAATTTAATACAAAGCAAAACTAAAATTATTAACAAATCAAATTTTTTTTGTTTTGTTCAAATTCAACGTTTAAAAAATGTTTTAAAGCTATTTTTATTGAAATTTAAAACCTTGTCTCAAATCAGATTTGCCTTACATGTGTAATATTCCATCATATTTTGATTATATCGATATGCTGTTGATAGATCCATCCTTGCAGACAATTATAATGTGTCAGGACGACGCGATTTAGGTGCAAGAATAATTTTTTAACAATATAAAACTAACTATACGTATTTTTAATTTAGTTAGAATCAATGTTGCTGCACTGGTTAAATATTGCGGATTTATTTGTAATCCATGAATAATTGCGATATGCCCCAAAAATGTGTTAAGGATTAAAATGCAGCTTAATTAAAACTGCACCTAATATAACCACTTAAGTAAAGAATTTTTTTTTTGAAATTTTTACACAATAAAACACCACCCACAATAATGTGATAATAATAAAAAACCACAAAAAAGGATATTTTATAGACTGCAGTAATGTAAGCGCTATTAAAGGGATATTAAAGATATTTTGGGGTGGTTAATTTTCACAAAACTTAAGCCTATAACAAATTATAGCACTTGATATCACAGTGAACTCTATCACACGCACGCACAATTTTACAAACACACAACACACACACTGCACGCACACCCACAAATTGAGTGCAGCAATAATTCGTCACCATAAAGCGATTTTATAGCAAACGCATTTAACTGTTAAATACGTCCAATCACCCAAACTTAAGTACGGTTTAATCCCACTCTTAATTAATGTTTCATTTATTTGTGCATCAAATAAATATTGCAAATTTTTTAATGGTTGTTGGATTTGAATTCGACTTTTTACCAACATTCATTGGATTTTTTAAGAATTTTATATTTTTTAAATTTCCACAACCAAAACAACACTTAGTATTTAAATTATTATTATTATTATTATTATGTATTAATAAAATCACACATTGAATGACACAACAGGAAACCACCCAAAATACGCACAATAATTTAATATTTTAATTTTATATTATTACCGTTATGCCATAATAATTTCTTTTTTATTTTGTTTTGATTTCAATGCATTTCAAAAAGGACACACACAATAATTGCTTTATAATCCATTAAATGTAATGCCCAATTAACCAGAAACAATCCCTTGCATTCACCGCGTTTTAATAAACGGTATACCGTTTGTCCCGTTTGTAATTATTATTATTATTATTATTATTATTATTATTGACGACAGTGTTACAGGTCGTGTTACTCCGCAACACACGCGACATTTTTTTTTGTTTTTATTAACCGTGCGACACACTAAACAAATGCAATTCGGGGTTATAAAAACGGAAACGAAAACAATATAATATAATCGGGGCACCGAGATAATGTACGTGGTACCGCAACCGTCACCACCCAGTGTGTTATCAATATTGGCACGTTATGTTAGCGGAGAGTGTCAGACTCAATCACCTACGATACATAAATATATATTTTAAATAAAATATGCGCTATTTGTGTGAGAGTGTAGGTAGTAGCTGTTTCGGCTGAAGTGTCGTACAATTGCGCGATGGATGTGGCTGAAGCGTCCCCGCATGCGGCGTTATGTTGCACTTTTCAATTATACTTTATTATTATTATATTGCTGTTACACCTTCAATCTGGGAGACATAGAGCTTCTGCAGCAGTTGAAGTTTAATTCCCCTTTTTGTATGCATGCATTGTTTGTGTGTTTATATATTTGTTATGAATTTAATTCCATTTTCATATTATTTATTTATTTATTTGTTTTAGCGAATTTATCCAATGCTGCAGAGTATTCGTTACCGAGCTTCTATTTCCGATTTCTTTGGCTTTTATTATTATTATAGTTGTTGTACATTTTTCTTGTGCTTTAACGTGTTTTATATTTTTTTACACAATTTTGTTTTTTTTGTTTTTTTACAATATTTTTTTTTTTTTTGTCTTTTTTTCCTTGTATAATATTTTTTATATTTTATATTTTATTCTGATGCACTCTACCACGAAGGTTAAGCCACGATAGTAATCTGTTAACTACAACTAAAATATACGGGACTAAAGAGATACTATACAAGCGTGCACACATTCGATATAGCTACACGCTTTTGACTGTTATATTCAATGTTAGACGAGCACTGTTGCTCTTTTGGTTTTTCGGTTTTTCGCCATTGTGTGTACTCGCAGGCTGCCATATACACCAACTTCAGAGATGAACATTGTAACAGCTATGTGTAGCTGTATAGCCTAGTATAACATTATGGGATGTATGCAGAGTTTGATTTTTGGGGTGTGTAGGGTGTGTGCAAGGAAATCTCTTCGTTCCCATACGTCCTCAACCGACTGACGTGTGACCGTGTGTGTTTGTGTGTGTATGTGTGATTTTATGGTGGTGTGTGTGTGAATATTTTGTATGCGCGCAATTATGAAATGGGTATACGGTACCACTATGTGATATTCTTCAAAATCCTTAAAAAAGGACTGACACATAAAAACCCCCCATGTCTTAAATTGTGCAAATTGTGTTTATTTTGGTATAACGGTACTGCTTTTAAAAGTAGAAAAATTTCCTTTTTAATTCAAGGATACAACAAAAAAAAAAGATGAAATAAATCGCAAAGGATCTCTATATTTTTTATGAAAACAATAAAATTCCTTGACTGTTTCCTTGTTCTGCAATTAACTTTAATATTTGTAATTCAAATTTAAGCGTATTAAAAGGACTATTTAACTTAAGAACATTTTAAGTTTTGCATTTTTAATTTCAAAATTAATTTAAAAAATATTAATTATTCTTAAGTTACTTTTTTTTAATACTAAGTTCTGCTTAATTTCATTCTACAGCATCACAAAATAATCGTCCTTTTTCCTTTAACAAAAAATCACCACAAAAGAAAGAAAAAAGACGTTCAAAGAAATTTGAAAAAAAAAAAAAAATTCAAATCCTTAATCCAATTATGATTACATTACATATTTTGCAACAATATGAAAGAGAGAAACATCGCCACATTATACATAAAAGGATAATAACATGTATCTGATCCTTATCTTATTATAATGTACCACAAAAACACCCTCCCGAGGGGTGCAAAAAAAAAGTGTATCATACCCAGAAACACTTGTTCTGAAACAAAACGACGATGACTCCGCCTTGTGTGACCTGCGGATTAAGAACCACAACACAATTCCGAGAGCGTGGTCTATATATTTATTAAATGTGCGCACAAAAGCGACTCACGTCGCGGTGTGGTGCAACATTGGGCGACCGCCGATGAGACACCCCGAGGGGGATGATTTTGTGCCACTCATCACAAAAAGAAAGAAAGAATAAATGCAAAATATGTTTACATTAAAGGATGTGTCGGGGTGGTTCGGTATTGATGCACAAATTTGATTTTAATTGTTAAAAAGGATGGCCTTTCTTTGATCCTTTGATCCTTAAATATCTTAAAATCTTGGAAAATTTAAAATTGCAGCAATTTTGATTACATTTTTGAAAATTAAATAATTTTATTGAAGTGGATTAAGTTGTATCCGTAGGTTTAAATTTAAAAAATTAAATTAAGTCACCAGGACATAAAATATTGATCCTTAACTTCTTTTTTTTTAACTTAATTTTAATTATTTTCTTAATTTGGAACAAATATTTGTTTAATGCTCAATAAGTTAGAAGCTAAATTAAGCAGATCCTTTTGATCCTTTAACATATATGAACAACAAATAAAGGAACACCCTGTCTGGAGATAATATGCGTCATGGTGTTTCAGAGAAAATATTGCAAAAAAAAGAAGTTCTATAAAAGTTTCAAATCCTTACCGTGCGATAAGGACCCACTTCCAAAGTAGAGCAGGGGGAGGTGGGGTGGTCCTTGATACAGCCAAGGATGATATTAATATGAGATTTATGAAAGCAATGCCACAAAATGTTACATTGCACGGATACATTCTAGTCAGATTTAATAGAAAGGGGGGACATTGCGTTAAGGGATGAACATTGGGAATAAGGACCCACAATAAAGAAACATTTTTGTTGGGAATGAAGTTAGCACATTTAATACGTTTTATGTAGGAAAATAAATTCCCGGACTCTTTTTGTTTTTAAAATACAATAAAAATTAAGGATTTGAGAAGCTTTTCAGGAAATATCTCCGGTTTGACGGAGAAATAAGTCGAGATGCGTTAAATCTAAAGCAAGGAATGAACTCCTTCGTGCATTTTAAATTACAAAAATATTCATTTTGATTATTAGTCCTCTCTAACATGCCATCCCCCTACCTACACAAAAGGGGGTGGTAATTGCGACACAAACGAGAGATAGCACAAAACAACCACACGCGGGTGCAGGGATTTTTGCTACAGCGACAGCACTGCGCAATCTCCCGGGTGTGCACTCCAGTGTATTGTAATAAGTACTCGTGTACGTCGACTTGAGAGTGGTGGCGGGCGACTGGCTGCAATGTTTATTGCCTCACATTGTATGAGCTGGATGGCAGTATGTATGAAAATGCGAACAAGCGTCGGGACGCCCATCGCAAGCATACCATTGGATGTTTAGAGAAGAAAAAGGCGTCACCCTGGATGGCGTCGTATATATTGTGTGTGGCACAATTTGCATCTATTGCGCGTTCTATTTGATAAAATTCGCTGCGTACGTGCTGCTGTGATGGGACCAGCCGCATCGTCTTTTGCCGGAATGTAACACTGACTGCCGTGTATTCTGTGGGGGGGAGGGGGGTTTCATCGCAAACTACAACCAGTGAGTGTGTGTGTGTGTGTGAATTGTGTCGGAATTGTGCAAAAATCAGTGAAACGGCTAGCGTTGCACAATTATTGTTGTATGGCATGCACCTGGGAGTGAGGACTTATAGTTCCAGAGGAATGTAATGTATTCACATTTAACAGTTTCACTATGGATGTCGAGGTGGAGTTGTCTTCAGAGAAATAAAAAGTAACAAAAAAAAAATACAAAATTTGAAAACAGGAAAAAAAAAACAAAATCTCCCAAAAGTTTACATCAAACTTTATTTGTTGCAGTGTTTGTTGTTGTTGTTTTATATTTTGTTGATTCATGCTTTTTGTTTTTGCATAGATTTTTTGCGCATGCAATTTGTTTTTGGGTGCAGTTTCACTATTTATGTTAGAAGACATCAGACAACGTGTGTATTTCATTTTGTGCATCACAAAAGAATGCATGAATTCTAAGAATGTAACTGAATGTGTGTCACTTTAATATTATTTGGAAGCTTCATGTCATCAAAATTTATTGCATTTATAATTTAAAACAGAATAATGATGTTTTGAAAGCGTTATACTTAATGAATCTCTGAGGATTTTCTTAATTAAAATTTAGGTACAGTCGAACTTCTATAAATCAAACCCCAATACCTTAATTTTTTTTTTAGAATTTATACAAATCTAGTTGCAGTAAAGTAAATGCTACGGACTATTTTTATTCTAAATTTTAAACTCTTTTGTAAATTATGGTGGTTAATTGAATTTAAGAAGTTCAACTGTTAATACATTTAAATTCACTGTTTTTTATTTTTTTTACGAAATATTTTTTTTATTACACTCATTAGAAAAAATTCAAAAATTGTTGTAGGTATGTAATGTATTGAATAAACAGCTATAACGTCGCCACCAATATTTTCGTTACGTGTACTAAACTATTTTGACTTATTTTAATCAACAAAACTTGCAACATTCTAAGTAAATATCAATTTAACCTTGAAATATTAATTTAAGTATTGTTTCGCAACGACTCAATAATTGCGCAACAATATTAACGACATATGACTTATTTAAGTGACTTAATTAAGTCAGGTCCGCAAAGTTTTGTTGTTCCGAATTGTTTTGTTTCAATTAACAAAATAAAAAAATTATAAATTCAAAATTGGTGCAATAACAAAAGTGCACTTAAGATTTCTAAAACCGAAACAAAACAACTAATTTTCACTTTTTTGCGAGTACAAAATTAATTTAATGTCAAAAAGAAATCAACCATGAACAGTGTTTTGAAATGAAACCAAATTAATTTCATATTGTATCCGTACAGCGGATTATTTCAGTTTTAAAATTTATAATAGCACAATATGCATTTAAAATCGCATTAAACAGTAGTTAATACAATACTTAAATGTGACCCATTGTTGTGGATCACATTTCATGCCTTTGCAACATTATCCAGTCAATTAAATAGATATTATTTATTACATAACCAAACAAACATGAAGCGCTGAATAACATCCGTTATCCCTTATGGATAACACCACTCTAAACTACTAAATCCCATTACTGCATTTTGCTATCAAAAGAAGTACCGTACTTCAATCGAATACTCCAATGTGGTGAAAAGGGAGAGAGACAAAAAAGCACTTCTCCCTTTTTCAATTTTAAAAGGAAAACGAAAGCGATTGCTGCAACAACAACAACAACAACGTAAACGATATGGAATTCCAAAAATGACATCCTTTTTTTTGTGTAAGGGATGAGAATATGAATCAAGGGGATTGCACAATAAAGCGAATTGTAATTTTCAGGTAGCGCTACCCATCCAGGTATCCTCCATTATGTGCTGCAATGTGTACATTGAATTGATAGAGTTCATAATATTATAATTATTTAATTTACTGCGCGCTGTATGATGGCATTAACTGTGCACAGATGCTAGACAATAGCGAACGGATGAAGGGGAAAATGACGCAAAGAGTCACAATAGTGCAGAGAGTCATAAATCACGCCCGAGATGGTGACACGACAACGGCAACTAGCAGGCAGGCAGGCACAATGCAGCAAAATGAATCGGATGCTGGATAAGTCTTGTCCTTTTTTGACAATAATACCGTTTGTAAAACTGTAAATCGCCTGTAGCTCTTGTGTGTGTGGCAAGTTATAGGAAGAAGGGCATGAATAGGTGACAAAAGTCAAGGATTTAATAATAATTGTGTGCTTCACATATAATGGGAAGAGTTTGAAGGAGTTTGGGTTTGAGCGTCTAGAAGATTTAATTGCAATTTAATTATTTTTAAGAATCAAACCAAATAGGGATTTTGTCATCGATTTGGAATATTAGATATCCGAAAAGGGATTTGATCCTTAAAAATTAATTCCGTGATTAAATTTTTATTTTAAAGGTTTTGAAAACTATTTTTTGACAATTTTTTTTACTGTCTCAACAAAAAAGTTTTCTTATTTAGCTACACAATTGCATCTGAGTTCTAACTAAAGAACTTGCATGTTCGATTCATTAATTGAGTCATTTTCAAGATTTTATAGCCAATTTAATTATTTACCATCTCTTGCTCTTACCAAATTTTGGCTCTCATTTCCCATAATTTCAGGATGCATACAAACTTGCTACACAATGTAGTTAAATTGAAACCAACTCTACTTACATTTTAAAACATCATGTTCCCACAAGTAGTAATTTCCTTTTCACCGTTTTTTTTTATTTACTGCAGTACACAAAATCGCGCCCCGACAACGTTGGTGGCGCTCGCTTTTTCATTTATGCTCCTCTCATTACACACATTAACAACTTAATTTTTAATAGCACAATACCATATTATAATTTATGTTTTCAGCATGACAAATGTACACGCTGGATGTCATAGCGGTTTTATGCTCATTAATGCCCATCATAAAATCATGGTTTACAACCGTTATGGTTGCGGCACTTTCTCTATTCCGATTTATAACTCAATATACATGTCAACACAAAATGACTGCATTTTGTTTGTGTGCAGTTAATAAATACTTTCAGCAAAAGCCGGCATCGGCCGTTAAAAACAAATCCGCGCCTAAAATTTCGCACATCTGGACCACACGCAACCGATCCTCACTGCAGCACAACTTAATTGATGCACATTGCACACAGCAACATATTATACGAGCATTTAATCTTCCATGTACTGCGTGCGGCTTCATAAAATACTTTCTGTTTTCTGTGTGTCACATGAAAAACAGTTAGCTGAACGGTGCGTGTGTGTTTCGAAACAATTTTAATGATCCGAATTATATGAATTTTATGAAATTGTTGAGATTGTTGTACAATGTTGTGTTGAACGCATTACCAAGTGGTTTAAGTGTTTGTAAAATCAAATGTTTAAAAGCAACGTAAATTATAATGAAAGTTTTTCGATGGTTTTTAGTATTTATTTTAACGTGAATTTTATTTATGGAATAATTATCGTTAGTTACTTAAGTGAGAAGGTGTTTTTACGAATTTAAAAGTTTATTTTACTTGATTTTAAATTTTTTTTGAGATCAAAAAAAAGTTGCGCTTTTAAAAAATGCAGTTAAGGACTTTATTGGAATTTTTTAAAAACTGTTTACTTAACAGTAGCCGTTTTTTGAATCGCCAAAAAACTAATGGTTTTACTAAAAGCCCTTCGTTACCCAATTCCATCTTCCACCAAGGTGTTATCAACGCTTCTAACATCAACCAAATTACACCCAATTTTGGGGAAGCCTAACATTTTAACTCGACAAAACATTAAACCGCATAAACAACGAGCAGCACCACAATAAAAACCAACGCCACCATTACACATTGAAACACACGGAATGCTGTTATAGGTTTATTACAGCAAAAATAATATGGCAAAACTATGCAAACGGAATCAATGTGCATTTATTACCCACAGAACCTGACTAATGTTAATATAATTATAATTTCACATAATAGTTGTGGCCAGTGGCCCCGGTTCACGGTTACCGCTGTTGTTGTTGCCTGCCTTGCCATATTGTAATACATCGCACAATTATTATTGAGTTGTTGATTTTGCGAATCAACCCAACACAAAATAAACAGATCAAACCGGAATGCATACACAACGCGATATAATATAATGTGTGTGGCATACCAAGGCTAATTCCAATAAGCTAACCACTTCCTCTCGACTGCTGATTCCCATAAAACCCTCTCCAAAGACTGACAGCAGACACGCGTTTACACAAACACTGCTCTAGTGCTTGCAGCTTGCCATCATTATTAGCTTTGGAATTTAAGGAAATGTTGATTTTCTATCATTAATATTTTATCCTGAAAAGGTTGAATCCTTGAATTAAATTATAAATTTCTTACAAAACTCAACCGTAAAAAGGATTTTGTGCCCTAAATTCCCACACATGGCACAGTAATTATGCACGCGGCAATGAATTGTGGAAAAATCTACCTCGCCAAAAAGTCACCACAACACTGACTTCTCAATCCAATTGAAGACGCAAACAACAACAACAAAAACAGCGACAATATAACTTAAAAATCCGTAAAAATCTGGGAAAAATTACACCGCACACAATTTGGAGGGGTCCCAGCTGGGAGAGGGAATCCAATTCCATATATGTATATAAGGTTGGAAAGAGCGGATGAAAGGAAATGTGTTTTTATTTTATTCTCTGCCCCCTCGGTTTAAGGTTTTTACGTGAATTCAAAAAACAAATGAGAGGGAAAAAAAGTACATCAATATTTTAAAATTGTAATGAAAGAAGGAAGAATGGGAGGAGGAGGAGGAGGAGGAGGTGGAGGATGCGAAGAAGAATGAGGTGGAGGAGATGGAAACCTTTCATGGCTTAATATACATTATAACATTATAACATTCACATACGATGAGTATGAGTATTCAATTGTTGTCGGCCACTCGCCGGTTTATACACATTTAAGCTGAAGCTTGCGGTTTGTCTTGTTGTTCTGTGGCCTGGTGCGTGTTCCCAACATTATTCCCATTCTTAGCAAGTGCTGCACACAATATTGTATTAAGTGTAACTGCATCAAAAGATGTGTCCAGAGTGGCTTCTTCTTTAAATGTCTGCGCACAATCTAAGTCATATACAAGTGCAATGCCAAATAATATGCGTTCAAGTACGCGCCGTCCACCACACATTAATAAATTGAAGAATGACGGGAATAAAATCTTGCGTTATGGCATCAAAAAGCTCATGAGGTCGAAATAAAAAATGAAGCATAAAAAATCTGAAGTACGCGACACACAGACACATAGGGACGCGGGTCGGACACAGATAAAAAAAAGCAATCGAGAGAGAGAGAGAGAGATAATAAGGGAAAAAGTGGAAAAATAGTTTGCGACGTGAGAAAATCGGCACTTCCGCTTGTGCTTTTTGTGTAACAATAATCTTTTTGAATGCTTTGCCCGTTGCTTTTCATTGTAGCCACAGACACTACACAGCCAGCGTTCGTTTTATGTGAAGCAATGAGTGTGTTTGTAAACTCTAGCCACACAATTTGATTTTATATTTTTGCGCTCGATCGAGTCAATTGAAGTGTTTTCGGATCGCAACGCCATGCTGGTCATTATTGCAGTGACAATACATTTTACAGTAAACGGTGTAATGCAGTGGTCAGTGTCGCTGGATTGGGGCCATTAAATTGGGGACAGTGAGTCAAATGTTGTTTTTGGGATTACAATTTAAGGAACATTTTAAATGCTTCTTCTAAAATGTTCCATAAACCAATTTTTTAACTAAACTTAATAGTTAAATAATTACTATAGAAATTCATTTCAATCAAAAGAGAATAATAATAAATGAATAATGAATTTGATACAATAAATATTCATTTAGAAGCCTAAATCTAACTCTTCCTCATCCCATTATTCCCAACTCTTAAATCTGTTCTTAAATAAAACTACAAATTCAAAAATAAGTCACATTTCAATTGTCGGTCACTCAGTTACTCACAACTACAATCAAGTGATGATTCACTTGATTCACCTGTTGTTAAACTAAACAAAAGCGTACGCCAGTAGTTCTGAAGCGTTGTGTCGTGACTTGTGAGTTTACCCCCCTCGTTTTATAACACATCGTTATAACGTTCGCCTGCAACTGCCACTAAATTATATGAAAAAGGAAGATTCCTTTTCAATTAACTGAAACTTTTAATAAATAGTTAATTGATAGAAAACAGTGAATTCAATTTTTAATAAACAGTAAATGAAATGTTGATTCACAATAAAAGTCTGTTAAATTGTTTGTAAATTTAATTATTTTATTGCAGAGAAACTTTTGATATAAGTTCCATCATTTAACGCGTTAGATTTAACGCTTTTGGAGAGTGGGGTAGCGAGCGTAGGCGAGAATGAGAAAGTTTAAATCTAGCGCTCAATTGAAAAGGGGATCGACAACAGTAAAGTTTAACTTAGGTTGCGCATCTTACATTTTTTTGAAATTCTAACCAACGATCCCTTTAATTATTAAATTTTTAAATATTACAAACTCATTTTTAATAATTAAAATTAAAAAATCATTTGGATTCAGGACTGGTGGTTACTTTAAAATGAACAAGCTTCTAAACTCTTTAATTTTACCAACAACAAAAGTATAAAAACATTCCAAACCAATGATGGACGAAAAATGTTAGACGACACACCGACTTCATGCACGCATCATCATACTATGGCGACTACAGTCGAGACATAACTACACACAAGTGATTCCCAACCCATTGGTTAATATATTTTATATTCGTGTGAATATCTCCGCAAGTAGTTAATAGTCGTACACGGACGTCAAGGTGAAACACAAAAATGAGAAGACGGAAAAAAAAAAGTTATAAGACGTCTGTAGGCAAATGAAAAATTTTCTCACTGCTCAAGGTCGTTCCCATAGTGGCTTTATAGAAGTCCGACAGAAGGAATTATCACAGATTGAATGCGACTGTAATACACGCGTTTTACTATATAATATGTGGAAGCCCATCTGTGTATGGATCAAGATGATGTGTCGTGATAAATTACATGTAGACGAGTTGATGCGGTAATTTTGAATTGTCACCGCACAAATGGCGGTGTATCTAACATGTTATACGGAAGCTGCATTAAAAGTGTCGACTCGCCTGTAATGACCTATAATGTGTGCCAGGTTTGTCGTGACAATGAAAACGATTCGGTTAGGTTGCCAATTTGTGGGCACTGTGTTAGTAGGCAATCTGGGGGTTTTTATTTATTTTTGTTCCATTAACTACTTATTACTATGATAAGTTTTGAATTGGGAGTAAAGCATGGTGACTTAATTTGAAAGCGTCCTGGAGACTGCTTTGACACAATTTTTAAGGAATGGAGCGTATACATTAGGCGAGGACTTGACTTGGGCTGTAGTTTGAATCAACTTCCAATTGTTTTTTCTCTTTCTCTCGTACGCACTGTCTCGCTATCATCGACTTCTCTCCTAAAGCGTTAAATCTAACGCGTTAAATTACTGAACTCCAATATGAAGTTTCTAAAATCATTAAATTTTTTATCAATTTAATATGTTTTAAAATTTTATCGAATAAACTGATGATAATGATGAAGGCTTCAATTTAAATCAGTCTTTTTCCAAATAAAATTATGCCGATTTCTATTACGGATCTCTTGATTTTAATAAAGTTAAAAGAACGAAAAGTTAGTAGGTCATTAGGTCGAAAATTGAAATATTTAATTGCTCCCATCCGAATTAATTTAATTACGATATGAGAAGAAAGATCTACACCCTTCAAGTTTTAAACTGCACAACTACCAACTACCGTAATTAATGTTTACTGTTTCACTAACTGTTTAAAAATGTTTATAAAATCATCAAATTCCTTTTCATCTACCCATAATCTAACTTAGTTCTTTATACTTAAAGTACTTTTCAGCTTTGATTACCATCCTGAGGCACCAAATCATTTGCTCCGCCGTGGTGCATCCGCATAAATGTTACGTAAGCATGTTGCACAAGGGCATAACCCCGCACAAAACAAAAACAAAACTCTGCAAATGCGGCGCGTAATTTCTCCGTGAGATATCACATTGCACAAATCACACACACGTCGCTTTTAAAGCCTTATTTTTGTTGTAATGTTGGAAAATTGGTGTTGAATGGAAGACGAAAAATGGCCGCAATTTAAGATTTAAAACAAAAATATAACGTGGTGAGGTGCACCTCGTTAGGATCAATCGAGTTGAGGCGAATTGAGAGCCCCCTTTCGGCTTTCAGCATCGCATAAGTTAGTCGAACAACAACAAAAGAGAGTACATAGTTAGCTTTGGTGAGGCACTTCAAGCTGTAATAAAAAGCACGGTAGCATTATTGCACGTGGCTGCGCCGGTTGAAATGCCTTATAATTAAGTCAAGCGGTTACCCTTTAACTTGTGTAGATGCTTTCTTGTGATACTGAAAGGCGCTGCAGTTTAGCGTCAGGCAGCGATGTCTATGATATAATATGTAAGTTAGGAGTGCGGGCGATATTGCTTTACAAAACCGTATCACATATTGGTAATCTGATTGCACTTAATGGCATTAACAAGGCGCTTGCATTTTTTATTATTCCACCATTTTTTAAATATTAACATATTTAAGGATTAAAAAGTGGGATTAAGTACCTCAATTTGTGTCCCCAGGTATTTTATTATTGCTGATTGAGTGCCCAGTAAATTATTTTATGCATGAAAGATTGCATGAAACTATGTTTCATCGATTTATTTGACATCTGTCAAAGGTGACACATTTTACACCGCAAAAATTGAACTATAGCGATTATTTTCAAAATTATTTCTCCTCCAAACGCTTTTAATTTAGAATACTGTATTATAATAGGACGTGTGAGTTGTAATAAATAATGTTTATGATCGTATCTTATATGGAAATCACGCTTTCGTATTTGTTGTAGCGTATAAAGATTTCTATTTTGTGAACATATATTATATTACGAAGTAAACATTTATACAATGATAGACATTTTTATTAATAAGGCAATGCTTGAAAGTACCGTACAAAATAATAAAATCAACATAACATAATTCATTACTCCGCAAATTTATGAGCATGTGTGCATTTTTACAGTTGCAAAATTATGTTAAACCCAAATAGCATAAATTCATTTTAATGTATGTATAATAATATGTTGAAAATATATTGAATTAAAATTGTGAATGACTAAATTAATGGAGATTATAAAACGCCATTAAATTAAGGAGTAATCGATGAATATTTCAAACGATTAGTTATTTTGTGGAATATTTTATTTCAACGTTATAGAGAAATGTAATCGAAAAACGTCATAATAAACGCAATCTTTGATGTTTAATTTTAAATAACTCTGTAATAAATGTGACACACAAATACTAATCATTTCAATTAACTAATTTATATTATAATAATTTTTAAAGTAATCGTTTTATTTAATTACTGATTTTTGCTGTTTAATAATCATTGTTAATAAAACGATTACTTATACAAAAACCTTTGAATAAGATCAATCAGCTTCCTTTAATTTTCAATAAGGATGTCATGCTATCCTAAGCAGCTGGTAAGTCATGCTTCCTTATAAATTTTAATCGACTCCAAATTACTTAACGGAAACATTTCGGGAACGTGCACACAAATTGCAGAACAATGCTTCCGTAATGAGTACAAAATTCAAATCCCCATATATAATATGTGCAAGAATCAAAAAACCTTTAAATAAAACAAAAACTCCTGCCGACTAAACTGTATCAGTTCAGTTGGGGAACAAACTGTTACAGGTTGATTTGTCTTTTGCGCCATATTACACATTGCGCAGACGCATGAGACATCAATGCACAACACTCCAGTCTTAACACCGTGGAAAAACCATGTGAAATGAATGAGAAAGAGTGCGGCAAAAGGGAGGTGGAATATGGACACAAAAAAAAAACATAAAAAAATCACAAAAAGGTGGGGGGAAAAAAAAAACAACAACACCAACAGGAGGAAGTAGTAATAAAAGCGTGACGCTGATTGTTATGGTTTAATTATGCCCCACATTGTGGCTTTATGCGTGTACCTCTCCACGAGAAGACGCGCATTTCAGACGAGTACCCACTGATTCATTCAATTCAGTTTTGAGTTTTTGGTGACTGAATTAAAAAGTGACAATAATGTGGGTTCTTCTTGTTTAAGAGTTTTTTTTTTTTTTTTTTAACACAACAAAAATATTGGTCCATTAATGGATGAACTTACCGTCACTATTGAGGGTTCCTTGTGAGTTCAATGAGTCTTCTGTAAAGGAAACCAAAAAAAAAAAATGGTTTTAAAAACAGGAATTTAATTAACATTAACATAAAAATTAGATAAAAATAAATTTAGAAAGGTTTGGTAAGTGTTTCTTAATTTTATTTTGCATCATTATCATCATCACTCACTCCACACACCCCCACATCGGAATTGAGAGCGACAGACAGAGAGTTACCTGTTTCTTGCGAAATCTAATCAAACTCATTTACGTGGCGCTGATCAGTTGCGCATGCCGATCCATAAACGTATACTACACATAGCATAAATCCCAACGCAAGATAATTCATAATAACGCCGCAAAGTAATTAATGATAAGGCCAGAAACGATGGAGATTGGCGAGATTGCCACTAGGAGCGCGCACATATTATCCATCAGGCAACAACAACAAAAATCCATTTTAGACGCGCGCATATATCCATCGAAAATTGATTGCCTCGCATGCGGTGAATAATAGTTAAGTCGAAACAAGTGCGCCGCAGCTAAATATTTCCCAACACTAAAAGCAATGCGGCGCAGCAATAGTACATTGGGTATCATGTTTCCAACATAAAATTGGTTCCAGTGTAAGGGGGTGGATGTTGTCAGCTTAATTAAATAAATAAATGCCGCAACAATGCAGTAACCGTACGGCGAGTGTATAATAAACAAAATGCCTGGGCCTTTTGCATTTATGAAGTGAAGTAATTTGGCGCACTGGCCGGTGCAGGGTGCAGTGGCCAGTGGTTGCCCAATATGCAATTGCAGTCTTAAATCGTTGGTCATTTTAATGTTTTTGGCGGTGTTGGGTAATAATTTTACGTCACTGGGATTTTGTTAGATTACAATTTAAAAAATCAAAACATTTTTTAAAATCCCAATATTAAAAAAAGTCCCAGTTTTTCGAAGGGGATGCTTCAAGTATTTCCCAGATAATTAAATAAAACACATTTTTCAACAATAAACCATTTTGTAAGGAATTCCAAAATTCCTTAAGAGTTAGAAGTCGCATTAAAACGACACTGACACTCTAACCTTGACCCACCCGCTTTTCATCACAAACTAAAAATTGCTTTCCAGGACTTTATTTAATATGCAAGGAATTATAATAGAAACCAACTGCTTGCAAACACTTAAGCGACATCAAACTTTGTTTCTCATCCCCACCCACTTACTTTATTGTTAAATTAAATATATGCATGCCCACTTTAAACTGCCCAACACAGTCAGCAGCACAGCAAATACCCGATTTTCAATTATCTCATTTTTTGGACTTAAAAACCGCGGCTTACCAATTTTGTGTTGTAATCACGACATAGTTATAAAGCCATACGTTCAACGTTTAAAGCTGCACTAAGTGCGGCGCACATGCGCGGTATGAGCACGTCATTACACGAAGAACATGTATTTCTCTTGAGTGTGAAACAATTGCAACAATGCGCGGATTAAAGTGTAAAATGCAGCGAGATTGAAGTGCATGTGTTTTGTAGATTAACTGCATGCGGTTGGAGTGTTTGGGAAATATTGCCGTTAAATGAAGCCAAATTGAGTCAGTTTTATGGTGACCGAAAAAGTGTGGGCGGTTCAATGTAAATGTGAGAGTCAAAAACGGGGAGATTAGAAGAGAGATTAAACAGAAGCAGGGGGTGAAGAGATCGTTGCAAATTAATATTTTCTTAAAATAGCAATATTATGGTTTAATTTGAAAATACAATTGATGTAGGAAATTAATTTAACCGCTTCCAACTTAAGAAATGATTTGAGAATAAATTTAATATTTAAATGACTTAAAGCACAATACGGGAAGTTGACTTAATTAATCAAAGCACACTAGACAAATATGTTTATTTACACACTTGAACACATACTCTCCGACTTATCATCCTGACCTCCAATTTGATGCTGATGGTGCATCAATCCTGAGTGATGTTGTGATGGCAGCGATGGTAATCCGTGGTTGTTATTGAGATGATGAATATGCACTGTGGCTTGGAGTTCCATGCTGATCATAGTCTAAGTATCTAGCGGATACCTGCGGGGAGAAGAAATCAATTCCAATTAGTAAATTTTGAATTAGCAAAATAAATTATAAAATGTTTCAAAAAAAATTGGATTTCATTGTTTGCGACAAAAAAGTGACAGAAAAGCCCATAATGTAGAAAGTGTTATATAGAGATTTACAAAATTTACAGTTTTTTACAGCTTTTATAACGGTTAGCTGTTTTCCTTTATAAATAGCATAAATTTAAGTAATTAAATTAAAAATTCATCTCATAAAAAAAATATTTAAAAAAAAAAAAACATCAAAAAACTTCTTTAAAAGAAAACACAACATAAAATAAATTTATTTTAAATTTAATTATAATACCTTAAAGTTTAAACAAGGATGATGTACAGGAGAATCACCTGACTTAAAGACATGTAAGAAAAACATGACTTAAATTCCATTTAAAAAGTGCGAAAAAATATAATTTTTTAATTTAAAAAAAGGCCTAAAATTACAAATATTTAAACCACTTTAATTTAAAAAAACTATTTAGCTAAATAAAAATGTAATCAAAACAAAATTACTTTACATTAAGGATCAACACCTAAATTAAAGGCACATAAAATATATATTTTTTGATCAGAGTTAGTATAAAGTCAACGATTTCTTTTGGGACTTCACTTTACTAAATTAAATATTTTTAATAAAATAGAATAAAATAAATAAGGAAAACAAGTATATAGTAATGAAAACCTCATTAATTTCATTATTTCATAAAAAAATCGGGATAAAGTAAACGTTTTCATCGATCACGATGAAATTACCCCTCACAAGGAGATTAATTACGATTTTCCCTCTAATTACATAAAACTCAATATATAAATTAAGGGAAATTTCAGTAAAGGCGTTTTGGTTAACTTTAATGCGCTTTAAAGGTTTTAATTTAAAAACTAATCCGATTCACCGTTTTTAAATTAATTTAAACCAAGGCATTGTACTTATTTGAGAAAATTCAATGTGAAATCATTTCTTTAATTAAATTTTAAATTAATTAATTAACAAAAACCCACCCTTCATTATTTAAAATCATTAAATATATTAAATTAAAATAAATAATAATAATAAGTCCAAATATTATAACAAAAAAACAAAAAAAACATTATTTGAATTACAACGATGGGGTGCATCCTTTTCATTTCCAAATTTCCACAGTTATATTACACACCCACCTGTTGCACTAATGTAGTTGATTAAAATGCGCTTACACCTGTAACACTGGCCTATGCATTGTACAATACAATGTCCACATTGCGTGTACGGGGCACCGCAATGCACTTGTTCTACTATTATTGTCGGGGTCTGCGGTCAATCGTTTCTCTTTTTCTAACACAACATACAGCAACATAACTGGTATTTTGCTCGCACAGTCAGTGCACTGAGACGAACATTGAATCTATGTTTTTATTCTAATTAATTTTACATTGAATTTTTAATGCAATTTCACGTGAATTTTATTTAAATTTATTTTTGAATAAAATAATAATAAATGATTGATGACTGTTCTTCTCTATCTAATTTAAGGATCTGTACAAATTGATGTCCTTTTACAGTGTTACATAGTCTTGTAATGAAATTACACAAAGCAGCAGGTATCTAGGATCAGTGATAGGACCAACATTGTAACGAAGCCACCAAAAGGAAAACACAAAGTATCAAGAGGCACTGCACCTATTGGAATTTAGGGACACACTGATGTCTAATAAATAAATGAATGAGTTTACAAGTGGCACGAGCACATTAAAGAGGCAGCGACCGTTATTACAAATAAAAAAGAAGGAAAATAAGCAATCGTCGGTGCATATGTGCGCAATTAAAAGAGTGAAGACGTTGCAACCACCGCATTCTAAATTCCAATGCTATATATATTATTTATTATATTATTAAAATGTAGGGTTCCCCATTAACGTTGCTGTGCTACCGCTTACATTTAGGTAAGCACATTGCACCGTTTTGGGGTAACAGTATATTTAAATGCGGCACAAATAAAAATGAAACATGCGATGAGGACATTGTGGATGTGCGCGCGGTCCCCCGGAAAAACTGTTTGAACGTCAGTTGGCAAAGTCGTTATGCACACGGTGTGTGTAAATTGTGTTGTCGTGATGGAGTAGCGTCTTGAGAATGTTGTTTTTCAAACAACAAAAAAAAATTAAAAAAAAGGAAAAATTAAGAAAAAGGAAAAAAAATGACGAATTACAATTTAAAATTATGGCAACAGGATAATTTCACGAAAATGTATTACACTGCTGTGTTTTTCATATTATGTACTTTATCAAGTTTCCCCTTCATGAATATATTACAGTTCGGTTATCTTGATTGCCACATACAATGGAAGGAAGAACTACTATACATTAAAATATAAAAAGGCGGCAAGCCTTAAAAAACATTATAAGACTTAAAAGATGCACACTTTTTACTTCATTTAAAAATAACCTTATTATTAAAGTAGTAATGAGAATTCCCCTAATTTGACTTAGTTTCAATTTCATTTCATTTAAATTTACATGAATTTGATAACAAATTAACATGCAACTACTTGTTCATTATCAGCGATCCCGTACAGTCAACTGTCAAAAATGAATAGTCAAGTACAAGGTCGTGGCGTGCAGCATTTCAACGTGTGCGCCTTTCCAAAATGTCGTCTGCGTAGTTTTCGCTTAACAATTAAAAACGCCACTCTTCTAATTTGCTTATCGCAGACCAGTTATATTTGCGGTAGTTGCACACTTAATTGCAAAGCATTTAAATAATGTTGGGCTGGTGTTGGGTGGGGAAGTGTTTGACTATGCGGATGTTTGATGAAGCACACATCAGGAAATCAAGTGAATAAATGAAGGACAAGTTGTTTCCGTTAATGTTAAATTAACAATTGCGAGGCATTATCATTTTGGGAAATTTATTTTTATGTTTTAATTTATTTGAATTATAAAACATTATTAAGTTCCCCATTTTAAATTGACTTAAGATTACTATGTGCTCCCCATTATAAATTGACTTAAGGTCTAGCAATAGTCGGTTATCTATTTTTGCTTTAATTTTATTCTCGACAGTTTTTTCTCTATTTTAATTAAAGCCTAAAAAATTGACCAAAATCGCTAAATTAAAGGGAGCTACTTTTTTTTTTTTTAAAAAGGGCTCAAAAATGCTTCAATCGACTTCTTAACAGTCGACAAATTGCAGAAATTGGGCCCATGTTTTGGAAGCTCTGCACTTAATTGGAACCTTCCTGAATTCCCATTAAAAATCATGCAAATATTACAAATGTGGCTCACAAATTGGTTACATTTTAATCACACTCCAAATTTATTCCAACAAAAACACAACAACACCAACTCTTTGCGGACTGACATCGGTGGCGGTGTGAAAAGCGTCGCTCGAGGTACAAGATAGTTCCTTTGTTTCCCCGGTTTGTATTTCATTGTGGATATTTCAGTTTCGATTTTCATTGAAATGGAGATATAAAAACGTGCTAAATGCGCGTTGTTCCCACGATAATATGTGTCTGTGTACCAAATAAATGTTCTGTGAATCATCCGTCGCGTCGCAATTAAGCCTCGTGTTGGTAAAAATGCGTTTAACATTTAATTAAATCTATATTAATGTGAAGACTTTTAAGTTGAAACTGACTTAAGTCGGTTCAGGGTTAATATAAACATGAGGCTCAAATAGTTTAATTGTTATTTAATTAATTGCAGTTAAGTAATCGAAAGATGATGAGCTCGATTTAATTGCATTTTATTGTAACGGATATCCTGATTGATTGATTTTGTAACATTAATAAGGCCTTCCATTTTGCTAAAACAATTACAGTAAAAGTAATTGGGAGAGCCACAAACTAATTACATTTTAATGAATTTGAATTAACCGCTTTTCTAACTGTTGTTAATCATAATTTAAAGTTACTTAGGCCAATAAAATTCTTAGAATAGTCTTAATTTTAATTTTGAAAAAAAAATTAAATGGTCGCCATTTAAATTATTGTTACTTGTAAAATGTCCTCCACAAATTCCCCATCAACACTTCCACACACGCACAGACAAACGCTGCATTGTCCAAGCCTTTGTGTGCTTTTTTTTGCAGAAAAGGAAGTGACTAAATGAAATTAAAACCAATGTGAGGTTCTGCAGAGGAAACAGCCGAACCCATTGTCTCCAATGTTCCTGCAGTATGCGGGGACCCAACCGCTCATACGATTATAAAAAAAAAAATTCAACGCTTAATAATGGTTGGGGAGTGAAATAAGTAACAAAAAAAAAAAATACCAACCAACTTTGTTCACAAAAAACACGCACACAAATGCGCGTGATAAGTGTTCGCTGGTATTGGGTGGACGGTTAAAAATTAAATCTCGCGGTGCGCACCAAACAATGAATACTTATATTTTTGTGTATCTATTGCGCTGGTTATTCCCCCATAGCCTTGATTATGTCTGAAGGCCTTCCTTGTAAAACGTTCGTTTTTACTTTTTTTCGTTTTTGCCTCTTTTCATGTAATTTTTTTTATTTTTTTTATTTTTTTTGGTTTTAAGCAAAAGTTTTCAAGCTCGGCCATCAACAACAGGCGCTTATAAATATACACACCCGCAATGTGTACACCGCGTGTGTGTGTCACCGACAAAAATTGGTTGAGCCCTCCCGCGGGTCGCCGTCACCCCCATCGTCCCATCACAAATAATGTGGCTTAAGTATGGTATGTTTCCCCCCCAGCGCAACGGTTAAGTGTGCGTTTTGTTGTAGCGTTCTTTGTTTTATTTGTGGCCGATATCATTTTGAATTTATGCAATAATTTTGGAAGTCGCCATATTTAATTGTTTTTTTAGTGGTGGTGTGCATTTTCTTTGTTATGTAAAAACTTTTCCCGCTTTATTTGGTTTTTAAATTAAAATTTTTTTTTTGGTGGTTGCCTTCATTTTTAATTGTGATTTTACATTATTTTCTAAAATTGTATTTACATTATACATTTAATGCGCAAAGACTCAAATGTGGCCATTCTCAATTCATGTCATTTTCACATTTTATTGAGTACAAATATCACGAAACGATTCTATGCCATTAACTCTAACTACTCTACAATGGTGTATCGTACAAATTTATAATGTTTCCATTTTAATTACTCAATTTTCAATCAAATTTAATTGTAATATTAAAAGACATTAAAACGCAATTGCAATTAACTAATTTAACTGCAATCAGGTGCAGGTTGCACTTTAGTAATGCCGAACATATTGTGAGGTCCCAATTCCACCATATTGCGCGTATTCTTTTGCAAGTAATAGTAATGAAAAACAAAACAAAACGAAAACAAAATCATGCGCACGACAATAAAATGTTGTTTAAATGCGGCGCATTGCGAGCGCCACGCGCATGCGCTTTCCGGTTGTTGGGGACAGCTGGATGTTAATGTTAATACGTACTGCATCTTCATGGACGCGATCATTTTTATTAATCCAAAATCAATTTGCCACACGAAATCATTTTGGGTGAATATGAGATTGAGGAAACATCGCCGGTGCAGCAGTGTTTTTTTTTGTTTCTTTTTTTTTTTGCAAAATTATGAGGCGATGGTCTTGTGCGGTATGAGTCGTTAGTGGCGGACGTTTTGTCATTAAATTTATACAATATTGTTGTCTGTTTTGTTGCAGTTTTTGTTGTGTTAGTTAAAGAAAGCTGATGGCACTTAAATCTTGAAGTAATTTGATCATAAAAATCGGATGCAGCTTAATTAATTAGAAGACAGAAATGTAAAGATTCGTATTGTAATTAAGTGCACTGCGCAGTGTTTTTAATTTAGTTTAGGTTAATAGTTTCCAGATTAGTTGTTTTGCGAAAATTTCTGAATTTAATTTAATACTTTTATGACTCAATTAAGTACTTTAAACTTAGCTGATCGTAAATAAAATATGGTTTTAATTTAAAGTAAGTTATATTTTTTTTTTTTAAATGTACTGAATTTATATTTCATTTATTTCTCTTAACGGTTATATACTTGACTTAAAAAATAATGCAGTTACCGAAAAGTTCACTGGTCATCCGTGCTGTTACTGCAATTTTTATTAAACTTTTTTTCACTTTAAAAACTGAACTATTTTAAATTTTTTTACGTTCACCGAAAACGTTAAGTGTGTTGATTTTACAGTGTCTTTGTAATGTGACTTAAGACTTAAAATTCATCACAGTAAGCCTAACTCTGAGTTGTTGATCATTCTGAACAAATACATTTTGTTTCAAAATTAAAACAAGCCATTTTTTAATTTGTTTTTTATTTTAACACACAAAACCAAATTTTTTAAGCCAATTTTTTTGAATAATTCAATCTCATGGGTTCCTTTTTTTGCTCTCCCGATTTAATTAAATAATTTGAGCATTAACTTTTTTTCAGTCGGTAAAACTTTAAATCTTCTTCTTAATTATTTTAAAAACGGATAACAGAAAATTATTTTTTTCATTAGTGTTGAATAGATTTCCTTTTGATTTGAATTTTATGCACAACAATAGTTTTCTTATTCTTTTTTTTTTGCGGCAACACTTCAATCACTGATAGCCTGTTTTGCACTCAATAAAAACCCAGCACAAAACAATTATTCTGAATGATGACACCAACAAATAATCCAATCATTGGTAAAGCAGCACAATATTGTTGTTGAATTTAAAAATAAAAATAAATATTATTTAAAAAATAAAAAAAATCAACCGACACAATTCAATAGACGGGGGGTGTGTGTATTTAATTGGTTATATATTTTGCAAATCCTCTCGCGCACACACAAAATCAATAAATAATAGTTTTCACTTCACAGCACAGCACGAGGAAGAAATGAAATGACGACGTTGCCCATACAGAGCCGCTTTGCGATCACCGATCTGGAGACGTCGAGACATAGAATAAAACTGCATGAACCTAAACACAATTTACATCGAAGCGTAGTGATACGTGCGCGGACAGCCCAGGTAAGTGTATCAATTTACTGAATCAATTGTGGAGTGGGGTTGAAATAACAACAACAACAAAAAAACTGTATTACACACTCAAGTCGGTCCGCGCCGCCGTTGTACCTGTGTGTACCTGTGCGATTGTCAGCAACAGCCACTGTGTAACAAAAAAGCGCTCAACATATACGTGAGTCCCTAACACCCGACGTTGTAGCGAGTTAAATGTGTGAGTTCGGTTGCTATAAAGATCGGCGTACGATTAACAAAACGACGCGAGTAGCAAGTCGCGAGTCGCGACGCTTACTTTGTGCGATGGTATTGGTGAGTTTAAGCGATCCCATTTGTAAACAAATAATTTTAAGACCCTTGAGACGTTTTAAAAGCTAATTTTAAATTTAATTTAACTTTTAAAATCAAATCCTAAAAATAAAAATTAATTAAATTGTTTTTTAAGATTCCTTGTATTTTATTTATGGTCCCAAAACATATTGACCTTGTTTTAAAAATAGTGCACACGACTCTAAGGATTTACAGAAATATTAGGACTTTAATTCACAGGATTCAGATTCAAAACTTAAGTGTTCTTTAATTGAAGGTCTTAAAAAAATGATCTTGGATTTAAGGTCCAAAAAAAAATTATCGTCAATAACAGCTCCTTTAATTTTGGAAAATGTAAACCCCTTGGTGATAATGATTTAAAATTAACGAACATTTAATGAATAAGTCATACTTTAAGGTCTTAAAAATAATTTTAAAAAATTTAGATTTTCATTAAAAAATATTTAAATCGTGATGATGATTTTAAAATTGCTATTGCTAAAATAAAAACAAAGTAATATCTTTTCTTGGGGTCCTAATTTTTTTTTTAAAGTCAAAAAAATATTAAAATTGGTACATACTTTAAATTATTTCAATTTCTTAAAAAAAAAAACAATAAAAACAAAAGGTCTGCATTAAAAAATGAGTTAAATTTACTTTAAAAAAATTAAAAAACGCGCGTCGCGACTCTAAGCGCCGTCACATTAAATGCAGCAACGTTTTACTAACGCCTGCTTCAGTATATGGGAAACGCGGAGAGAGAGTAAAAAAAAAACAGAAAAAAAATTGAGCAAACGTTAAGCTCCACCTTTTGACAGCGAATGGCTCGTCTCGATTGGTAGACGCTACAGGTAGATCCGCCCGATCTTCACACACCTGTTTCACCTGGTTGACGTTCAGGGCTCAAGCCTCAAGCACGATCGCGACGATGCGATCTTCATGCAGCCAACGACGAGACCGCGACGATCGTGCATTTGGCCGTCGATTTGAAATACATTGCCATTGCACAAATATACGTACGCTTGCAAAATTGCACTTCGCACATAAATCAGGTGGTAAAGAATTTGTGTGCAACACGGCAATGTGCCAAGGGGTTTGTAGGTGGGCTTCATTGCGATGGATATTTGTGTTTATGATTTGTTTTTTGATTAAAGTTAGGATAAAATATGGGAAAGGTTTTCTATTTCATTAATTATAATTTATGTAACGTCTTTAATTCGCGTTTAAATTATCCTTAAGACCCAAAACCCATTTTACTGCTCACTCGTCTCTCCCTCCCCTTCCCTAATCGAAAATAATTCTAAGGTGCTTCAATCAACTTAGATTACCAGTCAGCTGATAAATTGGCTGAAAAGACTAACTACCTCGCAGCCACTAGCTCATATCACAACAAACAATGTTCAGGCACACCGTGCAATGACGATGCAGATCAGTGATCGCTGTGACCACTGATCACTGATCAATGACCATATTTTGCTCCATACACGACTGACGTCACTTAATGCATGAAAGATGCTCGACATGCAGAGTGCAGACGCGCGCGCGCGCATAATCCAAGTCAGATGTTTTAAAGTGCATTTAAACACCCCCCCCCCCCCCACTCCCCGTTTAAGTGTGACGTAAATGTTGCCTTTATTCGTTAAATAATACATACCAGCAAATTACACGCATATATGAGTTGAGTGCAGAGCACTGCACCGTGTCACGAATCATGACGTGCATATAGGTGGGAATCAAAATTGCACAGCTCCCATTGAAATGTTGCGCTGCGGTGGCTATCCTGCGCGCCCTCCATCGGTTCGGCGACTTCCGACATCCTCTCCGCATAACGGCATTTAAGGAAATTTGTGTCGAGAGAGTGCAACAAGTGCACGTGTGACTGGCAAATCGGAAGTAACTGTTTAACTTCACATCCGTGTAATAGTGCTGCTTGCAATAACGGTGGCGCGGTGCGCCCTGGTCCCTGACCCTGCAAGTATACGTTTGACATGGGGTTTTTTGTGTGCGAGTGGTTTTGTTTTACAGATTTTAGTTTGACACCAAAAAGTGTAAATGTTTCTGTTATTTCCCAATTGTAAATGGTTTTGGTGTTTTTGCGGCATTACCGTTTGTGTTCTTTGTTTTATTTGATGCATTGGTGTAGCCTTGTTTATGTTATGGGTTCGATGAGGGAGGGTGGTGAAAGTCTGTGATCGCTGATTGTACCTTTAAGGGAAATAAAAATGGTTTAATGGTAATTTAGCGGATGTTATAAAGTTTGGGTGAATAAATTGAGGGGTCCTTATTGGGTGGAAAAATGTTTACTATGCAAAAGTATTTACTGAAACAGTTTTAAAATGATTTCTATGAAAACTAAATAAATTTAAGGACATATTGAAAAATAATTTAATTTATAGGTATGAAAGGATTAAATTTTACATATTATTGAAGAAGACTTAAGCCACCACAGTTAGTTTAAGTGGGCACGCGTTTTGCTGCAAACCATATAGAACGTTTTGGAATATTTCTACAAATTAAGGATGCTCTGGAAAGGAGCTTTGTTAGCAGTTTCAGATTAGGCACTTCTCTTCAATATAAAAACGAATGTGAAGTGTCATAAGCTTCAGTGGCTTAGCATTAATTAGTATTGTTATTAAATTTTATTGAAACTTTAAGTATTGAATAATATATTCAGAAATTCCACTTAAATACATTTTAAATCACATATTGTTAAGTTATATTTTGCAAAATAATAAAAAAAAAATCTGGGTTATTTAAAGACATAATATGCAAGGCCATAATTCGCATAAAGCGCACGTCATTTAATGCTCCCCAACTACCGAGTTATAAAACAGCACACAGCGACCTGATGCCATGATACCAGTGCACGAAAACGTGGCTTACAAATCCCTTCTAGCCGCTGCGCAGCTTATAAACACACTGGCTATATAGTCCGGTGCGCTGTGCGCATACCAGCCCAGCATCCAATTGCACATGCGCTGCCAGCGTTTAATTTGCGCGCGCAACTCTCAAGGAACATGAAATGTTTATGATATTCCATTTGTGCAAATTATTCCAAATATCGTTCAAAATCTTTGATTTATTTCCGCGGTCTTAACGGGCTACATATTATGCTCTCTCTCTTTCTCTCTCTCACTCATTCTCGGGTGAATTTTTATATTGTACCTCGAAAAGCACCACAAGGAATTTACACCACCATAACAATATTACGAGACGTAATATTCTTGTTGCACAAACACACACCCGAGTGCAGCAAACATCGAATGAAAGTGAAAGCGCAATCACAGTGCAAATCATAATAATGACTAGCATAACAACACGGGCATAATATGTAATAGCAATCTATGCGCACACTCACCTTCTCCACCCACCCCTGCTTATCAGTGCAGCGTGGCTGCAGCAGCAAATGCACATTTTCGTTGCATATTGGTACGTGTCGGTACATACTACATATATCGTGTGTTGGCGCACAACAGCATGATCGCAAAATTGCGCAAGGGAAGCAAAAGCAAAGGTGTACGCGCATGCGCGCGCGGGGTGCGCATGTTCTATGTGCGCAAAAAATATGATATTGTGCGATGCCTGCCAGCACTGGTAGTCAACTAGATGTACGGCCAAGTCTGCGAGGTGTTATGGAAGCCGCTGCATCACAACGCTCAGTGTTCATTGCACATATTCATAAAAAATATTTAAAAAAAACAATAATCGCTGTCAGCTATGGTAAGGCAATGAGCAATAAGCATGACCGCACATAATCAGCTAAGCGCGTCCATATGGAATTCACACTGTTTACTGAGATAACTAGACGCTATGTTATGTGCGCCTTTTATGCTGCAGACAATTTAATGTGGAGTAAGAGAACCTTTGCAGATTTACTTTTATCATCATGTTGGAGTATGTTGATGGAGCAACCAGCCTGATTTAGTAGTTTATGTTGTGATTCATATGCGGGCGGGGACCAGAGTTATAGTTTATTGAGTGAATCGAAATGGCCCTTGAGGATGATTCAACGAGATGTAATTGATAATGACTTGATCAAAGTGGTGTGTCCATTTATAAAATTGATGTACACGTTCTGTTTAACAAATCTCTTGAGTTTAGGAATAGTTTAAGCCATTTGTGACCATAATTGACCATAATTGACCATCATTGGACCATTTAGGGACAATGCAGATTAAATCAAAGGAACTCAGACACAATTTAACAGGACAGGATTAAATTATGTGTGAAATGAAATAAAGCAATCGAAATTAGTTAATTGACTTAAAAACTTACACAATATTCTAAATTTTATTGGTCAAAAACTTTCAAAATTCATCATAACAAGACAACAAACTATTGGACAACATTTCCACGTATGGTTACACACCAACTGCAGCATAATCACATTGAACTTGATCCGGTGAGCTTGAACGTTACCAATAATGCGCCTATTAGGAATGCACCAAGCTATACATAAAATGCATTCGACCGGTCGCTTAACTGGCGCGCGCCTATACACCATTTAACCTGTCACTTAAGCTACGCGCGAACCGTGTGTGATTGCGGAAATCTGTTGCAGTGCACACTGCCCCCACGTAACAAATCCCCCAAACTATATTGAGCTGCAGTGATTTTAATGCGCCGCCACTCCGTAATAACGCGGAAAAGTGCAGTGTTTTCTATACGACACTATTTGAATGCACATAATGATATCAATATTTAATGTGCACCATATGGAGGACTGGTCACTGGACCGCATAAGTACACGCCACATTCAGCTCCATTTAGGATTCTTATACGGTTAATTCGGAGACCTTGCATACATTACACCAGCTCCCTTTTCCGCAAGAAAAAAAACAAACAACAACCAAAACAACAGCAAGAGCATTAAAACATGACAGATAACAACACAAAGGGACATATTTATGTAATGTGTTAGAAACATTGTTCTTGCCACATTCATTTTTTTTGCGCGAGATAAAATGCAAACAATTTATTTATTCAAATAATATGAAATAATGCGCCAATCGCGCATACACGCCGTGCATATATCTACATTTAGAGCGCGCCAAAAGAGCTGTTGCGATACCATGCACTTGTTGTTGTTGCCCACGATGGGTATTACGTGGAGAGGATGTAGGCTACACGGAGAGTGTTTATCTAAATGGAATGTAGAAAATGTGGCGGTGACAATTTTTGGATACCCTATCATTTGTTGGGAATTTAATTTCGGAACTTTTAGGATTCCTAATTCTAAACAAGTTAATTAAGTGATTCTGATTTCAGTGGTTCAGCTTAATTTTTTAAGCCACTTAGATTCATAATCCTGTTGTAGCAAAACTTTAAAGCGTAGGGAATCTAAGTTATTGGGGGTGAGCTTAATTTTATATAACCAATACTGATTTTGAAACCTCCGTCCTAAACTTGTCCTTCAGAATCTAATTCTTAAGCCATGTAGCTTAGCCTGAGGTTATTCCAATTCTATGGAACCTTTAAATTATTGATTTCTGTTGCTCATCCTTATTGTTTAAGTGGATCGAATTTCGAAATCGAAATTTTGTGGTTCAACAATGTTTTTAGGTCCAAAATGAATTGACGGTTGACTTAAACTTCAGATTAAGCACTATGTCCCAGAAACCAGCCTCCACAATTGAAATAAAACACTTTTGTAGAACCTAAAATTTCACAACCCAAAACCGCCCAAAACCAACTTAAGTCAGTAAAGCCCAAATAAATGCCCCAATAACATTCACATATTGGCATAATGATTCCCGGGATGCTAAATGCAAAACACCATCTCGTGTGCGCTCGCACACGACCAGGTTTAGGCGAGGTTATATTGGCGAAATATTTACCTACATCATATTCTACGTAGCGTCGACTCTTGCCATCTCCGCACATTTACCATTTTACTGCACACGTACAACAAATTGTTTCTGTTACTTTGTACATTGCAGTGCATTGTAAAACACATTGGAAGTACCATGTTGGACACATGCGGCAATGGCACAGCCGTGCGCGCAGGGATGCTGTCGGATACTGCACTGCAAGGCGCATGCAAAAGCGCGCTGCGCAGCAGCTATTATCATATGCCGGAGGTCTTCCAGCTACTTACCATTTAAAGTTTGCGCACAAAACGAGCGCGACTCAACAAATTTTACTTCAAAAACAGATATTTTTCGCTTCTGCTGCGGTTGGTAGTTTGCTACTTGCTACTGCCCCGCGAATAACGCGATAAACGGCAATTTTAATGAAAATGGACAAAGAAATGCAACATAAAGAGAGAGAGATATGATAATGCAGGTTCGTGCACATGATGAGATTACTGTTAATATTGGAATGAGAGAATGCAGTGAACATATTTGGAATAAGTAAAAAGATGTGATGCTCGTAAATATGAAAATTGGGAAATGTGGAATTTAATAAAACCTTTTTTTTATGGGCTTTTTATGTTTTATTTTTTATTTTTCGGAAAGGAAGTGGAGAAAATTTTTGATCTCATCTCATTTTAAAGGATAATAGTTAGTACGGGAATATTAATTTGATAACCTTTTATCACTCTAAGATTTAAAAACTCTACCGTATTACGCCCATTGTAATTAAAAGGGATCGGGCCCGTTCTACACGAAATTTTATAGGAAACAGTAATCACGACAAGGAGTTCGTTGGTTAGTCTATAACGTGTCCTTGAAGGATTCCAATATAACTGATATTTAAAATGTAGATGTAAAATTAAATGACATACAAAAAAAAGGGTCAAGAAATTATTAAAAATATTACGAGAATGAGGGAAGAAGATGCTCTGATCAGCAGACAATAGAATCATATTTTATGTGATATGCAAATAACCGTATGTATGAATAAATATTTTGTGCAACTGGTTTTTAATATACCCAATAGGTTGATTGTGGGTCCCTAAATACGATGTAAATAAATATAAAATTATTTCAATAAAAAGTTTAAAACAAAAAATTGTAAAAAAAAAATTATTTAGAAATATTTTTTTAGGGCGTTCCTTTTCTAATTATTTTTAATTAAAAGCGTGCATCTACGCTTACATTTTTTTTTTCATTAAATCAGCTATTATTAAAGTGAGAATTCTTATACGAGTTCTATCATTTAACGCGTTAGATTTAACGCTTTTGGAGAAGGGTCGATGGTAGCAATCAATGGTGCGTAGGAGAGGTGCTTAAGTAACGAAAAATAGTAAAAACGTAAAAATAGAGAGTCGGTGCGGGGAAGGGAAAGAACAACACAAAACGTTAAAACGTTGACTTCCGTAACGCGTCTTGATTCGTTTTAAAAAGGATTTAATTTAATTTAACTCCCTTTTTAAAATCTACAACTATTTAGGGTACCACAAAATTGCCACGGCGCAATTATTCCCATCAACATAATATCTCCGACATTTAATAATATGCAGTACCAGTGCACAACATTTTAACACAAATATTTTAAAAGATTGTAAACAACAAGGATGCACTGGGAGTACTTGTGCAGTCGTACCTCCACCCAAAGTAAGTTAATAATTTATTTTAATGTAACATTTTTATATTTATTTATTTCATATTATATATTATCCATTTTTATTTAAATGCTGCGCGCTGGCATTAGTCTCGTGACCATTTCTCGTGTTACCAAATCACGTACTCGCACCGGCATGCCATGCACTGTGGGCACTCCGCACATAAGCACAATAATGCGGTTGCCACCAATCTATGCTGCAGTTGTGGATGGTCTTGCCTGGATGTTTATTTCAGGCCTCTGCTCTCATCGCATCTAAATGCACAAATTATAAATACGGTGACCGCAACAAGAACGTCGTTTGCATGAGCATTTTGTTTGCATTATACGCGAAATAAAATTCAAAGAAGGCAGGATAATATTGGCTTAATTCCTTTATCATTATTTGTTTTACTAATGCGTTTAGTGGGTCCAAAAAAAAAATCCTGGATGCCACAATTTATATTAGTGGAGCAGACACATTTTTTTTGTTGGTTTAATTTATGAAAAAATAAGTTTTTTAAAGACTTATTGGAGAAATTGTTTTTTGAATAAATAAATTTGGATACATTTAAGCCGTTTCATAAATAAAACATGACTTAACATCAATTGTCCTTAATTATTTAAAGTAAAGGATGTTTAAAATATAAATCATTTTTGGCTTAAGTTTAAAAAATAACTTAAAGTAAGTAACTTTTTTTTTTACTTTAAGTCACAAAATATGTAATCCTCTTTATTTTAATAAATTCAAGGTCAACGTCCTTTTATTGATCCTATTTCAACAAATAATTTTCTACAATTAATCTTTAAGTCGAATTGGTAATTGTTTGAAAAATAAAGTCACTAAAATAATCAAGAAATTGTTCAAAATAATATTATTTATAATAATAAATATTTTGAATTTAAAACAGAAATCACTGCACATTGAAACCATGAAAATATTTGCTCACACAATAAGCACAAATGATAAATTAATGTCAAGATGTAATGCGTAGTGCAACAGATCCCACCAATAAACAACCGCGAAGCGGAATTATGTCTTCTGTGTACATCCGGATGGAGCGAGGGTCTCGCCATGCCACTTTAAATCCACACAAAACGTAATGCCGTAATCATGGTGTTGAAAAAGGAAGTATTATTACACAACAACGAAATTATACAAAATATTATTAGTGTTTGGCTGTAAATCCTTTCGAGACACTTAGCGCTTCTTTAAGGTGATTATTCTTGGTAAATTGTTTGGCTGCGAGGCGTTTTTGTGACGTGTGTGTGTGGATTAAAATGTTGAGCGTCGAAAGGGATGGTGGATTGTGTGGTAAAGGGTAAGAATAATCATTGCATTGTAGCGCAGACTCTTCACATTAATCTTGTGTGTTCTCCCACCTGACGATTCATCACTTCAGTAAACTGCACGTGTGTGTGTGTGTGTGTGTGTGTGTGTGTGTGTGTGTGTGTGTGTGCTATACAATTTATACAAAATAGGAAGCAGCCAGTAATTAGGGGTTAACATTCATTTCCTCACACAAAAGACCATATTATTATGGAGAGACTGTGTAATGTGTTGTTTACCACACTATTAATGGAATTTATGTGAAATCCATGCTGATGATCTTTGGTTTGCTTTTTTCTTCTCCTCTCTTTCACTGCGCGCTGTATTATCGGAATGGATGCGTTTTGTTTGATTTGGATAAACGATCCATTGAGACGATCACTATGATGGGCATTTATCTCCGTGCTGGATGTACAATCTACAGCGTCGAGAATCTCTGCTACAATGTATCGGGTGATGCAAAAACGTACGCGTGTGCGTGTGTGTGTGTAAAAGTACACGGCACAAAACAGTTGAAGAAACATCAATGCAATGATTCAATGAAAATAAAATACAAAACGACGATGTGCGGTGCGGTTGGGATGAGTGCTGAGAGGCACATCGAAATGCGTTACGCGAGGAATCGAGGATTAATAGCGCAATAATGTGTGAAGAAAATTCTCAGACTACTTTTCGGGGACTGAACAAAAGGTGTGTGTACGTTTGTGTGTTTATTTGAATTAATTTATCGCGGTGTCGATGAAGAGAAATGTTTCAATATTCAATAAAAAAGTAGAAAAACTAAAAATAAAATAAGAGAAACAAACAAACAAATAAAATAAGAAAAACATAATATAAAAGTGAGCTTTTGCTCATTAAAAGCAATTGCAAGGTGAGAAAATTCGACGAAAAATAAAACACACACGCGTTTTGCCTTTTACAGACTTTAAGAATGAATATTTGGTAGTTGCTTGAAAGAGGAATTGTAATACAACTGGACAACAGAATCTTTTAGGATAAGAAAACACAAACAACAAAAAAAAATATCCAGGTGAAAAAAAAATCAACAAAAATCAATTGTTTCCGCATTCGATCTGTTTCAGAATTGAGGAAAAAGAAGACAGAAAAACAAGAGTTCTGTTGGTTTCTGATGAGAAATTCACTCAAACTTCATTCTACTTCCGTTATTTACTTGAATTTTGTTCGTTTTGTTTTGTCTTCCCCTCTTGTTGCTGTTTTTTTGTTGTTTCTTTTTTGCTTCACAAAAAAAAAAAAAAATTCCATCGAATTGGATTTTTGGTACATCAAATATTTCTACCTACCACCAAGTTTGGATCGTATCCACAATGTACAACGCAACTATTTATTTACCTTCCTTCCCATCCGTTGTGAATTGTGTGATAAGCATTGGATCAGTTGCTTTATAATGCGGCTCAGTTGACGCAACAGCCGCTCGCGCTCCCCGATGCTTAAACCCCGCGGGCATTTTAACGTCGCGTCGGTATTATTGTGGTTCCGTTTTCTTGGCCAATGATTCAGAACGATTTGCAGAAGATCACGCAGTAAAAGACACACAGCGTGCCTTACCAGAAAACAGAATAATGTTGCCCCTGTTGCGATGGTACATTCAATTGAAATATATCGCTACTGTTTTTAATTAATTTTGAATGTCATTTTGTTGCGACGTATTATATCTAAGATGTTTAGATATTAAAAAGCAGAAGGTCTGGTTTGAACAAAAAGGTCACGAAATGAGGTTCTGATCAATGTTCGAGCTGTTATTGGATTTAAGTCAACGTTTTGGGTTTAAAGTTGTAACTGTCGTGCACCTGTAGACTGGGAGCAATGCTTAGAAGAAACAGTTTATGAATTGATGTTTGAGTTAGGGAACTGATTGTATTTAAGCTTTTAATGTTGATGAAGGGGAGTCTTCTTGTGTGGAGAAGGATAAAAGGAGAAATGTCGAAAAGGGGAAAAGGTGAAAAGGAAATAACTAGAAAAAGGGGAAAAGCAGAAAAGGGGAAAAGGAGAACAGAGAGTAGGAGAACTGGACAAAAGAAAATCAAGTGATAATTTGATAACAAGAAAGGAAGGAATTGAAACAGTTTTCATTTTATGAGGAAAAAAAAGGCTACACTCGATTTCTCAAACCTCTAAGCTCTAAATTACATTTAAAAAAGCCCCTAAAACAAACACTGACCACATAGTAAGTACAACACAAACAACACAGCGCACACAAAATGCATCACAGTATCAATTACAACATAACATAACAAGTAAATTGCATAAAACCACCACACAAAACGTTCTGCAATCAACATGGAATAGGACGTAGGTGGTGCAGCGCGGCGATTACGTCAAGAGAGAAACCTCAACATTGTACGTATTCCTACTTAGTGTAAGCTTCAAGTCAAAATTAACCAAATATATAAAGTGCAACATACGCCAAAAAGCATTCACCGCATATGCGCGATATATTTCACCAAACAGTCATGCGAGGACAATGCAACAACACAACACAGCGTCCGCGATGGAATGTGAGTTCAGATAAGCCACCACGCCGCTTAATTATCGTGACAAATGTGGACACAAGCGCGCGCCAAAAACGAGCGTTTTTTATTTTCAAATTTAAAAAAAAAGCGCACATAACTTCAGGGGTTTTAAGTTGTTCCCCCCCACAAATTAAACAACTGCATTTATTAATGATTGAGTGTTGAATTTTGTCAAGAAATCGAAGACGATCTTGTTCTATTTTTGTTTGCTAAAATTTGCTACCACCTAATTAGCAACTAATAAAATAAATGCATGGCAATAAAAAACGGTCTCACGTACACGTCGTAATGGGACTGCATGCGATATCAATTCGTACATAGTATAATGCGGGGGCGCAGCCGCATTGCTCAATAAGTGCTTCAACTTCAAATGCACTTGTAAATTACAATTTCACAAGTTTAACATAAATATGTTGGCAGTGTACACACATACATTGAGTGTGGAAAGGGGAGTGTGAGGGAGGTCCAGTTTGTGTTTGATTTTGTTTGAACACAATGCACAGTCTTAAAATTGCATGTGTTGCGAACGCTCATTGCCGGACTCGCATTGCGCATTGCCGCAGACCCCCAGTGTACACCTTCTTATCTGCCCATGTTCCTGATTGGAATTGGATTTGTTTCTATTTATAAAACGTTAATTTATTATTTTTGCTAACTTCATAGTTGCAGTTAGATAAGTTGCGGATAAATGAGGAAAATGAATTGTAAATGCAATAAGGAATTGTACAATTAATTCGGAATAATTTTCATTTAACAAGCTGCAGCATGGTTTGTGCTGCTGGTTGCGAAGGTTTGGCTGTGGATGACGATGGTTTTACATGTTGTAAATTGTTAACTATATTGTACAATTTGTGGGCAAATAAATGAACTACTAAATTTCAATTTTTTATACTTTTTTTTAATGGCAATTATTTCTTAAGTCCTCTTTTATTCCAGCTTCAGTTTTGACTTTACTTTATTTTACAAAAAATTAAATAAATAAATTAAAACAGGGACAATCAAAAAGAATTGAACTTTAAAAACTACAGAATAAATTTCAGAGGATTAAAATGAAAACCCAGCGTTACTTGTTGACTTCCCTGCCATGTAATCGCTCTTTTTTTTTGTTACAAAAAGCATTAAATAGGTTTCAAATGACACCAACATTAATTCTAGTAAGTATTGTGGATTTTACTTTATGGAGTTCAAAATCATATTATGGGTTGAGTCATTACAATTTTGTGAAACAACATTTTTGTTAAGCACCACAAAAACAACAAGAATGATTACACAATGTGCATAAATTAAATTGTGTTGTTGACCAAAAAGTTATTGTGATATTTTCTAAAGCATAAAACTTTCAATATTTTACACATTTTAATAAAGAAAAATTGTGCAAGCCAGGGACGGTGACTTAAGACATTAAGTTTTAAAAAACTAATTCGCCTTGCACCGCAGAAAGAGTGAAATAAGATTTAAGCCGACTTAAGAGCACATTATATTCAAGTACTAGGATACGTTTTCAAAATACAATTTAAATAATATTTGTTTAACAACAAATTTACATCATTCTAAATTGGATTTAATTTTGTATTAAATAAATTCAGAAGCTTGTAAAATATATTGTAAAAGCTTCACTCATCATGATTTAAATGCTTTTTTTTAGTTATGAAGTTTTAAAAAAGATTATCATTTTAATCATTTCTTGTTTTAAACGAATTGTGTCCTTAAATAATTTCTTTATTTCGCTAAATAACGCACAGAAGCTTTAAAGATTTTTTAAGTTTAACCCAAGCTAAAGAAAGGTTTAAAGTTTAAACGTTTTAACAGCAACTACAAAATTTTATGCAAAGAAAATTAATAATAATAATATTATTAATTTTTAGAAGATTTGAACAAAAGCTTGTCATAAAAAAACTGGAGTGTGAATTTGAATAATAAAATTTTCGAGAAATTACAAAACTGTGTAAAATAAAATATTATAAATTGCCACAATATTTTTTGAAAAACTAATTTAGTTTTTAAAGTCCTCAATATTGTTAAGTCAAATTAATTAGGCTGCAAAGCTTAAGCTTAAATTGAATAAAAATTAAGCTTACATTTAAGAAAGCTTAAGATTAGATTTAACAAAGCTGACTTAAAAATTGAGACTCTTTTACAATTAACTTACTTAAATGGATTATTTCCATAAAGTAAAGCATTTTTATTTCAAAGTAAAAAAAATTTATTTCCTGAAATGGGGCACATTAAAGGTAGGTACTTAATATCATCGGAACCACGTCCCACAATCCACATGCACAGTTGCGCCAACAATGATGACGATATAATTAACAATTGCTGTACATTGTAACCAATTAAGACTGTACAAACATGCAAATATTGATTACAAACATTTGAGTGAAAGAATGAAAAAAATGAAATAAAAAGTTAAAGCTAATTTGAATCACTTGAAATCGCGCCACATAAAGTCGAAAGCCATCACAATTCACAGTACAAATTTTCTCTTTGATTCTAGATTGGCGCACAAGCCAGCTAACTCTCGTTGTTGTACACACATTTTCCACGTTATGTAGTTTGTAGTGTTTTATTTTTATTTTTTTATTTTTTTTTATTTTTTTTTTTAAACAACACACATTATGCTTTATATATGTTGAACTTCAACTTACATTAGTTTTATGTTTTGCATTTTTATATTATGCTCATACATATTATAGTATATTATTTTTGTTGGTTGTTGTATTATTATTATTATTGTTGTTGTGTGTTTGTTGCCGCTTATTTTCTCTCCCCCCGGTGCTTTTAATCTGGTACATGGCATGGCATGGCAATGGGATAGGTAGATGAGGTATCCCGGACGTATGGGTTATACGTGTGGCTGATGAGGAGCTCTATGAAAATGATGGAGCCGCTCCGATGATCACAGTCTATAGAGCATGAAGACACGAGCCATATGTGCATACACGCTACATATATGTGCACAATCTCTGTATATTAATGCCCACATTAAATCTGTACATATTGTTGTACGGTATACTCTGCTACTCATCCAGATATGTGACCATAATGTTAGGACAGGGTGATTTTGTTGTGGTGGCCATTGATTTTTTTACAATTTTAAATTTAAATTGAGACGTGGGATTTTTTTTTTAAGTCAAAAATTCAATTTTTGGTGATGAAAATTGTTTTCATATTTATTTGGGAATCCCCATAATGGGAACTTGACTTAAGAATCGTCAAAATGATAGTTCTTTACGAAAAACTTGAATTAAAAATCTTAAGTCTTGACTATTTTTAATTTAAACTTAACGTTTTTAAACATTTCGATTACTTACAACTAAGTTTGAGTCAAAATTAATTTTAAAAAGTGAAAATTTCGCTAAATTTAAAAAATTTAAAGGTCACTTAAGGTCATTAATAGTTGTGCCACCATCATCTCTTCATTTCCAATTATAAATCCCATCGCTCTGCAGCAAATAATTAAAATTAAAAAAGTTAATAGGACGCCACCACACAATCACCCTGTATTTCCGCGGTATATGGTAAATAATAAAAATATCCACAGCGAGATCGTTGAAACTTTATACACAGCACACGCATTTAACTATGTGTGCAATTAAAAAGATTTTTTTCATTATTGTGCTTTTTTTCATTACATTTTATTTTCCCTCACAATTTAAATTCACGTGAAGCAGTTGAGGTCTTTTGTTTTTGCAGTCATGGTGTTTTACCGATTGCCCTCGCTCCTGCGTTACTGTACTCACACATTTTGTGGAGTACATTGCTTGGTGATGGTAACGCCTGCAGCCGGATTACAACAAATTGAAATCACGAAAAAAAAAAAAAAAAAAAAACCCTCCTTTTTGGTTTTGAATAATTGTAAGCTTATGTAGTGCGGAGAATGAGTGTGCGTGTTTTTTTTTTTTATACTCAGCATGCAGGGGACGATAAGTACCACGCATTTAATTCAACAGGTGCACGTACAGACAATGCGCCATGCCATAAGACAATTTAAAGGCATACTGAAGCGTGGATGGTGTCGTCTTGTGTTACGGCTGTTGTGTGAAAATCATCACAATCGAGACAATGTTTATTTAGAAAGTAATGAAATTTTTTTTAAAAAAATTTTTACCGATCTCATTTACTTAATGATTGCAACTGCATTTTATTGGGCTGATGCAAATGCTATTAAGGTTGGCACACCCATGTTTCCCATTCAGAATTCGATTTTGTTTTTTCTTCTCGTTGGTATTTTGTTTTATTATATATAGCCGTTACCGAATTCAGTAAAAAGCATTAAACAAGCATATCGGAAGCTCAGTCATCCGTTAGCCGCAGCCCCATCAAACTAAATTCATGTAATAATAATTTGTTGAATTTTTAGAGTACAGTCATTGAACTTCAATTTGGTACATGAAATTTTGATGTTTAAATTTTTATTTGACTTAAATTTAATCCTTATCTATTTTTAATTTATTTTCTATTTTACGGAATAGACTTTAAAAGTCACAATTTTCAACTTTTTCTTTTAAAATCTCTTTTTCATATTTATTAAGCTTTAATTTACTATTTACAAAACCAATATTCTTAAATAAACTTAAATAAATGACTTCAAAAAAGTAAATTTACCCTTATTAAATTAATTGTGATTTTATAGACCTTCCCAACTTAACAAAATACAAATAATATAATAATAAATAAAACCCCAACTGAATCAAATTGAATTTCCTCGATTGTACCTGTAGGACGTCGTACATTATGGTGCACGATACAACAATGTGTGCTCTTATTATTAAGGTGTGTTTCAATATGATAAAGTAATCTTTCATTGTCTCCATAAATTTTAATATGCTTCAAATTGACAATTCAAACTTTACCTTTGTAATTTTTTTTGTTCATTTTTTTTTAATGCGCTGTGTTGTTTTTTCCACAGCAATAATGGGTAGGGCAGACGTAATTATTAATGTGTATTGGATTAAGTTTAAAGTAGTTGTCCATTTTTAATGGCGCTTAATAGAATTGTGCAATATGTACTTAAGTACAATAAGTTAGGCTTAATTCTAATTATAGGATTTAAATTTAAATTTTAAGTAATTACTTAAGCCTATTAATCATTTAACAAAGCTACAAGTATTCATAATTCAAGAAAGGCGCAAGTAATAATTAATTAAGAAAGCTACAAGTGTTTAATAAATAAATTGCAGCAGAAAATCCTTTTTAAAATAGGATTTGGCTTAGACCATTGACCATTGACCAGTGACCATATCGGTTTTTTATGCAATTATTGTTCCACTAATTTTTTCAAGTTAGGATGGTTTTAAAGTAGAAATAAGTGAACAAATCTCATTAGAATTTAAAGGATTAGACAGAAAAGAGTAACTTACACAATTAACGAATAAATTTAAATCAATGATGAATACTTTTGTGGTCAACTACGGGAAAGTTTGGAAATCATCTTTAATTGCAGCTTTCTAAAAAATTTAATCTCCGAAACTATGCAGGATTTAAATAAGCTTATTTATTTTGTCCTTTCTTGAGTGCTATAAGGATCTTATCCAATAATTTAAAAAACCTTAAAAAACAGCACACACTGCTGCTCTACAATGTAAAACCCTTTGTTTAAAATATATGTCTTAACTTTTTAAGTTAACAAAAACTTAAGCTTAACCTTTCTATAAAATAATTGTGAATAAGAAAATCCGCAATGACACATTACCGATGTAACGATTTCCATGATAAAACTTCAATTTTAAAGTATTTTTTTTTTTTTTTGAGGAAGAAATTCCCATTCATTCCACGGAAGTGTGCACACAAAAGCCCAAACAAACATGATGGTCAAATACTCCCCATGGGATCACCTTGTGCTCGTGTACATTTACAATCAACGTCATGTATGTTATAAGACAATGCGGAGAGTTGTAGGTACAGCACTGTACAAGCAGTGTGTGCATCACAATAATTTGTGCTGTGCTTTTGTTCCTTTCTTGTGCGGCGGCATACATTTTCCATATATCTACCTAGCGTACATTTTATAATACAGAAAAACGCATCGAACCGTATTTCCTTGACAGTTCTATAAACAACAAAGATCGGAATATAAAATTTCATGAAAAAAATAAAACACTTTTTTCTTTTTTTTTTGGAGTCAAGCGTTCCACTGAAAGTTAACTACATACTACTTGCACAAAATGGATGGAGTGGGGTGCGGGAGTGGCGCGACGTATTGCTTGTTTGATTCAAATATATGCGCGGGTCTTTATTCCCTTATTAGATGCTACTCTTCCCCTTTTTTTTGCCATTGCTTTGCTTCATTTTATAATGTTATGGTAAACTTAGATGCGTTGAATGTTGGTTGGTTATCGTTTTCCATCCGTGCTTAGCTTTAATAGCGCACCGTCCAACTTGCAAGGAACGCATCGCAAAAGGGGAGACATTTAACAATGTTGTAATTCTTACACTACTTAATAATTATTACCATCATTTTACAGACAATGTAATCACATAAATTCGTCCATCTACGTAGTATATAGTTCGTTATTAAAAACAAAAGCCAAAAACACAATGAAAATGCCTACAAACAAGAGAAGTGGAAACATTAAAATTGTTAAATTTTTTTTTTTTTAAATGCAAAGAGAAGAAATTAGAATGAAGTGTACGATTGCGATGGCTGCGCCACAGCCGCATCAGCAACAAATGGCTGTGACCTATGTCTTATGCCGGATGTGAAGGGGGAAAGGCCTATACTTGGAATACAATTTTATTTCGGAGTGGATTTGTCCAATTCATTTGAATTTTTGTGTTGCCTTTGCATTAAAAAAAAAATAAAACAACCAATTTTAGTCATGCAATCTCGTTGAAAGTTTTGTGGCAAAAAAAAGTGCTGATGCAGAAACATCATACAAGTACAGCCACCACCCCTTTTTTGATGTACAAATTGTTTTGTGGCGTAAAATGTCATGGGTCTTTGCAAAAAAAAATAAAAACGTTTTATTTAAAAAATGAAAACGTAAAATGAGGGGAAAAAAAATAAAAAATTTAATTTAAACTTAAGACCATTAAAAAAAAAACTCTTGTGGTTTAACTTTTTTAATTAAACCACACTCAAATTAAAAATTATTTTAATTTAATTGTATTTCAGTAAATGACGACCATTACTTAAGCTACTTGATTCCTTTAAATTGGTTAAAATCCTTAAAATCGTTTTCATGACACAATTTTCTAACGAAAATATCAATTTTTTATTAAATAATTACATATTAAGATATTTAAATCAAGTGATCTTGAATAAATTAAGTTCAAATTTAATTTAAAGCAAAATATCAAAATTTCTGTCAAATCCGTCAAGTATTTGCCGAGATCTAGGGATGAACAAGCACATCCTTTTTACCCACTTTTTATTTTTAAGCTTAAGTCATAACGGAGTGGTTTAAAATTTTATTAATATAATATATATTATTAAAACGTTGTTTTTGAGTTGTTGTTATTATTATTACGATCCCTTTTCCATTTTAGGTGAGGCCTTAAAAAACCAAAAGAAATGAGAGGAAAGACCTCGTCTGAAATAAAGCTTTAAAGGATTAATTAGATATAAAAACCGCTTTAGTTAATATACTTTGAGTTAAGCCACATTGTCTGAACCCACTTTCATTGTTAATCCAAATTCTAACCTCACTTAAGACCATACAATCCTTTTTTTTTTTCCTCCAACATAACACCACAATTGTAATGGCGCCTCCACATTCCTGCGGAGGTCAAAGCGCATTCAATATTCAACTATTATACAAATTACATAATTTCTGCGAGGTGCGAGGTTATTCACTGTGGCAGACACCCAATTCCCGCCGTTGCACTGACATCATACATAATATAGGAACCAACTGTGCATAAAACTTTCATTGATCGGTGACTGAGACGCTCACTGGAGCCTATTGTGGTCCTCTAGGTTAAGGTTAAATGTTCGCTTCAGTGAAGCGTTTGCGTTTTGTATTCTTTCGAAGTCATTGAATTCATTTGGCTGTTTTTCTGCACAGTGATTTGGAATTTGGTGTTTATGGATGCACTGGCTAGGCGCTGGAGATTATGTGGAATTTCATTTCACTGAAAACTCCCCCCCCCCCCCCCCCACCCCCCTTTCACTTTAATTTTAACTGTTTGGTGAAGGCATTCAGTGAAGATTGTTAAATTAACGAAAAGGACGAAAAGTTCTTTTAAATTTATCATAAATTGAACGAATTTTTTGTTGTTTAAATCCCTTTTTCAGTGAATTCTTAACGGCAAATAATTAAGTAGTCTTCTAGTTCCCTCTTAGCACGTAAGGAAATAAGGATAAATAGGGAATTAGGTGTAAGCTCTGTCAAAAAGCAACTACTGCGTGATATAGAAAAAAAAATAAGGAAGAAATATCTAAAAAACAATATAAAAATGAGTTGATCAGGTGCATGTAATAATTCTTTAAAATTCGGATTTCTTTTTAATAAAGAATATTAATTGGTTTAAATTAAAATGGCACATTGAGGACTATATATTTGAAGATCGTTTGTAGTGTTTAAAGACAAAACTTTAGAATTCAGGTGCAAGTAACAGATCACATCAATTCCAGCCTTAACTCTACTGGGAAAGCCTTAATCATTTAAAAATTAAGAACATTCACTATTTTATTAAGTCAATTGCATCCACCCTGCATTAAAAACTACCCCCTCATTGCTGACAGCCACACAAACATCAGCTACAAAAATGCAAAGTTATTATTTTAGGGGAAAAGTCGGCTTTCAACCAATTTATGGCCTAAAAAGGAAAGATGTCGCGGTGAAAATGAGTGAACAATGTACGTGCTCACTTTGCCATCTCTCTCGCATATAAGAAATGGTCGATGTCATGATGGCATAACGGCACGTGGCAAGTCGCGCCGCGCCGCGTGCAGATACGCAATAAACTACGTGTAAGAAGAAGTTATGAAAATGATTTACCATTTGGCGTAAGTGAGCGGTATGCATGGAGGAGCACTGCGCCTCACCACTTTGAGCAATGCGCTGGATTAAGCGCAACAGCTCACCATTTTTATATACACAAGAACAACACAAAGTAGTTTATAATAATGTAAAATTAGTAATGGGCTATGTGTGTGCATGAAATTAATTATACTCTTTAATGGTTAATTTAAAAATCCAACTCCCAATCCACACCCCCCTCCCACTCCACCCCAAATCAAAAACAAAAAAAAACAACAACACATGCCGACCGTCTCTTTCATCCCGTGTTAGTCATAATTGTGCACATTTGCCTTTTCTATCGCGTTCTACGTGGTAGCTGAATCAGTTATGTACGATCATAATGTAGCTTGACTGCGTAGCCAGGCATGATGGATAGTGTGGAAGCGATTAAATTGAAGTCGTGTGCCGTCGTTGCAATTTGCCGTGAAAATAATAATTGCAAAAATGGAAAACCAAAATTGAGATATTGTCACAAGCGTCAAATATTTTGTTTTGTTTTGTTTTTTTTTTTTTTTGTTTTCAAATTTTACTCTGTATACACGTTGCCTAATTCGCATTCAATTTTGAAAACAATAAAACACACAAAGCATTGTTTAATGTTACACGTTTGTTGTTGCCACAATTTTTTATTGTTAATTTTTATTGTGTTTTTAAAGTTTAAAATAGAGGACAATTAAAAGAGTGAAAAATTGGATGTGCATGGCGGACACAAAAAAATGTACTTCTAAATTAAATATTGCTTGATACTACTTTGTGTCCTGCGCTATTGCAAAGGACTACATTTAATTAATTTAAAGAGAAGCCTATTCCTAAGCCAGATAATTGTGCAGAATCCATCTACATAGAATAACGATAGATAAGTTTTCTTGATCAAGGATGTTTTAATGAAACAAAATTTAAAACGAATTGATCAGCTCCATGTCACCACTTTGAACGATAAGTTGGTTATTAAAAGATGAAAAGTAACTGCTTATAGGCAGTTTGTAAAAAAAAAAATGATAATAAAGTCAACTTTTACTAAGTCTTTAAACTTAAATGCAGTTTTGACTGTTGAGTTTAAGTGAATTTGTTTTATTTAAACCCATAAATAAAACAAATTAAATTAAATAAAAATAAAAAGCACATAGGAAGTAGGATTAGAAAGAGAATCTTCAATTCATTTATCATGCTTTATTACAATTAAAAATAATTTCTAGGACCTTGACTTCGTAAATAAGGTAAATCAATCGGCTTTCGACAAATTTTAAGGTTCGATTAAATTAACAACGGAGAGGAATTAGCTTAAGTGAGCTGTCTTTCTGTTAATGTTAGGTCGAAATAGGATTTCTTTAAATTAAATAAACTCTGAGAGTTTATCCGCAATTTCCATAGCACTCAGTGGCTTATTTTTGGGACTAATTGATTCCAATAACGACTTAAATAAGAAAACTTTATAGATTGTAGTACATTCTATGTTGATAAAACGTAAAACGCGCGAGATGGTGCAGGATATTTCCAGTTTCATCCTTTTTAGTTTTTAGGTTTAAATGCCATCTTAATGGAAATTTTTGCGAAACCGGAGCTTTTTTAGCAGTATCTTGACCTTGAAAGTGAGTTTAACCTTGAAACTTTATGTACCTCTTAGCGACAACAACTTAAATGTTATGTCACAATTTAGTGCAATTTGATTAAGCCGTTTAGAAAAGGTTCAAGTTTTTAATTATTTGATGAAATTTAAATTTTTGCTTTGAAAATGGCCAAAATCTGAGGAAATACATTAGTAACCCTTGCTAAGAATTTTGACTTTTTTGTGGCAAAAAAAAAACTTTTCGAAAAAAATTGGACTGCCCTTGAGCTCGTATATAAATTAAAAATGAAGTAAAATGCTGCCGTACAAACCGAGTAGACCTCACTAATTAGTAACACAAACGAAATTTTTGGATTAAATGACCCATTAAGTTATTAAAATGTGAATGTGGAATTGATGTGGATTTTACGATGTATCGCGGGAGTCTGTGCAGCGTGCCACAGCGCAATTTAATTTTTTTTTTTTTTAATCCCATAGTCACTTTAAATGAATGTTGGCTGAAGTATCAAAACTTGCATATTATTGCGAAGGAGTGTAAAAACAAAAAAAAAAAAAAGTGTTTTAAAAAAAAAAATGTTATTTAAAAATCATCAGCAACAATCAACGGCAGCAATTCTTTCAACCATACCCATGGCATAAAGTGGAGTGCGCGGGTGCGGGTGGGGCGGGCGGCACGGGCGGCGGATGGCATGGCAGCCGAAGAAGTACATTGTATAAATATATGAACACGGATAAAGTGATTCGCGTGCAAAGAAACATAATGAATGAAGATATGTACTATTGGCTCGTGCCGCGATGAGGCACAAGCTCATTCATATTAACGAAGTCAACAAGCGAATAATGAATGAGTACAATCATTTTTTTTCTTTTTCCTACCTTCCACCATAGGTTCTTCATTTTTCTAACAATAATATAATATATACCAATATAAATGTGTAATATGTGTGGCTGATGTGCTTTTCCTTCGCGCATAGTAGTGAAAAGCATATATCTCAATGCAAGAAGAAGGAAACCATAATGACTTATATGAGTATAATAATCACGGGCACAAAAGAAAATAACAGACTTATGGTACATTTACAGCAAGCAACAACATTATAAGCACTTACTATTTAATGTATAGCATGTGATGCGTCGACTTTAGACTGAGGTTTTGGAACACTCACGCTATACAGATTGAGTACTAAGTATGGGATGAGGTCTGGCTAAAACAGTTACGCTTCTAAAACTATTTAAAATAATTTAATTTGAATTATTAAATGTCGTTTTAGGGTTCGGATGTAAATGGGCTAAGTGATTTTGCTGGAAAACCACTAAAAGGTCTTCCCAACCTCTCTTTTCTACCTGAAGTTTAAGCAAAAAATTGCCACACGGTCATTGTGTAAAGTTTCTGCATTAAAAAAGAATTATTTTAAGAGTCCTCTGGCTTTAATGCTTTTATTTAATGTACTTGTTATTAGAAATTAAGCAAACAAAAATTTAAAAAAAAATATTAAATTCTGTTATAAAACAATATTTTTATGATTTTTCTTTCAATTTGAAGAAAGGCTTTTAATAAAGTAAAAGGAAGTGCTTCAGAATTGATTGATATTGTATCCGTGATTAATAATCCAATTTAAATATGTGATTTAATCAATTATTTTTTAACGTAGCTCTTAAAATACTTTTCAATAATTTTAATATAAAATAAAAAATGTTTAAAAACATAAAAGCATTATTTTGTAATAATCCCTAAATAATTTATTGAGTTTTATCAAAATGTAATTTTCAATAAAAAGATAGTTTAAGGACTTAAATTACAAAACATGATCCATAAAACCAACTTAAAAAACGGTGCATTCCTTTACACAAAATCATCCCACCAAATTGCACATTATCGGCAACTAAAACCCCCCACCCTTGCATTAATGTGCACTGCACTCACGTGTATTTGAGTTTAACTTGTTGCAGCGGTTGCATACATTTTCTATCAATGGCATGTGTTGAAGGGAAATGAACCATTAAGGGTGAAGATCCTCTCAACTGTGCCGGCAGACATTATTCACCTGTCGCACTATGAGTGTGTATTCACGTCGTTAAATGATGTTAACTGCAATATTTTGAATGTGGATACACAATTCTTAAGGATGAAATAAGTAATAACAATAAAAAACTACAGAACATCAGAAAATAGAATGCGACTAGGTTTCACGTTGTAACTACACGAATGTGAGTGAAAATTGTTTTATCATTTGTGAATCATCTGATAAAAATATGGCTGAATTGGGCATTTTAATTATGCGCAGGGGATGCGCGTTCCAATTATTTTTTTAGGGATACGCGTTGCAATGTTTTATAGTGAAACAATTGCAGGAAGTGTGGCGTTGTCCTTTTTATATTTTAAATAGTAATTGTGCTTCAAATTAAATATTTGATGAATTTGGAAAGAGAACCATCATTATGTTCTAAAATATTTAATCACAAAACTAATATTGACTTAAACAAAAAGGATGCATCATATTTAAATATGAGTTAGAGCTTACTTGGTCAGGACGAATAAAAGTTCTGACTTACAATAATTTTTTTTGAAAATTAAAAGACTTTATGTAACTACTTAAATACTTAATAAAATAATTTTTTCATAAACGTTATCTCTCGGATAATTATTTATTTAATTCCGCAAAGTTTTTTTTATTGTTACAGGGCAATTAGATTGTGCTTTAAAGCATCAAGCTCAATTTAACGATTTTAAATTTAAAAGATTTTACAGAAAGCATTCAATTAAAAGCAGTTATTCTTAAAAATTAGAGAGTGGGCGCTCATTAAATCAAACTCATTTATGATGCTCCTAGAAAGCATTAACAGTTCCTCCAATTATCCTTTTAGAATTAGTAAGTTCACTCATCAGAAATTCAATCTAAGCCCACTAGAAAATCATAACAATATAAGGTTTCTTACGAACCAAAATCAAATCAAATGGAAATAATCATAGGACTGATCAGTTGGTGAGGTTCTTATGGTGCTTGGAATATTCCTAAGGTCCTGAAACTTTTAATATCAAGACAGTTTACTTAATAACACCGATTTTACCCAAATACTCTGCACTTCTGAAATCCCCACTGCTAATTTGTAACTTCTAAAAGTTTTGTGCCCATATTTCACCAACGTGGGTCATTGGCCATCTCTCCCCATAAAATGGACGGACTTGTAAGTAAAAAAGAAACTGTGCGGTACATTTAAAGTCGTGCGGTTTTAATGATGTGGCTTCCATTAAATTACCGTTACAATTATAAATGTGATTTATGCTTATTGTAGCCATTTTTATTTTAATGCTGTTGTTGTTTTTCTTTTTTTTTTCGTTTGTTTCACTCGTGCTGTACACAAAATGGAAGTGGAATATGACTGAATAGAGTGATAGCAATCAGAAAACTTTAATTGATTTTCCTATCTATTTTTTTTTTTATATATAAAAATACGAGCACATTTAAGTAGGTAGGTGCGCGAGTACAATGTGTACATAAGTCTGTGCCATACTTGTAATGCTTTTTTATTATTATTTTTGCTTCCATGTGTACATTAGAGCGAACTCTGTGTATACGTACGGTTAAACCAGAAAGCTGAAAGTAAAGCACACAAAGTAAATACGATAAAAAAAAACAAAACACATTAAAACATTGCACCACTTCAAGATATATATTATAATTATTATTTTTACCAGAAAAAAAAAAGAGAACGAATTTCAAAAGTGTTCTGCATATATAATAAAAGCGCTTGGGCTTTGCGATCGTTGTTACACACAAACACTTGCAAACTCCCAAACCAAAAATGTTGTATGCGCAGAGAGCTGGTGCACCACACCAACCCAACGTACATATTTTACTACAATATAGTACAGCGTCGTATTATATGGAAAACGAATTTCTTATGTACAATGCCTTTTCCTAAGAAACAGCAACGGAAGTTTATGAATTATAATTGGTATAATTTTTGCGTTGAAACGAAATGCTCTACTAGCCAACAGTGACCGAAAAAGCGGAATTCTGACTACGGGGAAGACTTCCTTACCAGCAAAGAAAACAAAACAAAATAACAAAACAACACCGGAGAGAGAGAAAAGAAGCAGCAGCAGCAGCAGCAAAGATATATAACAACTATATAGCGGGGCAGTCGCAGCTCAACAGCAATATAGCTACCCGTGCTGACTGCTCGATGCTAACTTTATACGGTGCACAACAATAACAATAAACCCAGCAACAAATACCACAAAAGAAAATCAAAGGAAAGTAAATCAAACATTTACAAAAAAACACAACAGAAAAAAAAATTACCGAATACAGAAAAAAACTTTCTTATACAAATTTAACGCATTTCAATGCTTTGATGCGATGGTAAATTGTACAAGTAAGCATCGTACATAAGTTTCAGCATAGAATGATAGAATTAAAAAATGCTTGCTTACTTTTTCTGATGTTTTACAGAAATATGTTGCATTCTGAAAAGACGGTAAAGCACACAATTTAAACCACATTCTGACAGAGTTGAGACTTACTTTTAAAGAACTGAAAGGTTTAATTTAATTTAAAAATAAAATTATAATAATTTAAATAAACACAATTAATTAATTTAATACAAGGCTTGTAGAAATTAAATTAAGTTAATTAAGTATTAAAGTGTAACTAAAATTGAGTTTAAGTCAGATAGATTAAAATTGATTTTAAGTCGTAACTCGTAACAGTTAAAATTGATTTAAAGTCATTTTTAAAGTCGCTTTTAAAATGTAAGAACAACATTTAAAAATACATTTTATGAAGCCTACACAAAATTGAAATAAAATCCTGAATTTCATGCAAACGAAATCATTAGAATTTCTTTCTTATATCTTTAAAATTTAATCTAAAATTTGATTAAAGACCAATATTTCGACCCAAACTTATTCTTAATCCATTCCGTAACAATCTTATGTCCTTATCCATCATCCCAAATCGAAAACCTACAATGCGTCAGTTACAAACAAAACACTAAATTACAAACGCTCCTTTATATTACATCGCAAGTGACAAGTGACTTCCAAAAGACTTGAAGAAATGCGCTCGCACTCTGTATAATTATTAATACTGCAAAGAACCTGCTGCAGTACGTAAATGCCACTGCAGCAGGTGCATCACACCATATTCTAATTACTAAGAACAGCAACCCTCTTGCACATGGGGATGAACGCATTTAGGGGTGTGTATTTAAATTAAAACTATGTGCTGTGTAAAACTATTTCAAGTTTTCAAACTAAATGTACAAGACAAGACAAAACACAACAATTTGTGGGAATACATTTGTCTGCAAAACAATGCATTTTAAACAAGTGCAATTTGGAAATGTTAATTTTTAAACAAGATGAAAATCTAATTAAAATGTTAAGCCACTTTTTTAATCACTAAACAATTATGGAAATGGTAAATTTATTGCGTTTTTAGTTTATTTTACATTAACTTGAAATTAAATTTTGGGGAAAATTAATATTTTTAACGGATGATGCGTTTTTTAAGGGTTAAATTTGGAGGAATTAAGGGTTCGTCAATCGTCGACAGTAATTTAGCTCAAAACGGCTTAAATTTTATAACATTTTCCCTTAAAACGATTTGGGGTGGACAGATTTTTCCTGGAACTATTCAATTCTAAATCAGTTGGTGAAACTTATTTTGATTGGGATTTTAATTTTAAATGGTGGGGGAGGTCACTTATATTACCATCTTCCAAAATTCCAATGCTTAAATTTAAATTTTAAGTCAATTACAATTTAAGTCAAGTTTTAATTAAATGTGAAAAGAGTTTTAACAAAATTAAATGACTCCAGTAAAATGCGAGGTTCTTTTTAAACACAAATTCATGCATAGTTTCAAAAACAACCACACTTTATTATAACTTTGCGTCTTAGGGTTGCAGACTTTAAACGCACATAATTCGAGGGCGCGGGCGTCCACATCTATAGACTACAAGACGTTAAATTGAACTGCCCCCTTGGTTAGATCCACACAAAAAATAATAATTAATGTGCAACAATGAAGGAAACCCTTCGCCGAAAAACTAACTATGAAACATTGTTCACAATAAAAATACAACAAAAAGCGATAAAATATTGTACACGTATGTCAGTCAAATAAGTCATTGTGCGTTATATTATATATTGTTGCTGCAGCAAAAGGGAAGGAACAAGGGGGCCCCACTAACTTTATAAAAGTTCATATATTGTAAAAATAGTTGCACGTACGTTGTGTGTATGTCCAGTGCAGGCAGTCTCTCTGGTGGCCACCACTGCAGCATAATATTTATATCGTACAAGAAAAATAACAAGCTAGAGGCTGGCTACTTCCTTCCGAAAGCCGGCACACCATGACCATTTGTGTTCCTCTTCAATGATTTCCCAACACAAAATGACAGAAATGCACTGCCGTATTAACATAATATCTTGTGGACGACTCTTCCCAGTTATGTGTGCGCTTCCTTGAATGTTATTGTTTTTTGTTTTTTTTGTACCCCCTTGGTTGCAGCGGTGTCTTTAAGTACACCTCCTTAATGCAGCCTGCAGCAGGACGTGTAGGTGCTCTAAAATATATTTCCTCCCGCACAATGTTCTAAATTGCAATAGGGGAAATGTTTTTAAAATGTTCCTGCGTGTGGTGTTTATTAATTTGGTTTCTTTTTCAAACTATTGAAACCATATTAATTGTTTTAATTGAGGAAAACTACATTTTTGACCTTGAAAATTTATTTTGTTTGAAGAAAAATTACGACTGATTTTTGACCATGAAAATGTTACGTTTTTGGCTTTTAATTATCCAATTTAGTTCTCTGTTTTTGAAATATTACAATAAAGTTAATGATTTATTTTAAAATTCATTTATAGAAAAGAAAAGTCAACAAGTGACCTTGAAATTTACGGATTTTGTGCTTTGAAAACTAAATATTTTCCATTGATAAAATCGGAAGTGCTGTTTTCGAGGGACCAACGACTTTTTTTATTATTAAATGTTCCTCGAATTCTTTTAATTATAATGTAGACAAGACCTAAAATAAAACACTTAATAGTGTATAGATTTTTAAAGTAAAAAATAATCGTTTTTTACCAACTCAACGCTATCCCTCTTTACAATTTAAATAGGATGACAAAATTATGTTAAATACCTGTCCAACAAAATGTCAAAATCTTTATCTGGCATGTGCCACGACACATCCTCCATATGGTGGGTAATTATTATTGTTTTATTATTCTCTCTCTGCGTAATCGTATGCCAGAACAACTATTTCCTTTCGGAAATTTACCTCTCTCTGCCCTTTTTTCAATTTACAGCTATTAGCACAATTTTCGTTGCACCTTTTACGTTGAATTTCAAAAATAAAGAGTTAATATAGAGCATATGTTTGATTGTTTAAATTTTTGTTGAATTAGAAGGAGTAAAGTGCGGGCATTTAATCATCGTAATATTTAATGCTTAAGATTTAGAAAATGTGACTCAATAAGACAAAAAGAAATCATGTGAGTGGGTGGAAAAGGTAACAAAATAAAGCATCAGACTGAAAGGAGAATTAAAAAAGGCGGCTGAATTAACTTCACAATTTAAATCGAATCCTTATTGGAAAATTATAATTTACAGTTAAATACAATAAGTATAATGTTTTTCAAATACATTCATCCTAAAGATTGATTGTAAACCATCAATAATAAAGAAAGGGTAAAGAAAACCCCATTTAATTTGGTGCAAGGACATGCAGAAAAAAAATGCTTTGCAATTCCAACATATGCTTTCTGCAATGTTACATAACAATAATTTCCGAACACATTGAACTTGCTGCTTTTAAAATTTAAAGGGTCTGTCCTGCAGTGCATCATTATACATTTTTCCTAACCGTCACAAATACCTCAAGGAACAACAATTAATTGGTTTAACATGATAAAGTAAACAAAAAACGGTTGTTCACTCTCAAGAAGTTATAAAGAAACGATCGTCGTTATGATCGTTTTAATTTATCATTTTTGTAAAGTGGGAACTGGGCATGCCGAGGTAAAATAAAAAGCAAAAAGGGCATCGCCAACAACATTGCGCACGTGTTCGATATAGTTGCAGACGGAATTTTTTTCCCAAAACGCACACAAGTCATTTACCTGGTGTTAAGTGTAAGTCCCACGAACCGGGGCCACCGCACGCCGGTCGCTTCCAATCGTCCCGCGTCATCAACTGCCATTCGTACACCTGTTTGATGCGCTTCCCCCCCAAACCAATAAAAAAAAAAAAAGAGAAGACACAACAGCGACAAGAAAACAGCGTGTGCATGTTGAAAATGTACAGAGCGACATGCAAGTAAAGTGCGACGCGCGCTGCGCAAACAAACGCAACAGAAGCGACTTGATGTACTACGCTGAAGGAAAATCTAAAAAAAAAAAACCCCGCCCTTCGCCACACACGGAAGGCGAACACAACAATGAGCACTGTGTCTCAGGGGTAAAAGGAATAGAGGCATAATATTAAGAATATAATGTAAGAAACCGTTGCATTCATTCAGAAAACTGTATACAACTATATTATGGCAGTGAGCAGCTTGCGCAGGCGCTGTCTCACAATGCGAGCTGATTGTGTAGGGGAGTTTAACGGGTAATGAAGGACATTGGACTATGATAGGTACCTCCGAATTTATTTGTGTTTTATATTTAGTAGTGGTGAGGTTAAACATGATGCAAAGATAGTGGCGGATGTGTAAAATTTTAAAAAGCGCTTTAACGTATTGCAGTTGGAAATGCATTGACTTCTGATGATGACCGGGCTGCTTTTTTTTTATTGTTTATGTTTTACTCACTGGCCACAATGTAGACATTTCTATTATTATTATTATTAAAGGGAAGCAGTTGTCCACAATTCTATTGTTGGGTTATTAAGTAAGACAATGTTTTTAGTTTTTAAGTCAAAGGAGGTTTGTTCAGATGATGAAAATGGTTTAACGACAAATTGACCAATTTTAGGTAATATTTGATGTGAATTTGGGTCAATGTGATATAATAATATAATATAATGGTCAACATTGGTGCTCCATTTCCACTCAAATCATTTGATTTGATCATACTTTCTAGTTTATTATAGATTTTTTTTATGTTTGGGTCAAATTGACCCATAATGGTCAACTCCGGTCCAAATAAACCATATTTCCTCTGTTTTTTTTACTTAATTTTGCAAATCCAACATAGTAGATCACAATTAAATTATGTTGATGCATTTTCTGCTTCCCATTATTTATACCATTACTACAGAGGAGTCATATCAAACGAACCATGCCCATAACCACGCATAAACGTTCAACATAATACTACATCCAATCACCAAACGCCATGACACTGACCTTCTGTGCAGCAGACTGCATTTAATAGCGGTTCAATTTTCATCACATTGAACTGCATTAGACCAATTCCCGCATCGACAATTCAACTCCAGAGCGAATCTCTCTGTGCGCAAAAACAACACAAACAGCAACAGTGTGTGGCAAGTGGACCTTCACCAGGCATAGCGCCAACGCGCAACGTGCGTGACATGCACAATAATATTGCACAATTTTATGGTTACCTCTCCATTTTCCCGCCGATTCATTTATTTCGTTCGATTTTTGTTGGCGATGTGTCTGAGGGAGGCATTGATCCTCATGATTGTGTTTGTGCATTTTTGCTGAACCTGTCAGACTGAATTCCGGGTCTTGAGATTGAAAGCGTTTCATTACACAAACACAAGCACACACACAGTGACTTATCAAAGTAGCAATTCAATGGTGGGAAGGGGGGGATAACTCTAAGTCAAGTGGATTACATAACGGCTTATAACCAAAACGTGTAAAGGTAAATGGTAAGTAAGCGCTGGATAGTGGAGCGGATGCGGGATGCGTTATAGCGATCTTACAATTCAGGCACTGAGCTGCGCGCGATTCGATGTGTATAGTATTGATGTAGACGCATAAGAAGAAGAGTCCGACAAAAAAAAAAAGAATTTGAAGCACAAGACGAACGAAATATTCGCTTCAATCAATTTAATTCATATTAATACAATTCATTGACGAAACTGGGGTAAAAGTGTGAATTGATACAAAACGTAATATTCACGCTGCATTAAGGAAGGTACAAAGATACGCTCTAACGTTTACACGTCTGCCTGGGCCGACATGCCGGTGTACATCGCGTCGATTCCCACGTCAAAAAAAAAAAAAAGCAACCAACATTTTTGTGTGTGTGGTGTGTGCACGTCATGAGGTAAGGGAAGTGTTTGGGAATGTAATTTCTATACACACTGCCATTTATTTTGGTGTGAAGACAAGACAACAGTTCAGTCTAAGTGAACTGACTAAAATCGGATGGTAACAATGTATCAAGTTTAACTAAGCAAGAGATGATGTATTTTTTTGGGGAAAGATGCAAGCGCGGCATGCGCGCACGGGTCCGGTGGTTTAATCTTAAGAGCGAGCTTACTTGTAGCATGTGTTGATTCTGTTTCATCAAAATTTCATTGATTAAATGCTGTGTGTGATTGTTTCCGGATTTAATGGAATTGGGCAGTGACATCACACTTTACGTTACTGCTTTGAAATTGTTATGATGAAGTGAATCATTGCAATGACTTAAGAGTCATCTTGCTGGTTAATTATTGTGGGTTTTTGATAAGCATTTCATTTTATTCAATTAATTAATGTTGTTAGACAATTTTGCAAATAAGTCATTACAGTTTTAAAATTAATTTTAAAAATTAAGGTCCCAATTCCTAAGTGCAGCAAATTTAATTTTAAGTCAAAATTGTTTTTTGAATATTTTAATTTAAGACGCATATTATTCCAATTTAGGTTTTAATTCAAAATTGTATTTCCCCACTTCAAAATATGAAAACAACTTTTTTTTTTAATGTTTTTATAAAATTATTTTCATTACTTCAATCTAAGTAAAAGTTGTGGGTTCCATTATCACTTCCGCTAATCGAAATATGCAGTGGCTTTCATTTAGCTAAACTTGAAGTAATAATAAAACGCTCAAACCCTTTTATGCATTTAAGATAAAAGATTTTTAAAGATAAAGCAAGAAGGGTCTTAATTAAAAAAAATAAAAATGGATTGATTGAAATCCTTCACTATGAAGAAGCAATCAAAACTAAAACCTATTGGCACTATTTTACAAATATGTAGTAACTATAGAGAAGAACAGGTGGTTTAATTGAAGCTCCACCTGGAATTAAGAGTCTCCACAAAAAATTTTATAAAATTGTGACGTCCCGTTTTCAAGTCATCCAAAATTGTGCAATTATAAAATGTTTAGCGTAAAAAATGTTAATTATTTCTAGGGATGAAGTTGTAAATTAGTAACTTTAATTAGTGTAAGTGCAAACTTGATCGTTTCAAGTACTGAAACACTTCATCCCGAGATTACCAAATTTATTATTAAACATTATCCATTCCAGCTACAATAATAATTGATAATAAAATGATACGATTCTTTTTGAAGTGCCTTCCCTCTAATGCACGCCACATTTTAAAAATGCATGAACTCCGTGCCACCACAATCAGCTTCCAAAATGTGCCACAATTGACAACATTATTATAACGAAGTTTAAAATCCCTCACCCAAAAATGTGTGCGTTCCACGCCTAATTTCCATGCCGCAAATGAGTTGAGCATCAAACCGCACACTTCAATCCAATTTGTCAGACGAATCCCTTAACAGATTTGGCAATCACAGCCAAAATCGAAAGCCATATCGCTGGTGTGTTTTATCAAAAAGGCAAAATTATATCCATTTTATTCCGAGGAGGAAACAACCCCTCCCCCCCCCCACCCTCCCTCGTCTCCGAGAATATCAATCTCGCTTGATGCTTCTAAAATGTGGCACAAACACTGCCAGCCATGATGAAATGACATTAACATCAAAGCGATCAATTTTGACTGTATATAGTGAGTTCTCAATTATACATGTTACGCTGTGGCATATTTCATTAAATACATATTTATTATGGAGATACGAGCACACTCAAATATTCCCTTTAAAGCACTTCCTGCCACTAATCTCATTTTAGTGTGGCAAAAGGAAAATATACATTTAATGGCGAAATATTATCCCTATGCAGAGAGAGAGGACTTCCCTCGCAAGCCCCCCCCCCCTCCCACCTCCCCCAGCCACCTCACCTCACCCCCATGACGGCTCCCTCTTTGCAGCAATACACTCTCCTACGCCATAATATTTTAGCAAATGCTGCAGTGTGAGGACACGAGAGCAAACCATTACCCCCCATTTTGTTGGAGCCCTTATAACTTAAAACGAATCTAACTGTATTATGTGTGCGCTAGCATTTGATACCGCCACAATGTATAGCAGCATTGTATAGCACTGCAGGAGCATTATAATACAACAGCCAAAGCGTATACACATCGACGTAACAATATGGGCGACTAACGGGGCGACGACGACGACGACGACATAACGCACAAGGTTTGAGGTGTGCACTGTGCTATATATGGGATGATGGTTGCCGTTGTTTTACATAATGGTAACGAGATATAAAGTCACCCTCCGACGTTTGCGCCATTCCACGAGCACAATATTCATCCCCCCATCCCCTTCATAATAACAAAATGGCATGTCTTTGCTGTATCAGACTGCGTGTGTGGTTGGGGTATGATGGGTGGGGGGATTGGGTGGGAAGGATAGAAGAAGAAGCGCGCAGATTCCTCTGCGGCAAAAACATAAAATAACGAACAAACGATAGCAATGATATGCTCCTCCACATTGCTCACACACACACACACGCCATCGGGGTTCGAACATTTTAAATACAATAACTTTTGTAAACTTTCCCGTTTCGGAGTGCGGATAGCAGCAATGTTGTTTGTGTGCGCGTGTGTGTGTTTGAGTGCGGGTGGTGCACAATTGGCCGTTGTTCGTGCGGTACATTGTCGATGATAATGGTTATGACGGTGTTGGCGGTGATGGTATTTAATATATATTGACGTGTTGCGTATTGGGTACGTTCACGGGATTATAACAGTCTTAGGCCGCACACTTATTCAAATTGAGCCCATAATGCCCCGTACTTAACGCACAACCATTGACTGATAATCTACCTCTGATGCGTGAATTATTATTTGAAGGGGATTTGATCAGGAGATTAGGGAATTTAATTGGTTCAAAGTGGCAATTGACGTTGTGGTTTTTTGTTTTTTTTTTGTGGGGTTATAGGTTACATTGTGTGTGTGCGCTGTTCAAATTTGACAATTTGTTATCATTATACTTAATGGTTAAATGATACTTTATATATTTTGTCGTTATAATTTTGGATGTCCTTAATTACTTTTTAGTTAGTTGAAAGTACTGGCTATTTTAAAATGGGGTTTGCAAATAGTTGATGCGGAAAATTATTCAAATATCACGAAAGATTTCAACTCGATTCCTATGGTTTAAATCTCTAAGTATTTGGAAACTGTGGTTTTGCTAATAAAGCTTTAAGTAACTATAGTTTTAACCGGTAATAAAACTGGTAAACATTTGACTTAATAGAACTAAGTTTTCGAGTTAAATTTTGAATAATTTCTCTGTCAAGAAGTTTTTTTTCCGGTTTACTAATATTGATATATCAACGGTTATTTCAACGATAACGGTATTTCTTCTACTCAATATCATTATCAAACGTCAGTAATACAAATTAAGATAAACTAATAAAATAAATCCCCTTAAACTAAAGCCAATTCATAATAATCAAGTTTGTCAGTCTGAACCGCAGGAAATTATAAAAACATAAACTGATTCTTAACCTTTATTTTCTTAGTAAACTAAACCTAAACTAAGTTCCCAAAGTAAGCGTATTAATTTTAGTTAAATTTGCGAATGACTTAAACCGTATCAGGGTTTTCACCGGTTCATAAATATTTCTGAAACTCTAAATTTTAGGGTTTAAAAATCGTTATGAACCGGTAAAACGCCCTGATACGATTTAAGTAACTTAACCTGCAAAAGAAAAACAAATAGTACTAAATATTTCATTAAAAATAAAACAGGAAAAAATTGTGAAGGATGGGTATTTTTTTTTTTTTTAATTGAGAGTTAAGAGAAATTGTTTGGCAATTGCAAAATCCAGACATTATACTTATTATTCTGTTATTTAAAAATTGTAAATATAAATAAGCGTGCTCCTTTCAAAAAGAGGTCCTCTTTAATTTCCTTAAAAAAAATCACACAACATCTCCGTAAAGCCAATAAAAAATATCCGTAACGAAAAACCAACGTGAATTCAATTTAACTTGTTGCAATAGAAATTGTGTTTCCCAATCCCAATTAACCTTAATTAATGCACCCATAACTAGACTTTTAACTTGCATATTGCAGGACATAAGGCACCTCCTTTTCAATTAACATATTATAACTCCCACGATATTTTTGTCGGCGACATTTCCACCTGAATTTGAATATTATGATTATAATAATCCTGAGAAATTCGTGGTAAAACGCGAAGGGGGTTTTCGACTTTATTCAACTCCTGTAGAGTCCCGTTTTCAAGGAACTAACAATGTAACACTTAATGCTATGTTAATGTTATGCAATTTTTTTTCTTTTTGGTGAATTAAAGCATGCAGTGAGCGGATGAGAACTAAACTTTTGCCACCACATTCAGTAAAGTAATAATAAGGTGAGGATAAAATAGCATCGGGGAAAACGCGACAAAACGGAAAATAAAATGAAACGAGAAAAATTGGCTCAAATTTAAAAAGGGGAGGGGGTGGGGGGCGCCTTACTTATGTGTATAACAACACAAAACCTTGGAAAATCTAATTAAACTGCAAGATCCCTTTATAGAAAATAAGTAAATGCTCGATCATAAATTCTCAAAATTCAAGTATGTGGGTATAAAATATGCTCGAGCCACATAATGTAAATGTTGTACTCTCCGTACAAGTTGGGCCACACAATATAACGACAAACACCGAGAACGCAATGTAATTCACAGAGTTACAGATCCGTGAAATATATACGTAAAATAAAATTGAGGGTGACAAACTGTTGTTTAAATCCACAATAAATTGAGTGAACCAGAATGGGATAGGCGAAAGCAAAGCAGAAAAAAAATTTATTGCGACTGCGAGCGGGGGGTGGTGGCAGCGGGGTGTTTTTTGGATGTGTGTGTCTGTGTCATAAACCCACACACACGTTACGTAGAAAGGACCGAGTTATTATTACATTATTATTATTATTATTATTATTATTACCAACATTATTATAAAACATCCCTTTATTTATCCTCACCACTCTCTCGTTTTCTCTCTGGATTTTATGCGAACGAACTTGTCTCATAACTTGGCTTCTTTTTCTGCAACATACTTTTTTATGATTGGATTTCTTTTTCATTTTCTTTTTTGCGGTTGTGATTGATAGAATGTGGCAAACTAACTTTTTTTTGCAATCAAAAAATCTCCTTCGTGGGAGGTGGAGGACAATGTTTATATGTTTTAAGGGACGATTTTCAGTTGATGCGATTTAATGAAGTCTTTGTAACATTAAGTTTTCCTATGATTTATAGTTTAAATCGTGTTTTGAATGCTTAATGTTTTATTAATCCACTTTAAAGTAATTGAGTCAATTGCGATTTTAATGCCTAATTTTGGATTTAATGCTTAAAAAAAAAATGAATTTTTTAATAATCGTCATTAGAATTTTATCAAATTAAACAAGAGTTTTCCTAAACCTTATTAATTAGGTTGATTATGTCCTGTAGCAAGGAATTTGAATTAAAAAGTGATAATTATTTAAGTCACCTTGTCTCTTTTGATTAAGATACAATAAGAAGGATATTATCAGGATAATTAAAACTCTTCAACTGTTATTAAGAAGCAATTGTGCGAAGTAAATTGTTTACTGCAAACTCTAAAATAAGCTTAAGCCATTGCCGCTCCATCTTCTTGTAGCTCATAATATTACACGAATAAAGAAAAAGCTTATTTTTCGAAAATTTAAAAAAAATCATAAAGTTTAGTTTACGTTTTCGAAATGAAAGCCAAATCATTGAATTGCTCATAAATTTTGCTCAATATTGAATACACAAACCTTGTTGTGTTTATTGAATTAATAATCATCTAAATTCTATGCTTCCCTATCAATATTTTTGGAAAACAATTGAGTCAAAACTTGGGATAATAATTAAATATGTACTTCAAAAAATATACAAAAATTTTAGACAATAATATGTAGCATTTTTGTATCTTAATTTGATCCTGAGAAAGCGAAATCAATTTTAAAAAGTAATTGTCACAGTTTATTTTTTTAAATGTTGTCAAAATTGCATACAAAGCCATTTAGTATTTTCCGAAAAATCAAGAAAGTTAAAAAAAAGTGCTTTAAACAAATTAGTTATAAAAGATAAGAAAAGTTTCTATTTTCGTGATTCTCGCAAGAACAAAGGACTGCTACTGATCAATAAACCATAATAGTAATTCCTATCCTTAATTCCACAATTTAATTGGATGAATAAGTATCATCGCTTTAAACTACATATTGATAAAAATTTAAGTCTCAAAACTATTGAAAATACTCTACACAAGTACATTAGCCAAGTAATGCACCAATAGAAAATAATTATAACAGTTAAACGCTCTCACCGCAACTGGTTTGGACATGCAATAACGTACTGTCTACTCCGTTGTGAGATTACCCGATTGGAATAGTATTAAATCATCGCATTGTGGGTCACACAATGGATTTTAAAAGGAATAATACGATTGTACCAAACGAGATCCACATTTTGTATGGGGAAAACGTACAATTGGCTGAAAATAAGTAGGCTAGTCAGTGAGATTACAATATTTGCCTGAATTGTGTCTAACATTTTGACGAAGCAACACGCAATCACACATCGCAGCTGTTTTTCTAAAGATACATGTGTATAATCTAACGAGCACCAAAATACAAAAACATTCAAGTGAATTATAATTTTGTACGTACGATTTGGGTACCAAATCTTTGATGAAAATAAAGTTTTTGTGTTAACAAAATTGGTACGGTTTATAGTGTTGTTCAAGTTGATTTTTTGTGTTTCGCAATAATGATTAATATATACAGTATACAGATTCAATTGAGTGCAAATGACAAATAGTGATTCAGCTAATTGACGAAGAAAAAAAAAACGACAAAATAACAGAAAGATTATTTCAAAAAAATATTGGATTGTGTATTTTTAATTGACAGGGTGTCTGCCAAAAACAACCAACAAAATAAGGACAAATTGCACAACTGTGAGTAATAATTTTTTATTATTAAAAAATGCAAGCCTACCCTACACCAATTATGCAAATCCGCTAAGGGGTCATTCAAAAAATAGCCTTTTACCCACAAAACAAACAATTCCCATTTGTGTTCGCTATTTTTTATCAATTACCACCTAATTGAGTTGTGTGTGCATGCACATCAAAACAACTGCCAATTGTTGGTTTAATTTACAGCAAATAAAATTCAAAATCTTATTCAGCAACAAAAAATATCTGCTGGCGAAAAAAATCAACCAACCCAAACAAAGGAGTCCGACTGTAAAAAAAAAATGTAAAAAAGAGGAAATCATTAACATTATTCATGAATGCACACAAACACAAACGTCGCACGTAATTTGTGTAATTGTGTGTGAAAATTGTGTGCAACAACAACTTTGTTTTGATCGCCATATAAATGAATTCACGAATTGTGACGTAATTTAAAGTGTTAAATATTTGCTACAAATGTACTCTCTTCAATACGTACAATATTGTTTGGGGTAAATTCAAAATTCGACTTCCAAAGCAATGAAGTCTTTTGTTTTTGTATTTTTTTAAAACATGAATTAAGCATAATATGTTCTAATTTGTGTCTAATAGGCGCTAAATAACTTCTCACAGTACATTAAAATCTCTTTAAAATGTCGCAATTAGAATAAGTCAAGGATGTAATGAATAAATAAATAAAATATTAATTATGATAAAGAGTTTTTTTTATAAAAATTGTAAAAATGATGTATTAAATCTTTAATGTACAAAAACCCACATTTTAAATAAGTATTTTCAGCGTTATTTTAATTTAAATTATTTATTCTAACAATTTTTAATCTCAAAATTGCTTTCATAAAGTAATCGTCCGCACAAAATAATAACAACAACTAATTCAGAAAGTATATTTGCTTGGTGCTATAAAAAAATTATAAATTCATCTCGTCTCCGAGTTGTACATCAGGGGTAACATTTTTGATACGCGATTTATTTCAGAAAAAAGTCCTTAACAAAAATTTGTGAAACCATGTCTGATCGCAAATTCGTACCCAAACACATCCCATGACAAGGACTGCGCTTGTGTGGTTCTATGGTTGTATTGACGAGCTGGTTATACTGCCACACAGCTGCGACAACTTGTTTTCGTAAACAATCATAATATACATATAATATGTAGCAGCATTTCTGTACTCTCAGACATAAATTTGGGGATTTTTTTTTCCCATACTTTTTGTTGTTCACCGTCTCTTATATTGAGGTGTAAAACGCATGCGCGCAATTTTTTTTCCTTTTATTATTATTATTATTTTGTATTTGTTGTTTTGTTAATTTTTTTGTTGTTGTGTTGTACCCGCCATGCACCTTTTCTGCCGCATTTTCATCACAATTGACAATATTTGTGTAAAGCTATCGTATGTGGACACCTTTAAAATTTGCTGGTGTGGTGGAATGTCGTTGTTTTGATCATGTTTACAATCTTTATAGATAGTTATTGTAAGATAAATTACTTTCCCACGTATTGAGAATCATTTTTAAATTGAATTTTCGACTAAAACACTTTAATGGGAACAATTACTGTTAATTATTTGTAACACAAAATATTCTGTTCATAATATGTACATACTCGTTAATTATTGCAACTTTTAATGCTGAAATTGCATCATTCATATTATACCGTTGAAGTGGATGAAAAACCTGTACACATTATATTTAAATAATCCCTAGATTGAGGAGAAGTAAAAAAATCCCAAATTTTTTAATTCGGTGCTGATTTTCTTTTTTAAATGTCCTTAATGCAGTTAAATTTCAACATGCCTAATTTCTACAGTTATCATGCTAATTCACTACAACCGGTTAATGTTTACTAGTATTTTGCATTACCAAAGGGAGATCACTCCCATTAAAACAAGAAGAAAAAACATTTAAAAATGTCGTTACTCATTAAAAAGTAATTAATAACTAATTACTTAACGGAATTTTTTTTTGACAACCTTTCAATGGTGTAATTTACATTTTTTGTCTTTTTTTAATAGTGTTTTATTTATCTGTTATTCTAGCTGTTAATTTGTATACAATTTGTGCACAATTGAAATCGAGTCACAAACACGTTTTGGACTTTGCCATAAAGTAGTTTCGGAGTTCATTACGATTAAATTAAAATTATTTTGTGCAATAGTGAATTAAACTTGACACGGCCCGGAAGTTAGAGTTGAGCACAATAATTATTTGCAAAAATACATTTTGACAACGTACTCATATTTTGTAAGTCAATGAACAAATAAAATTGTAAATTATTATAAACCGAATGTGTTTTGTTTAAATGAATGAAATTAATCTGTGAGACAATTACAAAAATCTTTGTGTACCCAGAGTACGCACAATGTTTACGTTTAACCCCAAAAAGCATTCCGTTGTAATCTTTAATAAATAATAATGTATTATAATTGGTGTTTTTCCCAATTCCCAGTCACAATATTTATAAATATCGTTATAATCGTATTATCAGTGAAGTCACACATTTTAATACACTTTTGTGTTGGTGTTTGTGTGTGTTTTTTTTTTTTGAATTTCACACTTAACAGTCACACTTTGAGCTGATAAGATTTCACATGTGCCTTTGTAATAGCATTTAACAAAATACTAAAGGACGTAATTTTAATTTTGCTGTTATATTGATAATATTTTCAAAAAATGTTGTAATTAAAAATTGGCGTTAAATAAGCATAATATGAACGATGATAATTAAGTAAAGCTTTTAGTCAAGTGGGTAAATTTTACAATCCCCTTAAATTAATTTCAAAGGGATGTAAAGTAATTCTTTCCCGCGTATTTTAATCAACAAAAAAAAGCATATTTAAGAAGGTTTGGACTAAACATTATTTTATTAAGCTACATTTTACTATAATATATAGAAAAGTTTCCTTCTACATGCATTATTAGCATAACCAAATTGGTAAACAACCAAAATACCTATTTCCGTTAAACTCCTTTCGCCCCCCTCCCCCCCAATCCTCATATCGCTGAGTAAATAAATCCAAGCAAATTTACAGCCCGCAAAAGTAAAATTTTATTTACTTTTAGCAAACATTTTTGCATATTTAATTTATAAACATATTATATCGACGGAATTGGTGATGGTTACTGACCAGAGTGACCAACTACTACTACCACTTTACTTTCTTTGCAATACTAATATTTTATTTTAAACAACCAATAAAATGCGGCCGTGTGTATGCGTTAATGTTATGTTATGTTATGTTTACGTGCGTATGATGCGCACACACACACAAACAGCACAATCTAATGTATTGTACGTATAACGTACCGCAGTCATACTTGTTTGCAAAACATTAAACAGCTGTTATACAAATGATACGGGTCGGGGAACATAACAAATAGCACTATGGGCGCTTTATATTCTATTTACATATTTCGCACGAAACCCAAACAACGTATAATCCAATCCATACAGATGACATAACACATTTTTAATATATTTTGCTCAAAATGTATAGTTGATCTCTTCTAAAGTGAGCGGGTATGAATGAAAAATGGTCGAAAATATGTGGCTTCAACCTATTTATTTATATGTTTATTCCACCCATCAAACACAAAAAAAAGCATAAATATTGGTCTGTTTTAATAAAAAAAATTTGTAACATATTTTAAATGTAAACTTATGGTATTTATTTCTGTAATTATGTTGCTTTATTATTTTTGAGGTACTTAACGTGACCTCTGTATAAATATTTGACCGTTAATTAATATTATTCAGCAAAAAAAAAAAAACACACACACACACTTTTATAATAAAATTCATAATCAATTCATCTAAAATGATTGAATTTTTTGAATAAATTTATCGCCGCGCTACAATTATTACGGTAATTATATTGAGCAGTGTCGTCGAGCTACACTGCAACCCAAAGCAAATTGATATTTTCTTAACGGAATGCGTTGACATACGAATTACAATTTAAGTTAAAAATTATTGTACCTTTTTTTTGTTACAAAACAATTTACTTATGAAACTTTAATTACTACGGTATTTATTATTAACATAACCATAAAATGCAGGTAGTCGCTATTAATTTAATGATTCATTACCCTATCAGGTGGACATAAATACCCAAATATCATTAAAGAAGTGGGATAAGACAAAGCAAATAATTAATAAAATGATATGGAAGTAACAATAAAAACAAAACTGTTAATCGAGTGGTACGTATATCGAGTATATAGAGAATGGAAAAAACAAAATAAACAAATGATCAAGGTCTTTTCTAATACATATGTGTAAATGTACATTGAACGTGCTTCGCTTCCTCGTCTCTAACTCAGTATGATCCAATCATGCCAGACGGAGACGCGACGCATTCGCAAATCATACCAACATACACATTCAAAATGTTACACACAAAACACTATACTGTGTGCATTCGTATATAATAGGTATTGCCCTACCTACTAAAACAAACACTGTAAAAGGTAGGTCGCGAGTGCGCATGCGCCATATTTTAATAAACCTATATTTATACTTCTTGGTTTTTTTTTTTGTGTTGTACGGAAAAAACCTTCGCATATTAACGCACAATACATGCTTTGAAACTACACAGCTACCGCATACCGCTATTATAGTAACGCTACTATTTGTTTGGGTTACTAGTTACGACCACCTCCGCGATTTTGTTATGATTTTCCCTCGCCCTGCATACTTAATAGGTATGTACATTAATATTGTGCACGATTGAACATGCTTTGCATTTTATTATTTACCTTTTGCGGTTATACCTTTATTGTGTAATATTATAACACTCAAAACCAAAAGCACATTGCTGGCTGATTAATTGATCTCCGTTATTTTACTGTGCGTGGTCACAAACATAATTAAAATGATGGCATTTAATCTTATAGATACATATTTCCAAAATCTGTGCCGATAAACAATTGTTATTATTATTATTATTATTATTATTTATTGATACACAGTAATCATAATAATTTTATCTGTGCATTTTTTTTTAACAAACTGGTAGATAACACCGCAATGTGGCGTGCCATAAATACCAATCGTTTTTTAATACGAACTGCTGTTTATTTTTATTTAAGGTTGACACATTTTAGTCTGAATTAAATAAAGCTGTTTTTGTTTTAATCATGAAAAGCTGTAATCTGTTTAAAGTGGATGAAATTACGCATTGTCACTTGATGTACATTAACGTACACTTTAAGAATATGTCACTTTTGAGACTCTGGAAAATTTATTCGGAATTAATTTAAATATATAATTTTCAAGGTCAAGCATTTTATTTCTTATCTAAGTCGTATAAACTCAATTCGAATATGTGGAATTAAACTACACACCTACAATTTTACATTCAAAATAATAACAGTTAATTTACTACAATTTAAAGCATAAAAAGAATTAGTTTAAATTTCCTGGACCATTTCAAGGTCAAAACAATTGCAATTCGAGAATTAAATGATTTTCAATTTCCATGCGCCATTTAAAATGAATGGTCAAAGTAATTGAAATTCACTCAGACAATTTAAAACCAAGTCGGTTACACTTTAAAGGGCAAATTTAAATTTCAAGGTCAAACTTTTTTTTTGTCACGTGTCATTTTATAGTGACTGATTAATTTTGCGTGAATTGACAAGAATTGTTTTACATTTAAGACTAAATTCATATTTTAACGTGATTAATTGTTGTAATGACACCGCCACTTAAAATTTAATGGTTAAAATAAAATTTAGGTGACGAAAAAAAATTTCCAAAGTCATTAAGAACGTGTTTTCATATGATTTTACAAATTAACTTAAGTCATAAAACTTTAAAGTTTAAAATTTTGCAATCAAAAACATTATTCAAATAGTCACGTAATTTTTAATTTTAAAATTAATATATTAACGCCCACTTAATGGAATGTCATTATTTAAGTTTTTAATTGCATACGTAATGTTAAAAACATAAACCAACAAGCGTATTTCATTTAAAGATTAAATTATTTTGTTTATTAATAAAAAACTGCACGTTATCAAGTCACATCCCAGACGCATTGCAATTCAATTTGATTCTGTCACAATTATCAACATAGCTGTATTTTGTTGATAAATGACGGCATCCAGTCAAGGGAAGTAGGCCGCTAAAAAGGTCACAAACCCACATTATAGGGGTTACTTAATTATTAATATGTATTATGATGCAATTGTCATAATTATTACTAAGATGTTGCACAATGCGTCGGATTTGTTTTATTAAAAAACTGACTTAAAACGTGTTTTATAGTAAAATATTTCATTAATCCATTTTCAAAGAAAAAATTAATTTGACCTTGAAGGAAACTTAATGTGTTCTTGAAATGATTAGCAAAGTGTTGAACCACTTGCTAACTTGCTGGAAATCAGAGGTAGCAGAGTAAAGTCGATGATCACAAATGGTTTGCGTCTTTCCAAATATTATATAAAATAAAGGATAGCAATATTAATGCTCATATTTAAAAGTTTCCAGGAGCGTCATGACCTTGAAATGTTTTAAAATTCAAATTAGGTACTCACAAAAAAATTCGTAAGCCGACGAAAGTAGAATGACAAAAAAAAAAACCCCAACAAATTCAAATCTCCTTCTCACGCCGCAATTTATTCCAATGTATATTTGATTTGTTTGTGGGTGGCACTCCAAGGGTGAGGATTTATTTTTCCTCAATATAAATTCAGTATAAAATATTCAACTCATGAATTTGTTATACGCCCGCCACTTGGATTTATTTCATTTAATTCCAACGGAATATAATATGTGGGTTTGTAGTCCTTTTTGTGCGTTGTGAAATACAAGAAGCCATGCCACCACCCACACACATTATATGTACGAATAGATTTGTTGATGAAGAAACATTCCACTTACACAATGTGATTTTCTTAGAAAATAAAAATATGTTTGTTGTGCAACACGAGATTGGTTTTATTGTAAGGAATTGCGTCGCTAACTTTTTGTTACGTTCTTTAATTAAAATTGTTTATTTTGTTGTTATGAAAAGAAAAGTCTAAGAATGGTGAAGTTGTTTGTTGTAGCTTAAAATGTAAAAAAGAGTTTTAAGCTATTCCGAAAATAATGATAATAACATATTATTGTGATTATTTAAAAGATTTTAATTGTCCTTAATCGTATATTAAAATAACTAAAATAAAACCGATTTAGCATTAAAACACAAATGCATCTAAAATAAAGTAAAATGTTGGAAAACAGACACATAAAAGAAAACTATAAAACACGTTTAAGCTTTAACACAAACTTAAAATTAAATAAAAATTACCCGCATCGGCAAGTGAGTCATTTTATCGCTTTGAATTTCACCACCTCCATGCCATATTTTATTAGTCATCCCGTAATGCAACTGTAACAGTGGCTGCGTGATTCAAAGCAATTAGCATTATTTTCTAATGACTTCACATTGTTATATGGCAAATATTATATACTAATTATTGTAGCCACATTTTAGTAGCACTTAAAACAATCTAACCGTTTATTGATTTTTAAAAAGGACTTGATTTCAAAATTCGATATTTTGTGGACTATTTGCGGGGACTGAAAGGTCATGCCCTCTTGGTCATTTTTAAAAGGATTGAAAACGGTTTTCCGTCATATCTTAAATACTTTCCACTTTATGCAAAACCTTTATGAACAACTATTGTTGCAACAAACAGAATGTATCTTTTTTTTTTATTTAAAAGACTTTTTCCTGTCGTGTTTTTTCATCCCCACCGCCTCATATTTACTTTTAATAAACAATATCTCTTAAAAGCGGATTTGTTTCATGATATAATGTTTAATGATAATTTATTGATAAGATTAAAACCAAACAAAACACGAGCCCGCGTGCCATACAACAACAACACATTTAAACTAATATAACTGCAATATGCCTTGCCCATTTTCGCAATAACACAAGTCATAATTGACGCCGTAATAAATAACACAAAAGTAATTAAAATTAACTATTTGCGTCAACATCGACTCAAAAATGCACGTGTGTCGCTTTACTCGGCTGTGACCGGTGCAGCAATCGCATCTCGTTATTTTATCAAGAGCTAGTCGAGCTTTTAAGCATCACTCATTAGAATTGTGTGTTTATCATTTAAATGCATCGGTGAGAGAGTGAAAGAGAGATAAATTGTATTTTGAGTAGGTCTGGAGCATATTTGAATGCACCCGAATGTGATACAATGAAGCCACAAAATCGTATGCACATTGTGCACACGCCAGCAAATGTTTGGTGCTATAATAATATAGCGGTACAATTGTGCAGTTTCACACGGGTGTAGTGACATTGGCAGTGAATTTATTGAAACGGCATTGCAGGCGAGCGCGCGCTGCCCGGTCGGATAATAATGCGGCGCGTGGTGATTTGTTTTGCAAAAAATGTAAATAACTGTATAATACTATACGGTGGTACACCTTAATAGATTTTCAAATAATTGTGTATCCTTTAATTAATGAGAATCAAGCCTTTTTTGTAACAAAAATTAAATTGATATTTTTTGTGTTGCCAAATTTAAGTGGAATTTTAACTAAAATGATAATAAAGGATTTAAGTGTCGTTCTTAACAATTAATTTTTTATGGGGTGGGGGGTGTTGACATACAATTTTAAAATGAATGCTGAAGTGGGTTGTGTCGAAGTGGTACACAGTTGCGATTCTGGGATGTAATGACATCCGTTCAGAGCCCTTCCTATCAGCCCCTATCGTTCCCACCAATAAAAATATAATAAGTAACTTTAAAAAAATGAATTATTGGGAATAAAATATTATTAAAACAAGTTATTTTAAAGTTTTTAAGTCCTTAATCCGATTTAGTTACTATGTTGTAACAATAAATTTCAAGGTCAAATGTTTAAGTTAATTTAAAATTGACGACTTAATTAATGTTTTTAATCACAAAACTTTAAGTTTTGAAGTTGAGGGTTAATTTATTATCTCAAAATATTATAAAAGTACAAAAAAACAAAAATTTCATGAAAAATTCAAGGTCACACTATTTAAGCTGAGAGAACGAAATTTTAAGTCTTCAAGGTTAGATGATCAGGTCTTTATTATTAAGTGACATTAATTGATTTAACTTAATCATTTTAAAAAAATGAATTGAAGTTTTTCAAAAAAAAAAAAAACACTTTAATTTAAGCTTAAAACCCCGTTAAAAATACGAATTGATTAACAGAACATTGCTTTGAAATCAGCCACAAATATGACGTCATTGTCATTTCACAATTCCACCAAATAACGCAACAATAATTGTTATTACTTAATGCCACTAAAAGGATGTTAAACAAAATGTCGATATTTGGACATGCGAAACGTCACTGCCCAAACACGCGGTTGTCACATTTTTCCATTAACATTAAATTAATGCGTGAGAATAATTAGTGTGATGGCTGGCAAATTTATTTCATCAACAATCGAAATTAAATAAATAAATTGTACAAATCATAAAAAATAAAATCAACCTGTAAAAAATGTTTCTCGTTTTGGTCGTGAAAAAATTTATTTGGAAAAAAAAAAAAACAAAAAACATTGACATGCGCGTCATTCATGAACCAATCTTGTGTTATTTTGTTATTGTTATTATTTATTACTAAAAACAACAATGCCCGCCCGTTCAGTATTATATTGCGGTAGTCTCGGATGACGTCCATGCGCCTGGGCCTAGCATTTTTCCACATCACGCTGATTGAGAGATAATAATCACTATGTAAATTTACTCAAACACACATACACACACACACATTGCCCACAACATAAAAGCCCAAAGCGCCATCACGACGACCATTAAATTAATTTACGTGATAAATTGTCAAATTGCCAACGCTTTCAGTGTGATGCATGCGACCACAATAACAAGAATACTTCACACAAGCTTCATTTCGTTGCCCACCTATTTTTTCATACCAAAAATAAAAAGCACCGATGAAGCTTTTTTCTCAACAATAATTTTCCATATTGATCGGAGTGTGTGTGTGTGTGTGTGTGTGTGTGTGTGCATCGGTTTGAGAAGTTATAAAGTAAATAAAAAAAAAAGTTGTTTACATTTTTGTGTGTGGCAAACCCACACAAACACTTAAGGGCTTAATGCGGTGCATTTGAGGGGAATGTAGGGGAAGCTTAGTCATAAAAATCGGCTTCTGTCTGGGGGAAAAATAAAATATTTATTTCATATTTTTGTGAAATTCGAAGAATTTAAAATGGCGAAATTTTAATTGTTTTTTGTGGAATATTTTATTTTAATTAGGGTAGAGTAGGGGCAAAATGGTGCACACAAAATATGCAATTAATTGAATGCCATTTATTTTTGCAAAACATTTAATAAAAAATTTATAAAAAAAAATTTCGTTCCGGTTGTAAATCTCGAAAAGTACTCAACCGATTGACACCAAAATTGGACAACATGTTTGTTAAGCCTTCAGGAATTTTTTATTTTTTGTTAAGTCGTGATATCGAAGTTTAATGATACAGTTTGAACCCGCTAAGTGGTGGTGGGGTCGAAATGTGTATTTAGGAAAAACTAAACTTACTGATATAATATTTTTTAAAGATTTTCAGTGTCGGGATTTTCGGTTACCGGGATTGTTTTTTTTTTCGGGATTCTATGTTTTCGTCATTTTTTCGATATCAAAATTGCGGCTGTTAAGATTTCAGCAGTTCGGATAGCGTAGGGATTTTGCCAATACGTATTTTTAGGTTGTAAGCAAGGATTTGCAAAACCAAAATTGCTTGCTATACAGTAATTCAGAAATACAAAACACCAATTAACTTTAAAAGAGCACTGTTTTCTTGTGTTTTATTTTAAATGTTACATTTTAAAGTCAGAATATCGAATTACCCTGATGATGGGAACTGCAATTCATATTTTGATTTTAGTGAAAAATGTCGATGCGACTACAATATCATTCAGTCACGCAAAATCAACGTGCATTATTATGCTAATGAACTCATTTAAGGTAATTTAATACATCGCGTAAAGTGTCAAATTAATAATTGAAAATAACACAGCCATGTCGCGAATTGTTTCTCGTCCTACTCCCCAATTCGTCTCACATTTCATTATGTGATTGTAAAAATATTTGGCCGTTGATGAACTCGACGTTTAATATTTTAATTCAATTATATTGCTGATTAAATTAAAATGTGACACCCCAGTGCCCAACTTGCACTCTATCATTCTTTCTCTCACTCTTCCTCTCGCATCATTCAACACTAAACGATCAGACCAATGCTAATTGGGTGTACACAAAAATCACAACATTAACATATTATGAATTTAGCCGTTTCCACCCAAGTGGTGAATTGTGATCATCCTTGAACAAAAATATTTGCCCCGAAAAATTGTGTGATGTCAAATGAAAAGCTTTCCGCTAGTAATTTGAACGCACACACACACACACTCGCAACCACTACCACACGCTTTAGTTTTAAAAATAGAAGCAGGAAATCATTTTCCAATAACGCAAAGCTGCACGATTTTTGTATTTTTCCCCAATTTTGTTTTCGGTTTTTTTTTTTTTGTACTTCAATTCACAAATTTAGCTACAATTTATTTGTTTGTGTGAAATTTGGCGAATTTTATTGTTTTGGTATTTTGGTTGGAACGCATACAATCTCACGCACTCACTCAAATGACACATTCAGTCAAATCATTGGTACGGTTTTGTGTTAATAAAATCAAAACAATCTTAGACCCACTCGTTCATGAATGTGAGTGCACGGATTTTTTTCAAAGTCAAGTTATTTGATTGGGTTTTTGAACTTTCGGCAAAATCGTTTTTTGTTAGCACTTGCATAGCCAATTTAAACCGGATCCGCGTGTACGTTAATCAGTGTATTTTAAACACACCACCATCAGTTCAAACTAGATTGACAAAACAAATTTTTTATTTTTCAATATTTTGTCGTCTTTGTTTTACATCCAGTTATACTTTTTTTTTTGTATTTGTTTCATTATGGCCTATCCAATTTGGATTAATTGTCTTAAATGGCTTTTAATTTGTGAATTGTGTGTGTTTCGGTTGATTCAATTCAAACCACCTTTTGAATGGCACTTCAGTCGACAATTTGTTAATGAATATTCGAGGTTGCCTTGAGACCCTTTTATTCAAATTAAGGTTACTTTTTGTCTATGTCTTCCGGTAATTTTTGAAGCTTTTTATGAGAAGTTTTTATTTTAAAATTTGCAGCAAACTTGTTGCTCCTTTTCGGAGGACTTCATTGAAATGTTTGACTTAATATTAAAATAATAATCGAATAATTGTTTTATTGCTGATTGTAAATATTTTTTTTTTTTGAATTTAATTTTGTTTTTGGGTTTAAATTGTCCTAAACGGCTATAATGTAAACTTGCGGTACAGTTTTCTACTGTTTTTCTTCCGTTTTTTAATTAAACGAACTAAAAAGAAGTTAAAATTGCGTAAATAAAATAAAAAGTTTATTAAATAAAAATAAGAAAAGCTTTTTACAAATTTGTCGAATCATATTAATGAAAACGTGTTCCAATTTTTCTATACGAACAATATATTCTTCAATAAAGCCTCACAAAGTAAAAGCTTTGAAAAGAAATGATCGAGAAAGGACGAGGAATACATTCTAAGCGTAGGCTTTTCTATTGTATCAATAAAAAACATCAAAAATAAATTCACACAATTAATTCTGAACCACGTTGGAATCTTTTAAGTATTCCCTAACGATGAAAATTCTTTCTGTTACCTAACAAACCAATCGCTATTTAAAAAGGATGGCAAATCCTTACACAAATCACCGCATTGAAATTCAGAAATGTGTATTAACAATCAAAATTTCACAACAAAATGTGTTGGGCACGCATTTCGACGCAACTCCTTCAGTCCTTGAAGTGTTTCGTTGCTTTCAAACCCAATCTCAACGTGTCCTTGTTGTGCAAAAAATACGAAATATTATTGTTCAATGAAACAGGAGCTGGGTAACCAAGACGCGGACGCCGCACCGGGTGAAAGGGATGATGATTGCGTGGGCAGCACCACACAAAATATTGTCAAAAAAATGTGCGTCTTGTTTATATTCTCATTCTTATATAGAAATGTTGTTTTTTTTTCCTCCCATAAGTCGTCCTCACCAACGCAACGGCCCAACGACGCACAATGTTGACGTCTTTTGCAAAAAAAAAAAAAAGAAAATAAAAAAATAGAAGACAAAAATCAAATTCACCCAAAAATATGTTTTCATTTGGTTCATGTGTTTGGCATAATGCGAACGTGGGCGTTTTAACGAAAAGTCGAAAAACATATTTACCGTACAGGTAACGTAGCAACCGGTAAAACTAATTATGCTTGAAGGGTAAATGCCATTTGTGTGGGTTTGTGTTTTGATTCGATGGCATAATGTGCGGTTATTAGGGAGTTATAGTTCATCCTTTTACATTATTGACGCTTCGAGTGTGAAATTATTGCGGTAACTTTTTTTTTCCGGTGACTTTTTGATGAAGCAGAAGCTTAGTTTAAATACATTAAAAATATTAATAGCTTCAATTGTCAAGGTCAACATTTAAAGTAAAAAGTTTTAAAAGTTCGCAAATCATAAATTAATTTACAATTGTTTTTCTTAAGCCAAAAAAAGCTTTTGTGTCAAGTTTTTAAAGCTGAAAGTTATTTTCAAGGTTAACAATTTTATTTACACTTTTTTGCGTATTCCTCCCTGCCTTTTATTGTGTTGTTATGAGCCCCTTTTATCGAATTCGGTGTATTATGCTTTTCCTGTCCGTCTTCTTATTTACCATTTGTTTATTTTGTCTAACGATAATTTAACCGTACCGAAAATGCGACGAGGAGGGGTGGGCGATTTGGGGGGGGGGGGGGAAGCGCGCGAATTTCTACACTTGGGATATTTTGATGGCGTCTATTTTCCGTTTTCAGAATTGAATTTCGAATTCATTTCACGCGGCTGTCTGCTGTCTAGAAAATGTCTCAACTTGTGGACGCGTGAAGGAGGGGGTGGGGGTGTGGAGAGCTGGCTCATCCACAATGTAGCAACGATATGGCCATTAAATAAGTCTCGATAATTTGTGGCAAGAAAAAAAATAAAATAAAAATTGTGCAACTTATTGTCTAATTGTATATTCTTAGAAAATGTGTGCGGTGTTTGCGCTTCTTTATTTTCCTTTTTGTATTTATATCCATTTTAACTGCTAATCTGGCAGCAAACTATAAACAAGGTTATTTTGGGATTCGCGTGGTGTTAATTATTATTGTATGGGCACGTTGTGCGGGATACTTTGGACGTAATTGGTAAAAGGGGAAAGTGTTTGAAGTGGGTCCTTTTTTATGTCGTAAATTAATGCTTCATTTTGATTGAGTACAGCTACTTTTGTATTCATCAAATTAAAAGTTGGCGGAAAGTTTTTATTGAAAATTTTCAAGGAAAAAATTTCTTTAGTTTGACCTTGAAGTTTGCTTTTGAGTTTTCCAAATAATATTTAAACAAATATGTTATTTTAATGACTAAAGTTTGCAGGAAATTTTTTTTTTATGCTTTGGATTTAACTTAACAACGGGTTCAAGGTCAATAATTGATTTTACGTTGGTTGATTAATCCAATTCAAGGTCATATTGTTAAAGTTATTAAACGAAACACGATTTAACAGTGGGGAAACATTTTATAATTTCATAAAGAAATTACAAATACAAGCAATGAAAGGATTTTAGTTTGAGATTGACCTTGAAAATAATGTAAACATTTTATTTAAACCAATTAAATTTATTGCAATAAAACGATAATAAAGCACTTTAAATTTGACCTTTAAATTTTAAAACATAATAATTCAGAATGTGATTTGACCTTGAAAAAATGTGAATAAAAAAATATGAAAATAAACTTATTTAAATAAAAAAAAGTTGACCATCAAATTATGTATTACATCCAAATTTTGTGATATTCAGGATAATTTAAATGGGCTCAATAACATAATTAATAATAAATGTGAATTAACGGTGCGTTGACGTTTACACTCATTTCTCAATGCACATCCAACCATCTTTGTCTGCCACCCACGAAAATGCACTTAATAAATTGAACTGCAAAATCTGGCGTGCCTTAAGATGTTTAAAAACAAAATGTGATGCAACCCTAGATGAGCAGCTTGACACGCGCTTGCCACCCAGCCTATACTATAAAGTGTGCACCACATCAACATATTATATCTGCAATTTAAAGTGCATATGGTTGTTGCTTGTTAGTTTCTGTACGACAATATTTTATACGCGCTATCACAGCCGTGGGCGTCGTTTGTGCACGAGAATGCATTGCATCCAGACAGCAATTATAATTGACCGCATACAATGTCGCGACATGCATGCACACAATTTCCCAACTGCATTCAGTGCAATCACACACATGTTGAGTGAGGTTTACTTTTTTGTTATGGTGAGATACTCAAAGGATGGGAAATACCACGCTTGGCGTGTAACAGAATGATAATATAATGATGACGGGCTCCCAATTCCCATATACGCTTACGGCTTACTCCTCTCTGGCTGCAGCGATGATGACGATGGTACACGTGCCGATTGCGGGACAACTGCATAATGCAATGCATTATATTACACTCTCGTACAGCTGCAATTTGCTGCTGCATGTACGCGTACGTCAAGCTGTTTGTGTTGTTGTTGAAGCGAAAACGCGCGCCAATTTGTTTATTTTGATTTATTGCACTTGGCTGGCTACTTTTTGCGTGGCTACTGTGGTGTTTATGTGACATTAAGCGCGGATTGCATTTTACTCATATTATCTCACATGGTGGCCACTCATTATTTATATTGCAAGACGCGACACATCGAGACACACGAATGCGCCCGTAAGATTGTTTGATTGTTGGCCGCTTTTTATTTTGTCTACTCACTGCGTGACAGTACGTGCAACGAGCTAGTCAGTCATTAAATTGTGATTCCTTGCAAAATTGTTTATGCTGAATAAATTATGCAATTGGAGCAAAGTGGTGCAAATTCTATAATAATCCCAACTTACTTTATTACCCCGCATTACATTATTATAATAAGAGTTTGAGAATTTTCCTTTCCTTGAATTTATTCACCGTTATTCAAAAAAAGGACATTTTCATGAAAAAACAAAATTATAATAATTTTATAATTACTAATTCGGATTGATAATTGAATCAGGGAATTCAACCGGAAATATTTAAACGAAAAATTTTTGTTACAGTATTTAATTTTCCGGTTCATTTTAATTTGGTGGCTTCAAGAAAGTCCTTATCACGTTAAATTATGATAACCGAATTAAAGTTACCGATGTAACAGTAAAAAAGGGTTGCAGTAAATTCAAAATAAAGCGGATATTCGTTATTTCTATCATTAAAGTTTAATTATTAAAGTTTAAATATGTGAACTTGAAAAAAAAAAAAGCCATCCCCGTTTAAATTGTAAACATTTTAAGTCACATTAATAATTCGAATTGAAATGTTTTATAAAAATATCAAAGCAATAATGCTACCGGTTGAAACCCTGATAAAGATGTTTTAAAATCATTTCGAATACATTTGAATTGACTTTTTAACTTATTTTAATTTTCTATCATTTTTATTGAGATATTTTAAAAATTGACTGTTAAAATTAAATGACCTTGGTAAATGAAAATTGAAATTAAATTACATATTAAAAAATGTAATGAAAGTAAAATAAAAGTCAAAATTTGTCAACAATAAAAATTTCCTTTAGTGTCCTTTTTAAAGTCGTTGAGTTTCATTCTTAAATTTGAAGGAAATTACGGCTTTTAGCATGAAGCATGCGCACAAAAGACTCACATAAAATGAAAATTGGAATCGTTCACCACAAAAAATGAAAAATTATTAAGAATGTTGCCGTATTTTGAAAAAAAAAACAATCTAATAAAGCACCTACACCCACATAAATATTGCAGCAAATTTCATTAATATTAAAATGTGTTTGTGTGTGTATTGAGATACTGTTTTCCGCGATTGAGACGCAAGCATGCGCACACATTTTCCGCCCATCTGTTCTTTGTTTTGGTCGATTTTCTTTTGTTTCCCTAGCCCAAACGCGCGTCGCGACGCTCACTTGTATATATATGTGTGTGTGTGTGTGTGTGTGTGTGTGTGTGTGTGCGCTCGTATAAAAGGGGGACATCATGATTCATGATTCATAATATTATGGTGCGGTTAGCGACATTCAGTTGATTAGAAATCGTGCACGCGTACGCACATGAAAATTGCCAAAACAAAATTCACATCGTACATTTTGTTATTAAAAGTTAATTCCGAGTGATAATCACTTTACCCACAAACATTTTTACATCACTGCGATGATTTGTTGCGTAATAAATATTGTGCAATTATTATAAATAAACAAACATTAAGTGAGGCACGAACGTTAAACGTTTTTGTGTTTATTTTAATTGTTATAAGTACCTACTCCGTTGAAATAATTGCAATTATATAAACGCTAATTGTTAAATAATAATTACAAAGAGCGGGACATTTTATTATTGTTTTTGGTCACGACCACGTTACCGTACTTGGTGTGATAATTGTGCATGTACAGTTCACGCTTTGTTTCAAATTGTGATATCATTTTATTGAGCATTAACTAATTTTATTGTTACTGTTAAGTGCTGTTATATTATTGACGTAGGAGTGCGGAGTGCATCTTGTCACCAAAAAAGCAATGGCTTTTAATGAGCGTTTTAAATATTTGTGTTGCTAATTTCGATGAAATGTTTAGTTTTCATTGAATAATTCTTATAGTGAAACTAATCAAAAATATTGCTATGATATTTGTGTGTTGTTGCGAGCACGTTTTATATTAAAAATCAACAAAGGTATGTTAATTTTTGATGCATTTTAAATTATATCCTTGATTGATTATTGTTGTGTTAAATATTTTTTATTTAATAACTAATTTATTAATGAACAATACTTAAACTTTTTTCAAATAGTCTTTGTACGTCTTTAATTTGTTTTAAGTCACTTAAGTTAAACATAGAAAAGCTTTAAGAATTTCAATAATTTGACCCTTTTTAAATGAAAAAAATTATTAAAAATCAGTCAGAAAAGAATAATTACAGTTCTTGCAAAGAATTATATTTGTTTTTAACAATTAAAGGTCAATCAAATTACTTTTCAAATTCAAATTATGTATTACCCTTATTATTTAAACCATTGATATTAAAGAGTGACTTAATTTATAAATGGCTTAAAAGAATTGAAGTTTTTTTTTCCTAAAAGTTTCAAGGTCATATTTTATTCTTTAAATTCTAAATATAATTAATTATCTATACTTCGTTAAAATGTTCAACTTCGTGCTGAATCGACTCCAAAACAAACAAATTTTGCATGATCAAATTAAATCTGACCGTTACACTTCAGACAAACAAATCACTCATTTATATTTAATTTTAAAACCATCCTATTTACACCCATGAAATTACAAAACAATTTAGAAGAACTTAACACACAATTTACCAAGTTGCATTGGTAAATATATTTCTTTTAACAAACAATAAGAATCTAAGCACAAAAAGTTATACGCGGAAAACATAATTGTGTTTTATGTGAACACAAAAGAATGAATTTCAATAAAAGACAAGCATCAAAAGTACAATAATAATTCATGGATGTAAGTAAATCGAATAGTAAGCCATATTATGTTGAAAAGTATTTTTTTTCCCATTGTGGCGTCCCTTTACATCCATTAAACGCGGTAGGAATATAAGGCAATGAAAATTCATTGAAAAGGAAGTCGCGCTCTATTGATAAATTTCCCCTTAATTTATGCGGAGTTATTATAAAAGAGATTACGAGTTCTTAGATTTCTTTAAGTTTTGCTATTTCTTCTTATGAACAAAAAAAAAGATTTTCATCCCGTGACCCCTTGGAAAATGAGAAAAAAAGTACGTGCAACCGTTATATGGTTATTTAAGCCAACTTCTTTTTTGCAAAACAATAAAAAAATATTGAAAAAATCCACACAAGGTGTCCATAAAAACACCGATTCATAATTGCCCTAAATACCAATGACACAAAGCACCTTAAGAACGTCCCATTTAAAAAAAAAGAAGCAGGGAACTTGTTCGCAATACTTGAAGACACGTTCAATGGCACCCCATTTGTGCCAAACTGCACAACCAAGAAAGCACTAAACAACAGGGGTCGCGCTTTTAAACAAATTTTACAATTGCATCCCTCCATCCTTATTTTCGTATTGAAATTTCTCCCCCTTTTTCATACAAAGTTCAATGACTTGAATTCATTTTCCTTAACCCACTTATGTGTACGCATAAGGACATCTTACAGGGACATAAGAAACACTAGGGAAAAGTGCGATTGTGTACGTGCAAGGACTCGCAACATAACAATATGTGCTGAAAGGAACCGGATGGAATAAGAAATTCAAGCAACAATCTCCTCGCAAGGATGTATGCACGCCATGTCGTTTCACCCCTTGATGTGCAATGAATCGGAAAACACATTGCAAGGATGGGTGGTGGCGAAATGTTAAGGGTGCCAAAAATTTCACGAAAATTCACTGTGTAAGCGCGAGGATAACTGTACTTTCTTTGAAGAAGGACATGCACGCATGTAACGCGACGCAAACGGCGGTGTTCATTCATTTTGTTTTCGTATTATGAATGCCCCGCAAAAAAAGGGATTCAGGGATTCCTTTGCATTGAGGAATTTTATAATATTTATTGTTTTTGTCCTTTTGTAAAAGTGAATAGTTTTTTTTTTGATGATTACTGATAGAAAATGTGAGAGGAAAATAAAAAGGGGAGACTTTTTGAAGTTTAAAAGGATGATAATGGGACTTTGAAGGATTATTTTCTGGTCACCGTTTAATTCGTTTAGTTTATTTTAAATTCAGTCTGATTCTAATTCTTTTTGACAATTAATCAATTAAAAAGAAGTCCTTATACGCTTTAACACCTAAAATATAATTTACAACAAATAAAACCATTGTGGGGAAGTCATAAAACGACCTCAATCTCATCTCAAAATACTAAACGCAACGAAAAAGCGACACGTAACGAGGATGTGTCATTGTTTTGTAGAGTTTATTAAACGCAAATAGGCAGGACAATAGAATTAAAACGAGAACGTTGCTTAAATTTAGAGTGCAAAAACCGCCTTCATCCGAAATAAACACAATTAAAATGGCACAATGACTCACGTGGTTCGAAATTGTGATGAAATGTTCAAACTGGGTCATTTTTAAAATCTTTTTGAATTAAACGTTCCCGTAAAATAATGAAAATTACGTGGAAGAATCCCCATCCTTTCTCCACAATTGCACTATGACCATTTCACCGCCCAATCACTTTACCCGCATTATCTTTTGATTGCGATGTATCGTTAATGTTGAAATCCGTGTGATGATTTGAGCGTCATTCCAAATTGTTTACTAATTTAACTTGTATGTGTATAATTTCAGTAATCGTGCGTCAGAGCATGAGTTATCATCGCACATACGTTAAGCAAGAGCAGTCCAGTCCAAATTCCCGACCACAAAATGATTACTACGATGCGAGCAGCCTAAATCGCAAATCGGGTCTCACCACACTCGTAAGTCAGGGCATACTGCGACAGAACGACCTCAGTGGACGCGTCTTCAACAACAACCCCTACAACAACAATAATAATAACAACAACAACAACAACAACGAACAGGACACAGAGAACGCGTACCACGCAATGGACACGTGTCGCGACAACACCACAATGCTGACCAACGCCATGCCCATACCCAGCAAGCCCAAAGTCATGGAATTGGCCGACTATGTCTATGACTGTGAGTCGTCACAATCCAATATACAGTTGCAGGATCTTATGACGACAAGCGACCTAAACAATTTGACCGTAATGATGCAGGAGGGCATCAGCAACTCATCCGGCGTCGACGATGTCTATGGCATGCAATCGAACAGTGCCAACACGAATACCATGTGGAGCAGTGTCATTGGTGATCATATGGAACCGTTCACAATGGAGGAGGAGCTAACGGGACTCTTTCCGGATCCCATATTGGGGGATTTGTGCACAAATGACTCCATTCTGAGTGAACTTAATATCAACGATTTTATTCAACCGGTTGATGACAATGAGATGATGTCCCAAAATTCCAACAATTTGATAACACTGCAACCAACTTCAAGTACATTGATTGCATCAAATCAAATGCAAGCCAATTCATTGCCACATCAATTGATGCATCAACACCAACAAATGCAGCAGCAACAACAACAGCAACAGCAGCAGCAGCAGCATCAACAACAGCAACAACAACAGCTTTTTAATCAACAGCAGCAACAACAGCAGCAGCAGCAACAAAATCAACAACAGCAGCAACAAAATCAACAACAGCAGCAGCAGTTCAATCGAAATTCAATGCCAATGCCCGTCGCCATTGGTCACGAAATGTATGACGATCAAACCTCATCCAGTCCCTTTGACATTTTCAACACAACCCCCACAAAGTCATTGAATTCGAGCGCAACATTTTCACCCGGTAGCTCCAGCTCCCTAATGAACTCCATCTCACCACCACCCCATCGCAACACCGCAATGATGGCCAGTCCCTACTTCACAAGCAGCGGTGGCATACCCAAAAATCTGTCCACATTGCACGACCTCCTGAAGAAGGAGCCCACCACCCCACGTGAGCGATCCCAAATGCTGGGCCAATCTGTGCCCGGTCCCTCATCCATGATGATGGCTGCGGCAGTTGCGTCGAATGCCCTCAGTCCGGGCAGCATGCAACACCGTCGCATGCAAGCACAATTCCACACGAATGCGTCCCGCCTGTCATCATCGGCGCCAACACATTCCAGCAATTGGGGCATCGATCAGATGTGGCAGCGACGTGAGCCCCGACAACATTTGTTGTCGACTGGCAGCTTAGCCGAGGCTGGCTCCACATCGTCCTTGAGCACTGGTGGCATTTTGAGTCCCGAGGCAAATGATTTCTCGCACGATGATGAGTATTCCGAAGATGACAGTGATCGCTATGAGGATTTTTCATCCGATGGTTTGTGTTTTAGTTGTGGTCCAATATGAATTGGATGATTTATTAATGCATGTTTTTTTGTTTGGTTTGTTAGATTCCGATGATGACACAATACGTCACTCCGGTAGTGGTCACCATAGTAAAAAAGAGCGATACTTTTGGCAGTACAATGTGCAGGCGAAGGGTCCCAAGGGACAGCGACTTGTTATCAAAACCAAATTGGAGGATCCTCATGTGTTGAATGCAGTCACCGATCCGGTGTTCAGTCCCAATTGTTCTGTGCGCGGCATTAAGGTAAAGGTTAAGGTTAAACACTCCACACTTGCATAACGGAACGTTCGTTGTATGTTAATGTTGAAATATTTGTTTATTCCCTGGAACAACAGCATAGTGGAAAGGCACGCAAAGGTGATGGCAATGATTTGACACCGAATCCACGGAAGTTGTACAGCATTGGCAGGGAATTGGACAAATTGGCACGCACTATTACCGATATGACGCCTGTGAGTGAGTTGCCGCACACAGTGCGACCCAAATCACGCAAAGAGAAGAACAAATTGGCGTCGCGGGCGTGTCGGCTTAAAAAGAAAGCACAACATGAGGCGAATAAAATTAAATTGCTGGGCCTGGAGGCGGAGCACAGTGAGTTTAAACATTTTAATTTGAATATTTTTGCAAATAACGGAAACAAAACTCATCCTCCTTTGTGTTTCTTGCAGAACGATTAATAAATGGCATTGATGACATTAAAAGGAATTTGGCTGCTAAAATTGGCAAACAGGTTAAGTCTGAGGAATTGAATGAGAATATTGAAACTGCGATGGTGTTTGCCACTCGTAAGTGTTTTTGCATTTAAATATACATTTATAGTTGAATTAAAAAAAGGACTTAAACCATAATTGCTTTTATTTATTCTAGAATTAAAGATTGCCGGTCAATCAACAGAGTTTGTGAATCAGGTATTGGAGAGGGTCAAGTCGGGGACTGTTCGTGGTGGATTGGATGAATTATAAGATTCAGCCACGTAACACAGAGTGTCACAGCGGGGACGACGAATTATTCCGAAAAAGTACTATTATTGAACGTGCATTGTTGTGGCGATAAAATACGTCGCTTACAGTCGATATTCTGATTGAAACTAAAATTTATTTAAATTACACATTGTGCTGTGTATTTGTTTATTTGTGTCTTCTGTGGTGTGGTGAATAAACCAAAAAATAAATAAAAATTCACCACTTTGGTGGAAAAAAAAATCACCATTTTGGTGAAAAATGGCGTAAGAAGGTGTTAAGCATTTATGGTACGTACGTTGTTGTTTTGTATAACAAACACAATATTAAACGACCCTTGGGTGGTCACGCAAATTTAAGATTTAACTTTAAAATATTCATATTTCATACTTATATATAATATATTGAAAACAAATATTATAAGTTTAAAACAAACGTACAATTGAATAAATTTATATTATTATAACTATGTTATTGCATATAACAATATAACTTATATATATTTTTACATAATATTGCTTATAAAGTTGTAAAATAGTCCTTTGAAAGGAGTGTGTCAGCAAAGAGAAAGAGGAAATAAACCATGTAATTTTTTATCGTCAGAAAAGTTTAAATAACATAATATTTAATATTATATATAATATTGTAATAAAAATATGTTTATATTTAAAACTATAAGGGCCTAAATATCCTTATACAAATATATCCCACACTGAAAACTGTATAATTATATTTGCTGCGAAATTATTTTTTCTAAATTAAAAATATTTTTCCAATTTCAAAAATTTTAATTTTTTTTCCGAACAATTAAAATTTTATTTGTAATTTTTTTTTTATGAACAATTTAATACATTTTAAAAGCTTTAAAATAAAAAACATTGAAGTGATAACTTTTAAACCAAACAAAAAAAAATTATATAATTTATTTGTTGCATTCAATTAAATTTTTAATTAAATTTTTGTTGTTCATTCAATCGCAGCTTTCTTTACTTTAATTTATATACAAAAAAAATAAAATGTATTAAATAACGAATATACAAAATGAATATAATATTTAAGTCAAAAGAAAACAAATAATCTTACTAATATATTTAATATAAAAGCATATTATATGCAAAAGAAATTAAGTTTTTAAGTATGTTTATGAAATATATTTAATGTAAAAATAATATGTACTTTCTTCCTGTTAAAACTGTAATGGAAAACGCCGTTTTTTTTACACTTTCAAATATTTGTGTCTAACCACTGATGAATTATTAATTAATTAATTACTAACTATATTTTTATATGTATATATATCTATATTGAATTAATGTTGTCATGAATTATACTAATATAATATAAACAATTTAATTTGTATCAATAATATTATGCTTTACCAAGTATAACTCATTTACTGTGTTAAAAATCCATTTAAGCGTTAATTGCATGGCAGTTGGATAGAAAATGTCATGACAAAATTAAGTTTTTTATTTAAGAAAGAAATACAAATATTTTATAAAATAATTTTTTGTATTGTTAACATATTATTGGTCACAATTTTGCTACAAAAACAAAATGTTTAAGTTTTAATGGTACATATACTTTATTGTTGTTTTTATGTTACTTTGATTTTTAATTGTAATTGATATTTACTAATTGCTTTTTTAATGAATGGGCGATAAAATTTTTTTTTCTGAATTTTTAAAGTAGTTGTATTTCATTTAAATTAATTTGTTTTTTAACATTATTAATTAATTTATTTAAAAAAGAGAGTATGTAAAGTCCATAAAAAGGCATATTGTGTCCGACATGAGTTAGCAGAACATGAATATTTTGAATTTATATAATAATAATAATTAATATATATATAGTTGTAGTTGAAACCGATTGTTTTTAATTTTAAAATGTTTTGTTATAAAAAAAAGAAGAATTATGTTTATTTGTTTGTTTTACATTTTTATTGATTATTTTTTAAACTGTGATTGACTAACTAAAGACATTTGTAAACAAAAAAATATGTTGTTGCAGCATATTTAACGATGATATGTTATAAACGACACACACACACATATATATATACCTAAATAATATATAATTCGGGTTGATAATTTTTTTTATCAGTAGATATTAAGATTCTATGTAATAATACCACATATTAAACAAGCAGAAAATAAACTATTTTTTATATTATCCAGTCAAAAGTAAAGAAGAATAAAAATCATAGATATATGTAAAATGTAAACAATTGTGAAAACGGTGGTATTTCAGGGGAGGAAGCTATTTTTTGGGGATCATCAATACATTAAAATTTTATTGAATTAAACAAGATTGACAAACCAAGAACAAAAATCAAAAAACTAATTATTGGCATTAACAAAAAAGATTATATTTATACGAAAGTGAATTTTAATTTATATCTATATTACTATAACTGTTTGAAAATTCAAAATTATACAATTATTAAGGGAAAAACTAATTAAAAAATATTTATCAAATATTGCACAACATTAATCATTTGTCGTTTGGATAAAAAAATATTTAAAAAAAGAAAAAAAAACATTATACTGTAAATCAAGTGTCATATTTAAAAATCAAATGAGATTATCAATTTAAATTTACAAAATGTTCACATTTAAAAAGTGCTAGAGTATTAGAGGGAACTATATTTTATGATTGAATTTTGTTGCAACTCATATACATAATATATATGTCAATGTTTTTTTTTAATGGGTAAATAGTTTGTGTAGAAACTCATTGCTGTGAACATAAATTGGCCTTTTGATAAAAACAAAACAATAAAAGGAATTATCAAGACTTTTTTAAGGGGGGGATGGGGGAACATTCGAATATTTCTTGTGTACTTTATATGAAACCGGAATGGATCATGTGACGTAGTTCTCTCAATACATACAAAAATTCGTATATCGTCACATTAATATTTAAATAAAATGGCGGACAAAATGGCGAAGTCAATTGTCAAAATGGCAACGAAATTAATCCCTTTACATGATGATATTTGACCAACATAATTACAAATATGATTGCGGCAATGATCTGCCTTGAATAATAATGTTTTTTCCTAAAGATTTGTATAATAACAATTATAAAATTGAAACGGTTTCTCGAAAAAAAAATTAATATAATCAAGCAGTTCATAAACAATAGTGCAACTTTTTTAAATAAAATATAAACTATTTTTTATAGTCACCAAAAAAAAACATTTCAAAAATTAAAGTCTTCTTAAAATGTAAAGCTAATCAAATGCATTTCTTTTCGGCATATTAAATATAACCGTTATTCTAAATATTGTATTATTAAAAAAACGTTTATTGAAATTAAGCACACTTTTTTTGTGCAAACATTAAAAATATCCCGCATTAATTAAATGTATGAAACAGTAAATAAATATGGCAAACAAAGCAACTATTTAATGTCACATTATTTATGTATTGTATTAACTGAACGGTGTCTTATTGTTAAAATTTAATTAAAATCATAATGCAGCCCCAAAAAAAAAAATGAATATTTAATCGACAAGTAGTGTACCACTTGCAAAAAAAAAAATAAAAAAGTTATTAACAAATATGTCCTACTTATAAGATTTAAAACAACTACCCTATATAGATATATATATATTACATACTATTGTTAAGTGCGCAAGAACTCGGTGTAATATGTTATAAAGATAATATGAATAAGGAAACAAAAAGAATTATATTTAAATAACTTTAAAAAATATTTGAATTAAAAATTGTAATACGGAGAAGTCAAAATTTGAAGCACACTGAAATAACTATTTTATAAAATAAATGTAAAAAAATGTTATTATTAAAATGCGACAATGTTTAATGTTAAAACAAACGAAATGTTTGTTAAAACAATTAATGCAAACATATAAAAATGTACATGTAATGTCCCTCTATACTTGTCAAAACTACCTCAATAAACAAAATGTGAAAGAATGAGACAAAAACAAAAAAACAAAAAATGTGAAGGAAAAAAAGGAAACTACAAAAACAAAATGGACGTGATATTTAATTAAATTAACACATTAATTTATATAAATTACTACACTGAGCAAATGAAATACAATTGAATTTCAAATTAATATATTTTACAAAACACACAAACAATAAAAATAATAAAATTATTGTATTTTTTTAAATGTCGTCAAATTCGACAACAAAACCATCAAACAAAGTGCATATAATGAATGTCCTTTACAATAATGTAAAGCAAATAATATTTGTCTGTCATTGGGGGCACCCTATTTAATTAAAGTTGTTGTGGAACCACAATTAAATGTAACGGTCAAAATTTAGCACAGCGTGCATACTCAAAAAAAATTAAAAGGATTACAAAAGTGTTGTAATCAATTTTTTCGGTACCACAATTAAATGTAATGCTAATTAAAATAGTGGGTGCAACAACCTATGATTCAACATAATATTGTATTAAATGTATTGAATGTTTGATGTACCTTTAAATGTGTCTGTGTCTAAGCTGAATTGGCATAAAACAACAAGAAATCACAAGTGTGAAAAACAAAACGAAAGAAAGATAAAAATTGGGAGAATTGTGTGTTGAAAAATGATTTTATAGAATTACCTAATGTACCTAAAATAAAATGAATTAAAATGAGAAACAAATTTAAATACATATAGATAGCTGTACTAAAAAAAAAGAAACAAAAAGAAAATTGTGGTTTTATTTTTATAATTATTATTTTTTGAAATTGGTTTTCAGGAAATTGGTATTATCTGGAGAAATTCATATGACAACAAAGGAACGTTTTTTTTTGCAGAGTAAAATTAAGTTTAAGGCAAGTAAATTTCATTTTCAGAGTTTTCCACCTTCAATTAAAATTATTAATTAAGTCTTACAGGCAATAAAATATTAACAAAATCCTCTATAATTATTCATATTACTCTAATTTTATAAATGCATTAAATTACCAGAAATTAACCCAACGTAGAAAAAAAATCTGCTTTCCATTCAGTGCGTAAAGTGCGCATAAATCCTGTTAAGGAATTATCGTTCAGTTGCTCAATCGTCAGATCGTCCGAAATTCCTCAATATACTGTGAAACAGAACGGCGGGCCGTGTCAAATACGCGGCCGGCCATTTCTTTTTTTTTTCCCAAATTGAACGGGCACTAAAACAAAAAACTTTTCTTTATATATATTTTCATAATCACACTTTTCCAATTTTCATTTTCTTATAAGAAAATTATTTGCAGTTATTTGGAAATTTAAAAAAGGCCATTATAAAACACAAACAACACTCAAACATTCCACATTGGGATTTTTCATAAAATCTTAACACAAATTTTTCACTCAATTAAATAGAATTATTTTTTATTTTTACATTTTGGTAATTTCATTATCCAGAGTTTTCTTACACTTTTTGTTTTCAATGAACTTTTTAAAATTAATAACATTTTTATATAATTTTATTAATTTAAAAAATTTAAATTTTATTAATTTAATTTATTAATAATTTTAAACTGAAATTTAAATTTTTTGCAACGCTTTTACCTCAAAGCAATTTTAATTAAAATGAATTCATCATTGTGCTTTATTTTTTGCCACTTAATTAAATTGCTTAAAAACCTAAAAAATTATTGCACTTTAATTCCTTTTAATTTGCACTGTAATCCATGAGAGCTGCTTCTAATCCAGAAAGGTGTTGAGTTGAGTGGTGAGTACTGAATGGTGAGTGGTGACTATTTCCAGAGGGTGGTGATTAGTGAACCGTATATTCAACCCCACGGCGTTATTTAAAAATCTACCCACCGACCGACGTGCAGCGATTATCACATTTCACCACCAACTGGATTTGTGATATCAGGGCTCCATCTAACTGCACTTGTCCGCAATTGTCCATCAAGCATTCTTATATGGTGAGGCTTAAATGTAACAATTTTGTACCACACTGGTAAAACACTTTTTGAAATTTCACTTTGTTATTTGAACGCACCGCGGCAGCGCACAAATATTATTTAATTTTTCTTGTTTTTTCTCTTTTCCACTTAGAGCGTAATAGGAAAAGTAATAGAGGAGCGCGAAAAAAGATTGAAGCGACGAACACAAAATGGTCATTGCCGTTATTTTATGTTCAGCGCGCAGGATTTTTCATTAAAAATTGGAAAAATGATGAAAAATAATCGAATTCCGCACTAAAAAGTCTTATTTTCACTTCACAATGATTTTTTCAATGTTTTCAGTCACTTTTATGTTTAAAAAAACGCTTTATATGCATGAAAATATGTTTTTTCTTAATGAAAGTTCAAATATGCACCTAATTCACATTAATAAAAACGGAAAACCGATTGAACTAAACACTTTCCGGCTTAAATTCGCGTCGAACGGCTAAAATTTAGGTTTTTCACACTTTTCACTGGATTGTACTTCATTTTAATTAATTTAAATAATTTACTTATGGGCACTGAACTAGTATTTTCCATCCGATAATTTCAAACGCCGTACTCACACTGATCCTCTTTTAATTTGCATATTATCCAGACTCCAGAGCTAGAAAAATGATGAGCGGCATTTATTTCTATCTATATTATATTTGCGCTGCGTTTGCGCAAGTGTGCGAGGTAGCCTGTGAGCTCATTGCGCACACTATTACCGAAGAGTAATTGGATTTAATCGTCCATTCTGCATAAAAATATTAAACTGTTCGTGAAAGTGACAAAGTATAGTATTGTGTATTTTTTCCATGTCTTTTAGAATTATTCCAGGAAACCGCTAATGTTTTAAATTAATTCCAAGAATTTTATTCATTCTTTGTAATACAAAGATTTATTTTTATGATTTACATATTTTTTAGATAGAAATAGGTTTTAGGAAAAATATTGTTATGACTTCTGTTTTTAGACCAACCATATTTTTCTCTTAAAAATATTTAAGAGACTTTTAAGGAAATAAGGGTTCAGTTTTTCGACAGTAAATTATTTAAAATGATTTTAAAATTGATGAAACGATTAAACTATTGAATTCCAATAATTGTACAACTACGGTTATGGGTAAATGTATAATTATTGGAATTAAATAATTTAACCGTTTCAGCCAAAAATTGCCTTTAGCTTATTCCTATTATTACACCCATTATTATTGTCAGTAATTTTCTATTTTAGTATAAATAAATTTTCTATTTTAGTATAAATAAATATTTAGATTTATTTTAAATACAAATAAAAAAATACAGAGGAATCTCCCTGCCACATGCTCTATAATTTGATTTCAAATGGACTTGCCAAAATACGAGCACAAACTACAAAGTACTACCATTGCATTGAAACGCTTACGACCACATCCATGCAAAAATAGTTTCAAATTCCCGGAATCACGTATAATAGAAAAATTAATAATTATGATAGTGTGTGTCGGTAGGCCTACAGCCACCCGAAATTCTGCTAACTGACCACTACAGCCTACAGGTGTGCCGACTGCCGACTTCCGCATAGGAATTATGAACATCTTCCACTTTTTTCAGGCTCACGCATGATGGCTTGAATTTAATGTGCTTAACCAACGGTATAAATTGGCTTGGATGGACAATTGTTCGATGCCAGGGAAAATTCATTAAAAATATTTTTAATCTCTATTTTTAAGACTTTTTGTTTTATTAGGGTAATGAACATTTGTTCTAATTTTTTTTTTAAAATAATATTGAAAAATGTTGACATGAAAATGATACTTAGTACATTTTCTTTCTAATTTATAAGATTGAATCATTTTATTGCCTGGACATTTTTGGGATCAGAAATATAATAATGAAAATGAGGAATAAAAATAATAATATCGTTTCTATAAAAGCCGCTTATGTATATTGCAACAAAATATAAAATTAATTCAAAATAGTGTGCGTGAGGATTTTTCAACGGTTGCGTAATAAATTCCATTTCTAAATATTGGTGTGGTCCACAAAGCACACACACCCAAAACACACGCAAGGAGAAAGAGAGAATGATATGAATTCACGATGATTTGTTGATGTATTGTACCAGGTGGTGTAATTTTTTTACTTTTTAGCAGCAATTTTATTAAAAATCCTTAAAAAAAAATTTATCACGGAAATACCAAAAATAGTTGTAGTTTAATTAGTAAAACATTTTGTATGTGTTCCTAAAAATTTTTTTTTTTTTTGCCACAGAATTGTCCAAATTCTGAGTCGAAATCACTAGTGAAATCTCCTCAGATTTTGGCAATTTGAGTGTAAAAAATTTCAATTTCTCAAAATATTTAAAATGCATATATTTCTTAAACGGCTTTATTGAAATGCATCAAATTTTGATATAATATGTAAGTCCTAGAATACAAGAGTTACATGAAGTGTCAAGGTCAAAATCACTCTTACGGTCAAGATATTGTCAAAAAACAGCAGTTTCGCAAAATTTTCCTTTAAGATGATGTTTAAATTCACCAAGTTTTTCCAATATGATTCGTTAGATCATTCTTCACATAATTGCAGTACATTGCAATTTAAAATTGAATCGGGTTTTTGAATTATAAAATAAAAACTAAAAAGGATAAAACCGGAAATATCTAATATCTCATGCGTTTTACACTTTATCAACATATAATGTACTACAGATTTGTAGATTTTAAAAGAATTTATATTTTTGCTGAACATTCCAAGGTCATACAACCTATATTATAATGATTATTGTTGTTTTCTTAAAATTCCTTGTGAAATAATACTAATTACTTGAGAAATCAGTTAAATTATAAATCTATTAAGGCATTAACATCGTTAACATTTTCAAGGTCAAAATGAAAATATTTTCTACCAAAATAAAATATGTTTGAAATTAAATTTGGAATAAAATAACTATTATGAGGGCATAAAACTAATCTCTTCATCAAAATTGTTATTGTGTGTCAAAAGATTTAACATTCGTTTTTTTTTCCGTCAAAAGTGGGCAAAAAAATATTTATTAAGATCATAAGATGTCGATTTTGAACATTGCTTGCAAGAATCCTTGAAATTTTCATCTGGTTTTCAATTTTAAATGAAAACATTATGGCAATGGTAATTATTTCCTGTACAAAAATCATTTATTTTCAAACGAAGTGTTACACAATTAACGGTAACTTCTCATTCCACTTTGTCATTTCATATATCAGGTGCCGTTACCGTGCTGGATGGAAAGGGAGAAATTAAATTAATTGAGGTGAGCTATTTTACTAACACTATTCCGTGTATTACGTGAGAAGGCAGTAGCTTGTATGCAATTAAAAGCTTTTGCCCGACCATGGCTGATGGCAACAACTGGCTATATATTTCATCTATCGTTATCATACATTATAATACAGTATCATAGTGTTTGTGTGAAATTGAAGTAGACTCGACACTCGAGCCACACCAGAATTATCCTAACTGACCACTACATGCGTGTCGCCTATAAAAATCGGCAATTTTTAATTGTTGTAGGCTGTAGCTTATGAATTATGATGATGGCTCGAATTGAATGTGCTTAAACAACAGGGTGGTTTTGCATATTTGCTTTGTTCTTAAATACATTGAATTAAATATTACATGTTATTTCAAACTTTATACGTCCACAAGAACATAAAAAATAAATTTTTTAAAGAAGCAAAAAATTCGTAATTAATAATGAAATCCGAAAAATATTTAATTTAGATGAATTTTCCGATTTTATTATTTTATTATTAATAATTAAGTCATGTCATTAGAAAAATGTTTTTAAATTGGAATACAAATTAATGAAAATGTCTTTAATAAAGTATTGCTACAATGGCTTAGTGAATTATTGAAAAAAAGAAAACAATTTGCAAAAGAAAACAATTTGCAAAAGAAAATCAGTTGGAAAGCCTTTGGAAAATGGAAAAATCCCAATTGGCATTAGTCACGCCAAGTGCAGACATGCTTTTCTGGTAAAAAATAATTAAAAATGCTCCTGCCAAGTATGGATTTTATTTATTTAATGTGATTCATACAAAAATAATTTTTTTTTTGGGAATTTTCATCTAATATTTGTACCACTTTAGGAGTCTTTAACTGTGATGAAAAGTACAAATTTTCCGGAAAATCGGATTAAGGGTTTTTGAAATATTTAACTCTTTGTGAAATATTTATGAAATTTTAAAAAATTTCCTTGCAACACATTTGAGATTAATATCTAAAAAGTAAAAGTATTAAAACAACATATTGGTTTTAGGAATCAATTTGTTGGGTGACTCATATGGAATAGGAAAATGGAAAATTGCAATAACATTTTTAACGAAAATAGGGAAAACAAGTATTTAAATACTCGAGTATTCCAGTTAAAGTATTTAAGTACTCGATGTATTTAAGAAATCGATGCATTTAAGTTAAAGTATTTACATCGATGCAGCTTGGCGCGTACTTAACAACCCTTGTACCCACCTCATTTTTTTCCTATAGTCTTTTTGTCAATGTGATATATACTAAATTGCTGTTGAAGGTTTCAACTGATGAACATTTATTTAATGACCCACGTATTTTCCAAAATACCAGACAATTTATTCTTTAGTTAATTAGGGAATTATTTAACAAAATATAATTATTGAAAAGGAAATGAAAAGTTTTGCGAAAGAATTGCAGCATTTCTTCATTAATTAGGTAGGTACTTAAATTCGTCAACAGTACGAAGCAAATTATCGTCCCTCTGTTGTAATTTATTTCCCGGTACAATTGTAGGTTGCATTGATCACGGCGTAATCAAATAAATAATTTGAGTAATCACCCATCGAAATAGCGTTAACACTCCAACAAGTCTTCATGGCCGAGCGTGTTAATTGTTATCCTTATTTCGTTGATTGTCTCATTCGTTAAAAAGGCGGCGCGTCCAGGTTCGAATCTCGCGCAAGTCAAAAATTTCATTTTTTTTTTTTTTGCTAGAACTCGTCGTGTATTAAAACAAAGTAACTTTTTTTCAGACTTCTTTTTTTTTGAAAATTGTTTTTCCCAACATGTTGGAAATTTTGCCCTGATTAACTGCATGTCACTTAAAGTTTTATGAAAATTATATTTCAGTATGATATTTGCAAAAAACTGTTGGAAATTTGATAATGTTCTACGTTGAATTTTCCCTTTAAAATCGTTCCGAAAAATTTGAAAATTGGTTTTCCTATTAAAAGAATTTCTTGTGAATATAACGGTTTACATCAATTTAATTTAAATACAACGGTTTAATTGCAGTTGCATTTAAAAAAAAGGTCTTTTTCACAAAGCGCCTTTGAGGTGTTTGGAAAAATGCTTGTTTTCCCTATTTGCCGTTAATAATTTTATTAGGATTTTCCATTTTCCTTTTCAATATTAGTCAGTGATCATACTGATTTTCAAAACCAAGATGTTGTTTTAATACTTTTACCGTTATTCCACTTGGAAATGCAGTGCGTTTTCTTAAAATTAGACCAGTAAAAACGTACCGTAACAAGACTAAATATTTTTTCTTTTCATTTTTTTCCTAAACTTTATTCCCTTAGCAATAAACTCCTTCAAAAATTTAATGATATTAATCTCAAATGAGTTGCAAGGAAATTTTTTAATATTACACAAATATTTCACATAGAGTTTAATATTTCTAAAACCCTTAATCCGATTTTCCGGAAAATTTGTATTTTTCATCACAGTTAAAGACTCCTAAAGTGATACAAATATTAGTTGGAAATTCTCAAAAAAAATTGTTTTTGTATGAAACCACCAAAACTGACCTCATTTCAAGACAAAATTACCAATACAAATTGTTGTTGTAATTTTACTATTTAAAGATTTTTAACAATTTTTTTAACGCAATTACCTAAAATGAAATACTGCGCATCAAATAAACCATATTTTAAATTTAAATAAACCAATTTTCCATACTAAAAGCGTTTTCAACTAAAATTACAACAACAATGTTGTGTGGGAAATTTTTCCCCGAAATGTCGTTTCATACAAAAATTTTTTTTTTCAGAATTTCCCACTCAATTTTTTTCGAAGTATATGTAACTCTATTGTGATGAATAATCCAAATTTTCCGGAAAATCGGTTGTACAGTTTCCCAGATATTAAATGTTAGCTTTAAAATTAAGGGAATTTTCAAAAAATCCGCACCAACAGGGTTTTAAATAAATGTCAAAATTTTTTCCTGAAAACTATACATAAAGGACTAAGCTATGTGGAAAAAATAACGGTAAAAATTAGTGAGTTCATAACGGTTTTCTTTTTGGCAGGTCAAACTTAACGAATATCGACAATATATGTAAGCCGAATAACGGTAAAAGTGATGAGTGGACAGAATATTTTAAAGCACAGTTATAAATGCCACTTAATAGTGATAATGAAAAACTAAAATTTTTAATAAATAATTAACAGGAAATGGGAGAAATTAGCAGTTTTCCACACCCCTTAAATTCAAATCACGTAAAAGTATCATTTTCAAAAATTAACTGTTATTAAACCGTTACATATAACTTAAAAGTAAGTAAACAGAATTGCGGCCAAAACATTCATCTTTAAGAAAAACTTATTTTCATAATTTTCGTTATCAATTTTCATAATAAAAATTGCAATTGTACAATCACATAATTTACACAGTTTTTCGCATTTTTCACATGAAAACAAAATTTTCACCAAATTTTCATTACGCTACCGTTAATCAACACAAAATTTGCAATAAGATGAGAAAAAAAATTTTGCAAAAAAACGATGTCGCTAAGAAAAGTCCTTTGTTTTAGTGCACGTTCCAATTTGGGAAAAAAAAAAAATGGCCGGCTCGCGATTTGAACACGGGCCGTTCTGCTTACTAATATTGGGGAATGTCGGACGCTCTGACGATTGAGCAACTGAATGATAATTGTTTAGTAGGATTTCTACGCACTTAATGCACGGAATGGAAATCAGATTTTTTTCTATGTTGAGTTAATTGTTGTAGTGAAATTATGCTTTTATGAAGAATTTGAAAAATGAGAGTATTACAAATAATTAATTAATTATAGAGGATTTTGTTAATATTTCATTGCCTGTAAGACTTAATAAATAATTTTAAATGTAGGAGGAAAATTCTGAAAATGAAATTTACTTGCCTTAAACTGATTTTTACTCTGCAAAAAAAAACTCCGTTCCCTTGTTGTCATATGAATTTCCCATTTGTACTTCCCTTTAGATAAAAATTATTGACTACAAATTTAGTGTCCTTGCCTGAAATGTTTAGTAAAATTTATAATTCCAGTGATTTACCAAAATTACCTTAATTCACTGTAAATTAAATAAATCAAAAAAGGAATTCTCTTATCGTGGTCCCCATTAGTCCTGCAATTTGACACTTAAAATAATTAAACGAATTAAACTTAATTTGAAATTATGTTTATTGGCAACGGTATATTTTTCCATTGAGGACACAGGCTATGGAACAATTGCTGTCATCTGGAAAGCAATTAAAAATATAATCCGAACAAAAAATAAACAAAAACAAACCAAAATCGACTAATAGTTACAATTATTACAACATACGTTCATTTTTATCATTAACAATTAATTATTCTTTTGTGTTACGTTATTTCGGTAATTCATTAATTTCCCATTGAACTAAAAATCCAATTTTTTTTTTTTGTCATTTGTTTGTTTTGTTAATAATAATATCGCTGCAGGTGAAAGGCAGTGCAAAGCGATACATTTTTTTTTTTTTTAATATTTTTTATAATTTTTTTTTGTAATTTTTTAAATTATGTTTTTTTTTTCATATACTTTATATCATACAACTACATAATATATCAATATTAATTTATGTTGTCCACACCCTTTTTTGTTCATTTTTTATTTTTTATTTGGTTTGTTTGTTTCATGTATTAAGTATTTTTAGTCCACTTATTCGTCCGATTTATATAAAATATGTATGCTTACAATTTGTTCTCATATATAAGTTTTTATTTAACATTTACATCCCATCATCAATTTTTATTATTATTTTATTAATCAATTAATTCATGAAGTGTTGTAACGCATTTAAATTACCATTATAGCACACATCGCCAATGCAATCGGCCGAACCCCCGCTAGGGTGAGGAGTTAAAATGCTCCCCTTTGTTTGTTTCATTGTTTTTTGTTTTTTTTGGATTGATGATTAATTATAAATGAGGCGCCACCGTCTATGTAATGTATACAGTATATAGTTTAAAATGGTAAAGGGGTGATGTTTTGAAAGGTTTTTTTTTTTTGAAGGAAAATGTGTTTCCTTTCACAATTAATAAATGATGTGTGTTTTTCAGTTTCAAAATTTGTTATTATTACATTTTTGTTTGTTTCATTGGTTAAAACTGTTACCTACAATTGATATGGCCATTCGAGGCCATCATCTTAATTATTTTTATTTTAATAATAATCATAATTAATGCTTACAATTATGAATATAATTAATTATCGCGCGCTTCTATATAATATATTATAATCATCTGACGTCAGCATTTGTGTTTGTGTGTGAGTGTGTGTGTGTTGTGTTTGCGTTTGTTAATATTTTTTATGTTTTTGTTGTTGTTGTAATTATTTGATTTTTTTTTAAATATTCTACTTTAAAAAATGTAATGTTTTTTTTTAAATGTTTTGAAAGAGGTCCTTTGTTTCAAAAAAAGAACATAATTAATTAATTATTTAATTAGAAGAGTTAATAAGACATAATGAATATGTGTTTTAGTAATTGTAATAGATACCCTTTTTAATTTTGCAGCTCCACGTTTTATTTGTAAAATTCTTTTATTAAAAATTACCCCCGGCATTTTCATTGTGTTGCCAATTTTCTTCAACTGCAGCCCTATAACCCTTTAGTTAAATTGTACGTGTATTTTAACAATATGATTTTATATATTAATTAATTATAGCATATTTTGAATAGAAATGAGTTCTCTAATAAATTATGTCCCCTTTTTTTTGTGTGAGTGTTCAAAGAGTCGTATTTTAAAATTCATTACGACAATTATTATAGCATTTAGACTCGTTATGTGATTTTTTTAATGTTCTTTAAAACATAAATAAATTAAAGTGTAATTAATTGTTATTTATTTTGTTGGTTCTTTAATAGTCCCGTGTGTGCTGTATAATTTTTTTTAAATTAATAAATTATTCCCCGCATATTTTTTTTATATATTTTTTGTAATTAATTGTGTTATTTAAATATAGAGTTAATTTAAATTTTTTAATAAAATTAAATTTCAGCTAAATTTTCGTTCAATTAAAAATGAAATAAAAAAATATTTAAAATGTTAATTTAATTTTTTTTTGGTAACATTACATTTTACAAAGATTTTCTGCATTTCGTTTTTTTTTTTCAGCAATTACTTTTTTTTTAAAATAATTTGGTTAATTCAAAGGATTAACTTCCCCTGACTTCCCCTCTACAGTGATAGTGTGGATTTTGAGAATTGTACCTATTAATTGTTGCATTCCATTTTCGTAGTGGCCATTTTTAAATTTAACTTTTTTTTCTTATTTATCAATATAATTAATTCATAATTTTAATATGTTTATGTTACATCCTTTATTGTATAATGTATAGTATTTACTATTTTTTGAATGCATAAATTACGTATATTTAATTTGCACATTTTGCCTGTGTGTTTAATTTGTGACTTAAAACTGGTTGTTTTTCAATTTTTTTTTTAGTTTGTTCTGTTTAAAATTTGTTTAAGACTTTTTGAACTTGAACCGATTACACTTTTGAAAGATGTTGTCTTGTCTGTGTGTGTGTGTGTGGCCCAATCTGTTATTACATCTAAATTATTTTTATTTTTAATTACATATTTCATTTAAAAAGAATTAAATTTCCAGTTGAAAAATAAAATCCCATTTTTGGTTATTGCTTTTAACTGTTAACGTACACATTGTTATATCTAATGTTTATTATAGTGATGATGCAGTTGATTTGATTTTACTCGTTACCTCCCAATTGCGTAATTTAAAAAAATGTGTTTTACATCTATTTGATTTGAATTGGAATCACATGGAGATCATTACTTTAGTTGCTTGCAAGATTTTTAATATTTAACTTTTTTTTTTTAATTATTATTATTTTCTTGACAAAGATTTATTTATTTTCATTTTAAATATTGCTAATATTAAATGTGCTGGGTAAAAATTCGTTGCAACAAATGTTAATTAATTGTTTGTGTAACAATGGTGGCTTATTTAATTGTAATAATGAAAAAGAGGATGACTTAAAATTTGGTTAATTAATGTCTTTTTTCTTTTTTTGTAAAATAAAATTTTAGAAATTAATTAAAAATGTCTAAAACCTATAATATATTTAATGCCCATTTATCATAACATTAAATATTATGAAGCGCCATCCCTTAACGCACTGATTTAATTGGCTTATCAGCATGGTGATAAGTCAAGAATCGTTTAAAGGAACATTGCTAAGCCGTGCAAAATTGAAATAAAAAGATTCCGATTGTACAATAATTAACAAACGCCTTAAAATTTAATTTTGGAAGTCATAATTATGCCTGAAGAATCAGAATTGTTAAAAATGATTTAAATTAAATTCTGTATCGATGTTACATAACTCAACTAAATTACTTTTAATTGGGTAATATAATTTTAAATTTTCATTTGCAATAATAATAAGAATTTGAAAATAAATTTTATTAAAAAAAAAAAAAGTTTTAATAGGATTTAGTTGATTAAAATGACGCTTAAGTCTGTGAAATAAAAATTGTGTTAATTATTTAATTAATATATAACCTAAATTACATCCCCTAAATAAAAAAAAAATTTAATAATGAATTCTGCGTTAAAAAATACTATTGAAAAATTTCAGAAAACCATTAAATTGAACAATACCTAAACTAATCTAAAATAAAAAAATTAAAAGTGAAACCTGTTTAAAAAAAATAAACAAAAAAATTAAGAAATATCCTGCATTGATTTTTTTTTAATAACACTAATTAATTAAATAATTAAATTAAAAAAAAACAATTGACAACCTTATTTTCCGTTGCTTGTTAACATTTATTTAAATTAAAATCATAAAACTATAAATTAACTCATAATATAGATGTATATGTTTTGTATAAATTAATAAACTTCTATGATATATATTTTTAAATATTCGATATACAATAATAATATATTAAAAAATGAAAATAAAATGCAATTATAATTATTATAATTGATGTATTAAAATTAAGGAAATTCGCTGTTGGACTAGAATTCGGTTAATTAAGCCAAATACAAAAAAATATTATTACTTTACTTTCATCATGAATAATAAACATAAATTAATTTGATTTAATTAATGACAATCAGATAATTAAATTAATTTTTTGGCTCAATATTATATCATTTACAAAAAAATTAAAACACAAAAATTAAATGGCATCCATTTCAGTATCTAATTATAATTTTCAAATTAAAGAATTCAATTTAAATAGAATTGAATCTAAAAAAAAAAAAACGGGGAAAATGGGGAGGACAATTTTACTAAACAATATACAAGTAATTAAATACAATTTAAACATATAAACATGGCACAAAATTTTAAATTTGTTTGATCATTCTTTATATAGGATATTTAATAATTAATATTTAAAGTAATAATATAAAAAATTAATTCAACTTGGTGACATTTAGAATGTACATTTGTGCTCCTAATAATTAAAAGTTGAATTAATATATAATTGTATTAAAGAGGATGAGTTGGTGAGTTGGTTTTTTATTTTTTGTCTCATTCAAGTTTTAATTAAAGTGAATATAAGCCATATTTTTAAAGATTGAATGCACTTAACTAAAATTATTTAACTTAAATTGGGGTCATGATACGCTCAATAAATTCCAACACAATTAATAAATATAAATACAATAAATTGAGTGATTATACAAAAAAAAAAAAAAAGTTTAAAACACATAAATAAATTAAATTTGAATTACAATTGATAGATAATAATAAAACATGTAAATCAATTACAAAATAAATAATGATACAAAAAGAAAACGAAAAAAAATCGAATATAATATACAAATTAAATGTACAATTATTATATCATATAAATATTATTAAAAGTAACACGAGAGCATTAAAGTCAGCTCATCACAGTATTGTTACATTGATTCAATAAATAAGTCAAACGATTTTTATTTAAGCTTCATTTTGTTATCCACATCTCACATTTTTTACTTTCAAACCAATCCTTAATCCTTTTTTTCGCCATTAAACAAATTGAATTGTTGTTCGACCCTTAAAATCTTTCACTGTATTGTGTTTTTTGTCTTGCCTGTACTGTTTCATTCCTAATGTTTCTGTTTTAATTTAAATGTTTTCGCTTTCACTTTATTCCTAAAAATGTATATTTTACAATAATATGATATTTATACATAATACATGTTTATATATTTAATAAAGCGCTTTTTTATGTATGTGTGTGTGTGTGTGTGTGTGTATAAATTCTTTCAATAATTAATTGGGTAAATATTAACTTTAATATTAATTAAATTATTTAATAAGTAATAATAATAAAAATACAATTTAAATGTAATAAATTAATTATTATTATTATTATTGGTTATTAATTAATAATATATTATGTACCATTATAAAAATGAAAGAGTGTTCAATTAAATTATTGATTAAATATGCAATATTATATTATATTAATAATTATTTCACCCGATTTAGGAGAGTATAAATGTGTGTGTGTGTGTAAATGTTTTATGTTTGTGTGTGTGTGTGTGTGCAATAAATCACTTATACAAGCATTTTTATTCGAATATATGTACCTAAATTGAAAAAGCCACAGCCCACAACTTGTTGCAGTTGCGCTTTACTAAATAAATATTTTTAAGGATATTAAAATAAATAAAGTTTACGTTGAGAACAAAAAAATGAATTTCAATTTATTGAAAAAAAAAGTGAATTAAAAATTGAAAATAAAAATGAATTTAAAATTCGAAATAAAACATAAATCGAAAACAATAAATTTCAAAAAAAAACATAACCTTAAAATGAACAGACTTCTTTAAAAACACTGAGATTCAAAACAAATGTGATAGCTTACTTAAACATTTCAGAAGGGGGTCACTTAACCCCCCATACAACCCTTCAGTTTAATTATATGTAATTAATTTTAATATTTTTTTTACTTTTTATATTATGTCTTGTAGTTTAATCAATCATTGTGTGGCTCAACTACTTGTGCACCATTTTAAAAAAAAAGTTATTTAAAGAGGGGTTGACTTAATGCTTTTATTCTGAATTTCTTTTTTCTTTTTTTTTCTTTCAATAATAAATAACAATTGCGAGTGATGCTTGATTTTTTTTTTCTTTCTTCACATATCATTCTCATTTTCGATAATATCGATAAATATTATTGCGATTAAGGAACTTAACAACCTTGCCTGCAATCGGGCTTAAACATTAGTTTAATAATCTCATTAATTATTAATAAATCATTTGCCTGATTTTATGTCTCCGTTTTTAATCTCATTTCAACTCAAATTAATTATTTAATACCTACACAATTAGTTTTAAAGTTAAAGTTCTTTTGTTTTTAAACATCTAATCACTTTTTAATGTATTTCATTAGCAAAATTAAATTAAATTAAATGTTTGTTTTGTAACTAATTGGGAACCACCCCCCCCCCCCCCTCCAATTGAATTGTTGGTATTTTCATTCATTTTTGTGTGTTAGAGATGACAGACAGTGCTCTAATATAATCGAGTATATATTATTAAGTATTTTGGTATTAATATATTTTGTTTTTTTTTTGTATTATTTGTTACTATTTATAATAATAATTCATAATAAAAATTATTATTTGTAGAATAAGTTTGCTGGTGTTTGTAACTAAATTGCACTTCTCCTCGCTTATTCTATAATATTACAATATTACATATTAAAATTTGTTTTATTGTATATACCGTTATACATGCATCCCCTTTGTTCTCAGCGATTAACTACAATTATTACAGCAATATTACAAACACAATAATATGCAAATTTTCCCCATCGATTAAATATTGCAGCATAAAACTGCATACATTTGTTTCCACCCCTAAATTTTTTGTTTTCAACTTGTTTTTTATTTATTTTACAAACAACAGCAACAATTAAATATGAGTTGCCACCGTGGGGCTTCATTTTAGTCTAAATTAAGTCGATATCTTCGAACACGTGCCATATTCTCTGGTTTGGGTGCACCGGGTGGTGGATTGATCTCATCCTTGATACCACACAGCACCACATCAAATGCCCCCTCCTCATCATCATCATCCACATCCCCCCCATCCACATCGTTTGTGCACTGCACCACATCCTCCGCAACAACGCCATCCACCGCATCATCACCATTATTGTGCTCCACGTCATCTGCTGGCGGAGCAGTTGCTTCAATGATTGCCGATTGTCCGCCATCAACCACCATAACAATGCTGCCGCCATCCTCGGCGGTGGTCATTTCCAGGGCGAGTGTTGACGCCTGCACCGGATGGATTAGTTGTGTCTCAAAGCTGCTTTTGTATGTGGTTGTTGCAGGGGGTGGTGTTGGTGTGCTGTTAGTGTTAGTGTTAATGTTAAATGATGTTTTGTTGGGCGGCGCGTGATGCTCATCGGCGGCGTCCATGATCAATGTTGATGAACGCAATGGGGTTGGTGTGGCACTCACACCTGTTACAACTCCTGTACTCTGATGGTGATGATGGTGGTGGTGATGCTGTTGGATGATGGGCGGCGATGAGTTGCGATGGTGATTTGTGGCTGCTGCTGCTGCTGCTGATGGCGGCTTATCATCTAAACTATTATCGGATGAATTATAATCTTCGAAATGCCCTAATAAATGTGATGGTACGCCGCGGCTTCTGTAATAAAGTTTGTACGGTTGGTTGAGATGACGTTTTTTAGCCACTCTATTTGGTGTACCATAAGTCCTGTTATATTGGATGGCTTCCATCATTTTGCTAAAATTGGTGTCGCGCGAATAACAAACAATGGAGAAGAGAGAGAGAGAGAGAGAATTCTATCGTTGTGAATTCCATAAAGTAACAATTATTGTAAGTCGTTGCTTAACAATATGTGTAATTGTTTTATATTGGCATCAACTATGTGTGGTGGAGGGTGGTGGTGTGTTGTTAATTCGAAATTGTGGTCTCAATATACTAAATTCAATTTATTGGAATTTTTTTAAAGTGTATTTATGGAAATTAGTCATTTTAATTGATGAAGCAGGCATTCAAAAACAATATTAGTTCGAAGCATTGCAATCTCCGTAAAGGATGGAGTGGTTCAATCCATATTTTGTTAACTTTAAACCGCGGTTATTGCCACAAAATCTTAAAAAGCAGCTTAATTAAACAACATTTTGGGTAAAATAATATTTTGACCTTGAATTAATGACAATTTACCTTTAAATTCTTATTATTAAAAGATTTCAACAATACTTTATTTGTTAGGGCCAATATTATACAAAAAGAGGGGTTTAAACTTGAATAACTCAACTTTGACCGTGAAAAGGCATAAAAGGCATAAAGTGTGACCTTGAAATAAAAGCGTTTCGTTAACCATAACCACAATCAAGTACTAAATTTGAAATAAAATTTGGAACTTCATATTAATTGATATTTCAAAACAAAGTCTTGAAATATTTTACATTGACTTTGAAATATTCTATTATGGCTTTGAATTGGCCTAATTAAAATTATCTTAATCCACATTTTCAAGATCGCCGATATATAGATAGATGGGGCCGATTCAACCTTGAAAATGGACTGGGAGAATGATTCGCAATTTTCAAGTCAACGAGAAAATTATTATTTCTAGAGAAGCTCGTTCAAAAAGCTACACAACGGATTATTAAAAAAAACAACAATAAAAAAAGCGCCTGCAGTTAAATATTTATAATTAATTATTATTAATTGAGTGGTTAAAAAAAACTCATCACAAAAAACTTGTTGTTAATTATTTTCTGTGCATTTTCGTCTACAACGTTTTTTTTCTTCCATAATTGTAATTCTATGCCAATCCATAAAGCTTTTAGTAAATGGCAGCGGTGCCGTACAACAAATGTACACTGGGACATTCCCAAAAAAGGAAACGGTCCCGTTACTTTTACTCAACATTTCCAATTTCTGCCCACTTGAATGCGATTTCATATTAATGAGCAAAGTAAAAATTTTTAAATAAATAAAATAAAACCCAATGTGACTTTAAAAGTCTACGATTTTTATACATTACATTTCAATTGTAAGTCAGCAGTTAAGTAAAGCGATTAGTTGCGCTTCCTAAATTTTAATAAAGGACTTATGGGACACCAAAATCAGTACACAGTGAGGCTTTGTTTACGCATCTAGAGTTATGTATCAGTTAATAATTACCAAACACTATTAAACAAACATACACCGCGTTTGTTCAACTCTTACTACAATAGTTCTTAATATGGGGGCGGCTTAATTTTGTCTACGCGAATTATTCGTTTTCTATTCTTTTTTTTTTGATACACAAATATAATTATACACACAATTTAAATGTTAGAAATACCCAATTAGAGTTGACATTACATATTTAGAAATATTGTTACATCAAACACAATGATGAAATACTTGAGTATACGAATCAAGAAATTGGCACTAACCTTGTCATGTTTCTTGATTTGGGTCGGGAAAACCGTAGATTCAACTGTGACGGATCGGTAACATATTTTTCAGCATTCTGACGACGACGACGAAGGGCTGCTTAAATGAATTGTAAAAAAAGGCAAAAATTAGTCATCATTGCAACATGCTTAAGTCTTCAAACAACGCATCAATTAAAAACTGAATTACTATACTGACAACAATGAAAAGGACAACTCAAAACAAAACTCAAAAAAAAATATTTGCTCACCTGGTGTCAAATCTTGCATATCTGGCGACGACGGAAGACAATCACCACCTGCCCAAGACGCACACTTAGATATCCTTAAATTTGGATTAAATATAGGTATTTTGCTTCCACCATAATTGCTGGCGTCTTTTATGGTAATGGCTGCACTCAACTGTTGCTTAACACAGTCTTGTGGTTGTTGCTGCTGCTGCGGCTGTTCATTGGCGACTGGTCGCTGCTGCTGCATAAACTCATCTGGCACTGGGCCACTGTTATTGCATTCATTGTCACCGCCACCACTTTGTTTTGGCGGAAATTTATCACCAGCCCCATTGCCTGGATATGTAATGATAGGAAATTCCGAGGTATCAACCATGTGTTGTAGTTGTTTGTCCTCAATGGCTTCACCATCCGGATTCGAATTGACATCCTTTGGATTGATGATGGCGTTGGATTGCAATGCCAGTATTCGTTTTCGAACATCAGTTTTCTCTTCAATGTCGCTGTCCTTGAGTTCGCCATTCACGGGGGAATTGGATGCGGCGTAATCACGTGCCGCCACCACTTTGTAGCGTTGAATTTTGAGTGCATCACTTTGAGTATTTACTTTTGGCCGTCCCTCCATTGTTTGGTGGGGATCGTCTTTGATGATGTTGGTAGTTGCAGTGGCGCCACCATTGGTGATTGCATCGTAATATATTGATTCTTCTGGATTTGGACTTTGTTCTGCAAAAATAAAATTTATTTTAGAAAAACATTTAATATGGTATGCAAAGAATAATAACTCACCGATACCCTGAGGCACAACACGAATCTCCAGACGTCCGCTGACAGCGCACTCCTCCTCATTGGGCTGCGTCTGCTGTGTGTCTCGCATTATCGAGTTTTTTGAATGTTCTATAAATATGGGTGCTGTCTTGCTGCGTTGCACTAAATTCAATTCGCAACTAACATTTTTCTCGTTTAAGTATCGCATCGATTGGGGCGGCTCAATGGATTCAGCGTCCTTAAATACAATATTTGGCAGACTGTTGCGATGGACGCTGATCATTTTAGATGCATTCACTGGCACACCATCGACACATGTCTCACGTACACCAACATTTCGAATAATATCCATGCGAAATATCTTTCAAAAGAACACAAATGCAACAATTAAAAACCTGGTTATTAAAAATTGAATTAAATGGAATTACAGTGTCATCAAATGCAGCTTGCTGGAGGGATGGTGGCTCAAGACCCCTCCGCAATATATTTCCAAGGGCTGGTTCTGACCAACAATGTGGCAACAAGTCCTGTAAATTACTGTAATTCTCGATGCCAGCAATGTTGAGGCGATATCTGAGAATTCAATACAATGAAGTTAGACTAAAGTCAAAATTAAATTGTATTTAAATATTATTGCCTTTTCTTTTTAGTCTCCTTCTTTTTAACATGCTTGCTGTTATGATGCAATGAATGAGACGCCAAATGACTTTTGTCCTTATGATCGGGACTCTAAAATTTAAAACAAAATTTGGGTAATTAAGTAGAATAAATAAAACAAAACCAATTTGCAGCTAGCCTAAAATTTCAAATGAACTATTAATTTTTACCTGTGGCTCCTGCTTCCACTCATTATCAGTCGTCTCCTCGGAATCATCAAATTGACTCTTCCACTGTGACACCAATGTGAGACCACCACCACCTCTTGTAACCTGTTGCAATGCCGACACATTCTCATCATCAATAAGTGCGAACTGCGTCACAGAGTGATCTCTGTTACCCCCACTAAGTCTTTGTGTTGATCCCATGCCCGAGGATGGTCGCAAATTGCTGCGACGACCGCTACTACCGCCACCACAACCAGTACTACCACTTCCACCACCAACGCCGCCACCACTGCTGACAATGCGACGACCCTCGGTGCCAATTTTATTGTCAAACGAGAAGGGTGATCCTTCAGTGTCACGCGGTGACGCCGTATCGGAGGCGCCAAGCTCATGAACACTTGTGGGCGGTGCAGTCAGGACGCGCAGTCGACCGTATGTTGTCTTTTCTTGATTCCTGGCACCACTCATATTTTCATTGGGTCCATCAATGTCATTCTAAATAAAGGAAAATTCGAATGTTAGAGGCATTTATGTAAAATCGTATTTTGCATCAAAACTTACATCAATCTGTGACACAGATCGAATTTTATTGTTCGGACTAAATTGATTTTGGTTGGTCTCACCGTGTGAGAATTTAGTTTTTCCATCCTGATTGGGTAGATTGTTGTGTGGCTGGCCGGTCTTGATGGGGGAGTCACGCTCATGTGACAGCGCCATCATCGCCTCGCTGGTCACCTTTTGCACCTTGTTGCCACGCACTGGTGCCGCCTGTTGCAAGCCGCCCTGTTGTTGCTGTTGCAACACTTGTTGTTGGGGCTGCGGTTGAGAACCCTGCGAGTGTGGTTGTCGTTGTTGCTGCTGTTGCTGCTGCTGCTGTTGCAATTCGTACTGTTGCAACTGTTTCTGTAACTCGAACTTTTGCATATTTATTTGATTTTGTGTAGTGTTGATAATAGCCGCATTTTGTCCGGGTGGCAGGGCGTTATGATTGACAACGGTACCAACAATTTGATTTTGTGTTGTTGCATTGCAATTTTTGTCGACGTGAATCTTTCAATATTAAATACAGAAATGAGTTCATATTATTTTTGAGCAAATTTCAATACGTGTTTTTTAAATAAATAGAAATTTTGAGGTTTACCTTTTCGCGGTGTTGATTAACGGGTTCAGTTGTTGCCATTTGGACGTTATCGCCATCAATGCGACGCCGGAACTGAGATGGAAAATGTAATTATTTAAAACGTTGTTGCAAAAGTGCAGTTTAAAAAAGGACTTACATATTCCCCTCCACTTGTGTTGGATGCGGCAACGGTCATCTGTGTAATATTGCCATGGAGTTGTTCGTTCTTCATCTGGACATGGCTTTGCACGTTGCTTGGTAGATTGCCTTGACTGGAATTGTTTGTAGTTGTATCTATCTTTTCCCAATCGTATGGATCAATATCCTTGACACCACGGCGCTTCATACACCGCTCAAATAGTGAAGCCAACATCTGCGATAATGAAATTGCATTACAAATTAAAACTACATGAATGTCTCAAAGAAAACGTACAGCATAATCCGGCTTATCAGCATAGTTAAGTGATTGAATATGTTCCAGAAACTGCTTTAAGTCTGATGGCAAGTGTTTCAGAAGTAATCTATGATCATACTTTTCCTTCATTAAACCGACCTGAAATTACAAGAACAATATAGTTAAATTTATCCTCAAAACGAATTATTAATGGGCCAAATTACCTGCTCCTTATCTTTAATTTTTCGCCATGGCAATTGTCCATTCACAAATTCCACCAACATATAAAACAGGGACCACAGATCATCGTGACGACCCATTTCGCGATTGCGATGTGCATTTATTGAGGCGTAGCGCACCGTGCCACGGAAACCAGCTGCGGCACGCGGACAACGCACTTCACCCGTGCCAGTTGTGTATTGTCGGGCTAACCCAAAATCCAACATATAAACCCGCCTACAATTGTAGGGTAGTCGCCCAATAGAGAAATTACTCTAAAATGAAAAAAACATAACAATTTTTAAGTATTTAAATAAAATAAATAATAAAATAACTTACAGGCTTAATATCTCTGTGAAGAAAACCAACTGAATGTATGGATTCTATAGCTTTTAGTATTTGAAGGCCTAAGCGTAAGGTTGTGCTTAAGGAGAATGCGCCCCGCGGTTGGGCGCGACGCAATTCTGCCAAATTTTTACCTTGTAATTGCATTACAACATAATTAAATCTATCATTTCTGCCACAGCCTATAAAGCGACAAACGTGCTCCTTGCCTGCAATATAAATTTATTTTAATTTACAATGTCGTTAAAATTCAATGACTTTTCATTAAAAGGACTTTAATAATCAAATTTTGAAGAGTAAATATTTGATGTGAAAAAATATTTAAAATAAACGCTCACCCTGCAATTTCTTGAGCACAGCCACTTCCATTTTCAGCACCTGCTTGGGCTGTCGCGCGGACTCCACTTTCAGTGCAACCTGCTCCTTTGTAATCAAATCATGTCCCTCATAAATTTCACCAAAACCGCCGCCCCCAATTTTGCGGACCACCTAAATGAAAAAAATTAAGGACGAACTAATTTAAAGACAATAAAAAATATAAACACAATTCTCACCTTCCAACGTTCCTTAACAACATGACCAGGTTGCAACAAATCCTCTGACGTCATTTTAATATTATTATTGTTGTTCTGCAAAAAAAAGGACATTTAATTAGGTATTACTTAAGTACGTTAAGGTCAAAGCCACACTAATTTGCATCAGACACGATTATAATTAATGCTACATTGAAAACATGAGACAGCATAATAAACAAGCACAAGGAAAATGGACGAACAAAAAAAAGGATTAAATCACCTGATCAGTTGAGGGTGACCTCACGCGAATTGTAACACGATTACGTGGATGATTATTGGGATTGGCTGGTAGTGTAGCCGATCGCTGTAGGGTAGTACCACGTGTTGGCCCCACCGACGGCTTTCGATCATCTACTTCATTCCTAGAAAATTAGGTATTACAAAAAAAGGATATCAATTTGAAATTCACTTAAAAAAATTTATAAACCATGATATTGTTTAAAATCAAAATGAATGTATTAAAGTGGTTTATTGAAAATCACTCAAAATAGGGACGACAAAGAAACAGCTGACAATGCGCTGATGTCACATTTTCACAGCACAATATTTAAAATGCATTAAAACAAAAAATGGGTTGAAAAAACTCCTCCCGTCACTTAAATATTAGACTCACAAAACAATATGCAGACAATAATTTAAATACGGTTTAAAAATCAGCACTACTAATATCCTTCAAAACTGTCGCTGATTGTCACAAACACAAGCGCACGAGCTTAATGTATGTACAAAGCGGATACGGAAGCGCGGACATATCAATTTTATGCGTGCACAATTTATGATGAAGGGGGAAGGGGATACAAAACGCAAGTTAAAACTACCCCCTAATGAGGGTTAAACGTGTGTAACATGTTGAAGCCTAATAACTATTTAATTTTGAACAAAACAAAACGCAATGAAAGAAAAGTCACACTATACTCAGTACACACGAATAACGAAATGCTTTATTGATGAAACGCCTTAAAAACATTGATTTTCCGTATGCTGCGAGTACTACACGTTGGGGTTGTTTTATATCATCATTATAATTTTTTTTTCCAACCCTCTGTTGTCCCTTTCTGAAATGACATCCTGAAATTGTTAAGCCTTCCACATTCACAGAAATTTCACGTTTTCCGTTTTATTTTAATTTCCGCAACAGTCACATTTAACTACCCCCCACCCCCTCATTTATTGTTTCAGCGACCAAAAATGACGTACACGAGCATATATCTTGCATAAGATCCTTGCGCGAATTTCTAACGGCGCATTGATGACATGGTTTAATAAGAGGGGGTTGTTTTACCGGACAAAAGAGTCGCTAAGTGTCTAATGGTGAAAAGGTGAAGCACAACTTATTCACAATATGGTTACAATAAGGATTCAAATTAAGGAAAAAATTAAAAAGGGGTTTAAAACAAAAACTTTAAACCATACAAAAAAAGAGGATAAGGATTCCATACAAGTATATTAACCTCTTTTTAGCTTAAATGTATCTTAAATAATTTAAGTTTACAATGTCCTATCTTTTTGCTTTACACACTATTATGTTGAATCAATGCGACATTAATGAGATGTTGGGTGGCAGTAACTTAGCCACCCTTTTTTTTGAAGTTATAATATGAAAAAAAACACGAATAGGAGAGGCCGAATAAAAAAATAAAACAATACACAGATCCAACTTTTTGCTGTGTTTCTTTTTTGTATCCACCCTCGCCGAAAAAATACGGCACTTTATGGGCCACCCCAAAAAAGGGAAAAAAAAGCACAAACACCCACACATCAACACTGCACACTGCAAACACACACACACACACAATGAATGAAAATCTCACTTAAAATCCTTGAACCCCTATAATTGTTGGACCAGCGACACACAAATGGCACAACCCCCCACATTTTACCACCCAAGTTTTACTAGCACTTCTTTGCAAAAATTGTCTAGTGATAGAACAATTGAAATAGGAGCGCTCAAACCCCAATAAAGAATTTGCAATAACGGAATGTATTGTATTTAACGGTAAATGTTATTCATAAGTTGGGCATATTATTTTTTAAATGATCTTTTTTGGCCCTTAAGTCATTACAACTATATTTGGGGAGCAAATCCTTACAAATGCATTATCATCCCTTAACATTAATGACACATACCCCCCCCCCCCCCATATATATTGTGCTACACAATATGAAGGCGTGCAAAAAGGACAAAATTGTACGAACGTTACAGTGTTTTCAATCACTCACTCACGCACACACTCAATGCACATAAAGGGTACAATTATTAAATAATGCGCGTGTGTTGTGTGGTACGAGCGCCCGCGCACCAACACCACTTAACCCCACAAAAAGTTCACACACACACCGCTGCCATGAATATCGGGTCTTTTCCAACTATATGCACCATACAGGGAAATGGGAATGAAGAATTCTAATTTATTAACTGCAATTTTCACATGCAATTTTAATTGCATCACACAAACTCCATCCACAGCAGTCACACCCCGGTGTTACCGTATTTTAATTCATGCCACACCAAAATGGTGAGTCTGTTAATTACCTTCGATTTTTTTTTTTTTTTTTTGGATCAAAATTGCACACAAATCGATTACACACGACCCTCTTGCGATATATTGGTGTACAGTGTGTTGAAAGCCACTGACACTTTACGCGGATTGTGACTTTTGTATTGTGAACGTTTAATTCCTTCTTCCATATGGAGAGATATTTCATATTACCGTTGTGACAGTTCACACAGTTCCAATTGTCATTTGTCAGTTGTGCTGCCCGATGTGGGATTAATTGTGTGTACAATGGGAAATTTATCCGAGAAATGCATTGTAATGTGGGATGTATTTGATGTGCTTTGGCGTTGCTTTTGAAATTATATTTTATTGATGTTACTTTTATTTGTTTTAAGTAATTACAATTATAGGTTGAAAACTACTTAAATTCAATTTAAATATTTATTGATTGACTTAAAATAAGTCGTAAGTTATTTGAAATTAATTTAAATCACTTTATTTAAGATTAAACCAACTGAAGAATTATGCAATTAATTAATTGCTAGAGTTGACATATTGACTTTGAAATTGAACAGCTGTTGTCACTTGGCTTAAAATTGGAACAGCTGTTTCAAGCATTTACAGTTTCACTTACTGATTGGTTTAAAATTAAATTAATTAAAAACAAAATGAATGTTAACACTTTAAAAACAAAAAATTTAAAACCGTCAACAAAAAAAAATTCTTATTCGTAAAGTCCTTAAATGCAAATAATTATTAAGTCACAGTTTTTATTACCATTGCAAATTGACTTAAATTCATACTAAGTCATTAAAAAAAAAAAATGTATTTAATTAAACGTTTTAAAACGTTGATTTAGGTAAATTTTAAAAACTAAGTCTTTAATAAAAAAAAATAAAAAAATTTTAAAAACTTAAATTAAAGCTTAAAGTCAACCATAGTAAAATATTTTACTTAAATTGAATGAGCCACAATTAACTACACAAAGAGGGTGGCGACTGCGTCAGCCGTCAACACGACAATAATTTTGTAACATGCGCCAAAAAAAAATCAAATAGCAACAACAACAAAAAACTCGTGACGTTTTTTTCTTTCATTTCTACATTGTCCGGTTAAATTGGCGAAACAAAAATGGTTTCGCATGTATTAAATGCTTGTGAAGAAGGAAATAATCTTTATGTGCGTAATAAATTGCGCTAAGAATCCGTGTTACAGCGAAATAGAAGAAAATAAATTGCTGTGACAAAAGTTTTTGTTTTTGTGCCGTACGAAAAATGTCATTATACAGCCAATAGGATGGTCGAAACGTGCGCACATTGACCACTTTAAAAAGTATATTTAGTTGGCAAACTCACAAATAATTATTATTAAATTCGGATTTAAAAGCAAAAAAAAAAAAAAAACCGCTGGGAACGTGAAAATATCGTGCTTTTTTTATGGACTAAGCGACAATGACCTTGAATTTTTATTTATTTTAAGAGACCTCAATAATGATTTGGCAGGTGGTTGTAATTTTTACTTTAATAGAAATAATTTGAGGACGATCTGCTTTTAAAAATGGGATCAATAACGGTACATACTTATTTTAAATCGGAAATTTAACGTTGTTGCAATGATTGCGGTGAAATTTTAAAATTATTGAAATGAAAAATCAATAAATAAATAAAAAAGGAAAATTAGGAAACTTACAAACTGCACTTAATAACAATACAGTACAAAAGAGATAAACAAACAGTGAGGGGAATAAATAGCTAAATTTAAATAAACACAATTTGTTTGCAACAGAAGAAAATAAGAACTGCGGCTGCCGAATTTGTTTACGCTCATAATTCAAACACCATATCATCTCTCTTTATCTGCGGGTACGTGCAGCCCATAATATGTAAATACTATTTTCAAACAATTTACACACATTAAGTGTGGCGATATGTTTGTAAAAATAACCAATTAGATAAAAATCAAATGTCTAAGAATAGCCCAAAATCATATTTACCGCCTGTCTGCGCGACGTATACGCCGAGTGGCGATTGAGTCTTACTTACATCGAGCATATAGTATTTGTATACGCGGTTTCATTTGAAATAAGGAGGCGCACTTGTGCGAAATGCCCAACAGGTGGTATCGCAATCAGGAGAGTGACTTTTCACGTCAAATTCCTTGCAATCCTTGCAAGTGAAATGTTGCTTTATGGCGCTATTCAGCTTTTGAATTTGAATACACATTCTAATAAATGACGCAGTATGTTGAGTGTCCTTTAAGTATAGTTATTAAAAGGACACCTAAATGTATGTCATCAATTATTAATAATTAATTGAAGGCTAATAAAGTGGAATTTTTTTAATTTATTAACTTTAATAAAATGTTAATTGGCTTAACATTACAAATTCGTTCCTATTTAATTGTTTCTCCTTATTTTGATAAACCTTTCATGACCTTGAAATATTAAATTTGTTATTTTAAACCCAAAGAAAAAATCCAAAGGACCTAATTATATTTTTTTTAAATCATCAAAAACGGGGGTTTAAAAGTGATAAGCATGTTGTTGAAAATAGAAAAAAAAACACAAGTGACCTAAAATAATATTGTTGAACTTAACTTAAATTCATTGGATTCAAATTACTTAAGTACATCAAAAATTAAGTTGATACAAAAAAATTGCTACGACCTTGAAGTTTTACATTAAAACAACGATTTCTGCCATTAATTATGTCCTTGACTTAAGAATAAATTTATTAAAACAACTAGACTTAATAAAAAATTAAGCCTTAATTAATTATGCAAAATTGACTTAAGAACGTCTTATTGGTAGCCCGCATAGAGGAAAGATTTTGAATTTAAAGCCATTAAGCTTGACCTTGATTAACAAAATTGATGTGACTTAAGAAACCTATTAAAAAAAAACTATTTAATGAAAAACGGAGACTTTAATTTAATTGTCCGCATATTGAAATACGTAGCATCAAAAACAATAATTCATTAATTTTACCAAATAATCATGTTCCATATTAATTAAAATTGAACCGCTGTCAAATTCAAATTACAATTTTCCCTATTACAATGCTTGTTTAATTTAAAACAAACAATTGCTCCCCTTGCTCCCCCCCTCCATTCCTTTTGCCATCGTAAAATGCAGTCCATAAAATGATTGGCACGTTCAATATATGCATTGATAAATCCATGATTACAATTGATACACAAACACACAGACGCACATTTGATAAAACGCACCAACAACGTCACGTTTTCATGCTTGCATCATCTGCAATTGTCAGCCCATCCGCATAGAACAATATTTGCCTGGGCGAGTAAATTGCACCCCCCCCCCCCCTTCTTCCCAGTCCGCCCCCCAACATGTATCGTTTATTTAACGTATTTGAAACACACCCCCACACATCTGAGCAGCGCCCCCCCCCCCCCCCCCCCCCCAAGAGGGGCAAACGCATATAGTATTTCCTTTAACCGTTGTACGAGTTACACGTACTGTGTGTGTGTGTGTGTGTGTGTGATGTGTACACGCAATTATTTGTAGATAAACGTCATCAGGGTTCATGACCTGGAATTTGTTGCATATATCTACTCAATACGTAGCGGATAATTGTGACAACACTGCACACAATACGCTCTGAGAATATAGCTATAGGTGGGGGAGAGGAGTTTATAATCGAATGTTTTTCCTTTTTCATAATAAGGGACAAATGTCACGTAGAGCAATTATTGTTTCAATTGCAATTGAAGTGCATTCATTGTATTTATTTTGTGTAACATTTAACACCTATTGTAAATGGATTTATTTAAATTAATTTATATAAATGATTTTTTATATTTCTTTCATTATATTTAATAATTTAAAAAAATTTTCTGTCGTAAAAATTCAAGGTCTAACTATTTCTATATTGGAAATGTTAAATGTTTTAGATATTTTTGTTTCGCATTAATGCCTTGGTAATATATAAAAGTATGCATAACATTTCAAGGTCATAAAATGGAAATTAAAGGTATATTGTAGAAACCTTAAATGTTTTTGAAGCATTTATTTCATATTCCTTTGTAGCTTTTAATAAAAAAAAAATAAATGAATATTTCAAGGTCAGGAAATATGAAAACTCAAGGTCATAGTTACACAATGAAAACAATTCAAAAACTATTTGTTCTCAGCTATTAATATGTTTCAAATTATTTCTAATTTCAATGGATTAGGAACGATTAGGAAAAAAATTCAAGGTCAAAATTGAAAGTAACACATTCCATATCTCAGAAATTTATTGGGGGTAATTTAAAAAAAAAAACAAAACTGCAGTTAAAAGCGCAACAAAAAAGTTTCTTCAACATTTCAAGGTCAAAAAAGAAGATCAACCCCGTCCCTTTTTATTACAATTATGATACAAAAATTCTAAACGAAGTAATTTTAAGTATGCACTAGTTAATTATAATTTCATTATAAAGTTTTGTAGTAGTCGTAAATTCTTGCGTTTCTCCCTGCCATATTTTGTTTAAAAAGCACATTTGTTTCTCAAAAAAAAAAGAAGCTTAATATCAAGCTTTGAAACATCTATGCACAAGCGTTTAATACCCACTTCTCAAGGTCACACATTAACACACACATGACCGACGTAGTATTTCATACGCTCGCTGTTTGCCAAAGTGTATTAAATACCGCCTCGCTTTCAGTTCCAAAATAGCTACCATAAATTAATAATAAAACGATTGGAAAATGAATTCAAACCATTGTGATAATATTTTGCAGTGAATTATCACAATCTATAAGACGGTTGACCTACTTTGCCAATCCAAAAGCGACCATCAAACGCTCCTGCATACAGTAAGCTTTGACGTTTGCCAATATACATTTCCCCATACACCACATTTAATATAACTAGCTGGTGTGTGGCGTTCTCCGTGGAGCCGCACCACACCGTGCACACCGCCCCGTGTGTTTCGATGCGCTTCAACACAATTGCCTCATACTTTTGAAAAGGGTGGCTTATTTTGTTTTTGAAAAATGCAAATTGTTTGCATTTATTTTAAGATTTAATTGGCAAAATTTTATTTTAATAATTCATTTAATTGGCTTAATAATTGTGGAAGGAAAAAATTTATTTGAATTTTAAAAAATAATCATTTTTTATTGCTAAAAATAATAACAATTTGACCTTGAAATATTATTTTGTTGACTTAAAAGGCTTTAACACGACTTAAGAACTTTAAATGAAAAACGCCCCCATTTATAAACAATAGAATTAGGGAAGAAAATCGCCTTGAAGTAAGCAAAAATTTTCATAATTGTTTAAAGGCTACATTTAGGGGATTAATAATTAACCAAAAAAAAAGCTTTAGCTGCACTTTTAAGTTCAACCAAAATAATCCTTTTTAACAAATTCCTAGAAAACAACAGGACGAAATAAGGACACTCTGTACATCATTTGTATATAGATTCTATTCTGGCACGACGTACTCAACAATATAACACAATAACGCAGCTTCTCTCAATTTAACAAACTACACATAAAGCGTGAGGGGGATTGGTTGCTCGTGCCGTACAACAAAGTTGTGATGGAATTGAGGGGGTGGGGGGTGGGGGTGGCAACTGGTATAGTTGAGGGTGGTACATACGATTGTCGTGCACTTGCCATCCAAGTAGACGACTGCTGTGCGAGAATATGAATTGACGGCTTTATCAAATTTATTATGTTTTCTATAAATTTTATTTCATTCGTGGGGAAAAAGTTGCTGAGTATTTCCATTTTTTTTTTTTGCATTCACATTCACTCAGCACCACTCCTCAATTGCTTATTTTGAATACTACAATATTTAGATATATTGGTGCTGTGCAAAAAAAAAAAAAAATGAAATGTAATAAAGAATGTAAAGAGGAAGAGCGTCGCAGGATGACTTCCGACGTGAGGATGGAAGTCGCGCAAAGAAAAATCATATCCGATGAATGAAAAGTGAATAAAAAAAAGTTACACTGCACCAGCCAACCAACCCCCCCCCCCCCCCCCCCATATGAACATTTCAATTTCCAACATCCAAAGCACATAATGTTAGAAAAGGCGGCATGTGCTGTAATTATGTACGTCGAACGCGGCGCATATGCATAAAATGTGCACATGCATGTAGGATTGGCATTGAACTAGAAAAATACGCAGCCTGCAAATCATGCAAACGGGTGGAGGTGTATTATGGATATATAAAGACGCAATAGGTTGAACAACTGGATGTGAGTTGGTGATGAAGGTAGACTGGCTGGGGGGGTGGGTGAGCTGGTTGGATGAATGGCAAAGCATTCAAAAGTAGCGGCATATCTGAAAAGCTTTTTGTATTCATATTACGAGTATGCAAAGTCGTCTCCGCGCGACGCATGTATTCAGTGAAAAAAAAAAAAAAATTATTATGTGGAACATTACATTATTTAAGGGTGGTGATGGTGGTGGTGGCGGTTTATTTTTGGGATCGTTAGGCAATTACACGCTTAACTAATACGAGTGAAAACTTTAACCGTATGTTAAGTGTTTTGTAGCTATAAATGTTTTTATTATATTTGCGTTGTTTCGAATTATGGGAACGAATTTTTTTATTTTTTTTTTGGAATAGTTAAATCGCCTAAATTTATGCTTGAAAATAAATGAAATTTCACGAATTTGTGATTTCGTGTGTATAACTTTAGGTGCTACAAAGTAAAGCAGATGTAAATGCGGGGTGGGGAAGCAATTTTTTAAATGGATCCTTGTTGTGAATTAAGTAAGGAAAAACCATTAATAAAAATCTACTCATGTGTGGATTTTGGATTAATTGTGAAAATGTACATTTTGTGCAGTGAAATGCACCAAACGATGGGTGCATTCGACAGGCAATGATTTTTTTAACATTTATTTTTTTGTGCTTTTTTTCTTTTGGGACTTACAATTACCGGTTGGATTGATTTTTACTTTTGCTGAATTGCTAAATCCAGTTCAGAATTAAATTCTTCGTTACTTTATGACTCTTAATTAACGACTTAAGCCAACAATAATCCGACTTAAATTTCAGGAAATGTGAATTTGTTGAATTACTGAATCGATTAGTTTTATTTTCTATTTTATAATAATTTGTTTTAAAAAAATGTCAACTCCAAAAACTGATTCACAACATAAATTTGCAACCACCCCCAGAATGCGTGAACTTTGCACCCTATCATTTTGTAACATCAAAAATGTGGTTCAAAGATTAAAATTGATTTATCTACCTATTATATGGTCTGCATATTTGTAAACTTGGAAATGGCATCGAAATGTAATCCTTTCTCCATTTCTTCATTTCCAACCCCCCCACCCCTCCCTCCCCCAACCCAACAAATGATGGAAAATAATATGCAATATGTGTGTAACTGTAACGAATAACGATATGAATATATTGAATGTTTTCTTGTCAACCCATCTCTCTATTTGTTTGCGTATCGGAAGTCCATATATTCACCGGTATATTCGGCAGCACAACCCCCACATGACTGTGTGTCGTCCCTTATTTTTTTATTATTCTTCTTTTTACTGTGTATACTTAAATATATTGTGTACCTTCGACCTTTTGTGTATGCTGAAAGCTTGCACACTTCTTTAAATATTCAAATGATGGGATGAATTTTTCAAATGGCAAAGACACATAAAAAAAAAAGTTGGGTGACTTCATGGTGGGGAAAGCCGAATGGATCCTTGTTTACTTTGAGTGACGAGGAATAGGTGAAAACAAAATGTTTACAAGAAATTAATTAATTGCCTTAAAGTAGTTTAAAAGCGCCGTAATAATTGTCAATTTTTTTTTTGCATAACTTTAGGCGATTTTAATAAATAAGTAATTGTTGAAAACTAAACTGACGAAATTTACTGAAATTTAAAATTTAAAAAAATCGCCTGAAAGTATGCAAGCTTTTGAACCTAAATATTATATTTACATAACTTCAGAGGTTTTACTTGAATGTTTTAATAAACGTACAATAATTTTCCATTCAAACTTTTTCCAACAATAAAAATGAGAAGCTTTCCACCCCTTGCTGCCAGAAAATAGTCAAACGCTTTTCTTACAACTAAGTTAAAACACACGTACGCATTTCATATACAATCGTGCTGTATATTTATTGTGTACAATCGTGCAAATGAAAAGAAAATGTGTAAGTTGTCGCCTTCTCAAATAAATATTTATAATGTGCTTCGTATTTATTTGTAATACGCACCCCGGTGGATATCATTACACAGTCTGTGCATGTCGTCGCCACTTTTACACACAAACAAAAGACGCGTCCTTTTCTCTGCCCCCCCATTGTGTTCGATATTCACTAATTGATTGTTCCCATTTGATCGCTTTTATACACACACACACACACACACACACGCACACAAAAGCATGCCAAAGAAGCAAATAGAAAAACACAAATGGAAGGAAAATGCGTGCCGTATTATGTAAGATGAATCAGTCAGGACTCAGGACACCCTTTTTGCATTAATGTTGTAATATCTATTATTTAGTTACATATTAAGTGAAGCAAAAACGGATATAAAGCTTGTGTAACACAATAGGTTTGACATTAATGATGTTTCCTCGTTTTGTTCAAGCATTGTGAGACGCAATATCAATAGCATGAAAGCAATGGATGGTAATATTAGATTGGAAATGTGATTGAAATGCGTGTACATAAACTAAATGCTATCAATTGATGCTAAGTGAATGCCATAAAAATGGATTGAAATGTGATGTTTGCAATGGATTTGTGGATAAAACGCTTAGTTGCTGCAATTGCATACTTTTTGGCGTAAAAAACAATTCAAATTAAAAGCGAACAATAAATAGACAGTAAATATGAATTGCAATAAAATAAAATTAAGTGTAGTTACAAAATAAAGATTAAAAAATCATAAAAAAAACATTAACATTAATTATTTGGTCGACAAAAAATGAATTTAAAATATAACGAAGGACGCGTCTAGAGAATAAGACACCAACTATCCTTACTCACACACATTAAATGGGTGGGTAGCCAACAGCTAGACATGTAAATCCTTAAAGTGGCACTCAAGCGTATACAACGCTTGTAGGGCGTTCGTTGGTGGGTGGGGAATTTTTTCTGAGTGACCTATTAATGCATTGAATCATGTAAAGATGACAGCACACGATAAGTTGTGTGCATTTTTGCGTTTACTCTATTTAATGACAAATAAAAAAATAATTCCTCATGAATAGATGCAATTAGTAATAAAGTTTAAAGAGACGTTTAATAAAATTCATACTAAAGAGAATATGTAATAAAATAACGAATAACAATGGGGTATAACATAAAACTACTCCATAATATTGTAGTTAATGAAATAATGATAGAAATTATTATTGCCATAATTCATTTCCACATAACAAACACTTAAAAGCAATTGATTTTGCATAAATGCAATGCAACTGAAATAAACCCCTAAATTGCTGCAAATGCATACATGTTGGGTGTTAAAAATCTCCAAAAACAGTGTGCTTTATGTGAACAAAAAAAATGAGGTGACATTTAATTGAGGAAACATGCAAACGATCATGCCACGTGTCACAAAAGCTGATTTGCAGCGAATTGAAAAACATCGCTTGTGTGTCACAGTGTATAATTTAAGTAATAACAATCTGAAAACGTGAGGAATGCTCATATATAAATTTAAACGGTTATTACTTTTGGGTTACATATGCGTCGTTGTACATCAACTTAAATACATATATATGAAGCAAAAAAAAATGAGGAAGAAAGCTTAAAATGTGAAGGGCCATTATATATAATGGAGGAAAACATCGTATCGATTGAATTTCCTGTTCAGGATGTGTAAACGGATCCGGTGAACGTTTTAAATTTGTGTTAAATCAGATTGACATTGAAAAATGACTGTGTTCAATGGTGACATTTCACATATAAATGTACATCCCTCGAATAAAGATGTGTTATGTAGGTAGGGTACATAATGCATATAAAAGGATGTTCATTTGAAGAAAAAAAAAATGAAATCTTGAAATGGTATTTTATTTCCCCCCAACATAATAATATTGTGACAACCTTTGTTAACATTTTAAAGAACCTCTTAATAAGTTGGAAGTTGGCTTACTATCAGGCGCTTAAAATAATTATGCAGTTGGCAAAATTACATAGATGCCGGCGTTTAATATTTAAAAAAGGTAAACCATTTAAATTTTTAGAATTGCATACTTTTTGGCGTACAAAACATTTTAATAATTCACTACATCATCCAAAAAAAATTTAATCAACTGATATTTTTGTTATTGTTGTCTGAAAAAATTCTGACAACAATTTGTAAGGATGGGTCAACCCGTGTGGTGTGTGCCGTTCCAACCCCCCCCCCCCCACCCACCCCAATACCTCAAAAATAATCGACATACCATAAACCGAATCACATACTTTTAACATCCATCCATATAACAAAAAAATTCCATTTGGCAAAAAATGTACGTAACAAATTCTCAGGTAATTTCAATGCCTGCGGTGGGCCAGATGTTTTTGATACGATATTATGCGTTGTTGTTAAGCATCATCACATAATGTACCTCTAGCAAGATTGTGGCTTTCGTACTTATGTGCGACACATAATATTTATCTTGCAAGACATATTTCCCAAAAATTGTATATTCCGAGTATCCAAAAAAGATCAACAACAACAACAACAACAACAACGTCGTTACGTGCAGCATTTAGACAAAAGCGCACAAAGTTGAAACACACACTCACACCCCAGACATGAATAGATTAATCAAGAACGTGTAAAGACTGACTAAATTTTTTTTCAAGGTTGCCTTCTAAATAATCGACAGACGCACACACAACGCAAGGACATTTTGGGGGAAGGGGCGGTGTGTGTTGGCTGAATGATGATTAATAAAATACGCTACATAATATGTCTCAATTAATTAGAATTCTTAGCACAGATGCCTTGCCAGATTGCCTTTATTTTGCGTGTTTTAAGAAAAAGGATGTTTGGTTACAAGGAAGTAGGCTGATAATTATTATTGTATTATAATTCTAGTGAAATCATAAATATAACGGCAAAATGAATGTAAAATGTTAAGCAATGAACATTGTAAGCTTGAAATTCGCCTGAATGTATAGCCTCCCTCGGAAAATGCTTATTAAATTTGAGCATACCTTAGGGCGCTTTTTGGTTACTTTTAATCCTATTTAAGTGGAGCATTGTGCAATTTATCTTGAATATTATTTTACAAAATGAGATTTTCAAAAATTGAACAAAAATTTTTATTCACTTTAATTGTTTGAATTGCAAGGATCAGGACCTAAACAATCAATTTGAGTTGTGAAGTTAAATAAAACGATGGGAAAGTATATTGCACAATGTAACAAAGTAATTATTGCAGATTTCAGTTGACCTTTACCGACGTTCAAATTTTAAAAATACAAAAAAAAAAAATTAATTTAAATTGCAAAAAAATAAAACGTGTCCTACTCACCACTTCATGACTATATGCAGTTGCAATTTGTTTGTTAATCAATTACGTTTTGTTGCTGGCGCATAAAATGCAACTTTTCGATTGTTGTTTTGTTACAACAACAACACCACCCGTCCTTCAACACACACACACACCAAAATGCAGCACTCTCAATTGTCTATGTTATACCAAAAATAATGCGGGGTTGGATCGGTGTATGCAAGGGTGAGAAGGCGGCCGCCCAATATATTTTGTCAATACCTCATGTATAACAGTAGTATATACGAGTATGAGCACGCGATGATTTTTTTTTTTTTTTGCGGAACTATCCTTATTTATATTTTATATGTTATGAGCTGTTGAGCGAATTTCTGTGTCTGCCTGCACTTTGCAATTGTTTTGTGATTTTCTACGATGTGTTTTTGGATTTTGGTGTATGAGCGTGCATGTAGCGTGTTGTTGTACAGAAGATGTGCTGAGGTGTGCGGGTGATATTTTTTGATTTGTGTTTCTCGTCGAAGAAATAAAGGAATTTATTTGTTCAGTTGATTTATCACGATAAACAAAAGCATTTTTGATGTGTTTCGTCGTTTGCAGTTTATGTGTGTCTGTGTGTGTGAGTTATTGTGTGTGAGGGGGGGGGTCCTATCTGAAATCAATTGAGAAACAATGAAAACTTGTGTACATTTATTGTGTGAGTATGAGAAATTGTAAAAATATAAATAAAATGCAACTTGCTTTATGTTATTATGCAAGATAAGGGATGAAAAGAAACAGGATGTGTATGAACGTGTATTTGAAACAACAATAACTGTGTGCATTGTTTTAGAAAATATCACAAAATGATAAAAATTGACAATTGTTTTATTTTGTCGCACAAAAAGGCGAAATTAATTATTAAGGAATTGAAAAAATTAAATATACTTTACAAAAAAAGGATATATTATTGTTTTTAAACCCTTTACAACATAAAATTAAGATCAGCAATTAAGCTTAACCACTTAAAAAGTCACCTAAGGACTCGAATTCTAATTATTACAAGAAAAAAGTCCTTAAAATTCAACTTTAATGAACCAAAAAAATGTTTCCTCATTTAAATTTACCCGCATTTTTTAAATCAAACCAGTTTCCCTTTTTTCGTCCTTGAAACTCAAAACTCCCTCACCCCCTTTCCATTGTGCATACAGACATGAGACTAATAAATCGGACAAGTATACCAAAGAATTCAGATTGCATTGGAATTGGTCCAAAAAATGCGCCAACGAATTCACACACTGATTTGATGAAGAAATCCCATTCATTTTGTGATGCAGCGAAGGGGTGGTGAGGTGGTGGGAAATTTATTATCCTTAAATATTTTAAACGGATATGTGGGTGCAACGATTAAAATTGTTAAAGCAGTTTTAATATCTGCACCAATGTAGGGTTGCCAAAAGAATATAAGGACTGTCAGGATTTTACTTAATTTATGAAGTGTTGCATTATTTAGTGCGATTTTTGACATTTTTTGTACTTAAGCCAAGAAAACTTTTGTTTTAAAATGTTTGAATGACTTCATTAATGTAACGGCTTATTGATTATTGCAATTCAGCAAAATATTGCATTCACAACTAACTGGATAAACCAACCGGAATAAATGGAAAATATAGCGCATTTAATCCGTCAAAAGTCTGCTTTACCATGGTCCAAAAGTTACTTATTGCTTATTGAACATGAGGATTAATGCACATTTTGCATGGTAAATAAACATTAATACTGATAAGTAGTTGGAACGATATTTATTAAGTACTTGTGGTGCACACAAAATATGTGCACAAATATTTTCAAATAATTTCTACTCGTAAAACAATAAATAATCAAGCGATTTTCATTTAATCCATTAAGACAATAAGCTTCTATCCGATTTTCCTGTTATACATCGGAAGGATCGAAAATGTATTATGGAAAGGCAAAAGCTCATCTGACTAGGAAAGGATTTTGTGAAATAAAATACATTTTCCAATTTTTGATACGCCTGAATGTAGACTTGAAAGAGCTTAAATATTTCAAAAGTTCGACTAAACTGAGTGCATCTTATGGCGGCGTTTTCCATTCAATTACAAACAATTGTAATGGAAAATGGAAACTTTTATTTTGCTAACAAAACACTGTACGTGGAAATATTGTAACTTTCATTGCACTCAATTTAAGTCGAATGTCTTTAAAATGAAGAAGGCACATAACAAAAATAAATATATCAAATTGTTTGGGTGATTGTGCGATGTTGAAAATATTTCGATAAGTCAAATTCAAGGTAGTGCACTGAAAATATGCAGTGTTATTGCATTCAGGCGAAGATATGCGAGAAGAATTTCTGAGATTTTCCGAACTTATAATATTAAACTGTTTGGCAAAAGTTTTCTGAAATCATTTATCAAAGTATCTTGGGAGGAAATAGTTTGCAATGGAACTTTTCAGATTTATTGTCAAATATATTATGGACTTATTTGATAACAAAATATTTTCTAAATATTTGCATGCATTTTTTTTTTTTTTGTAATTATGCACACGTAAATGATAACATTGAATAATATTTTTTATGGAATTTATGCACTAATAATAGAATTTTTGAACAGAGTGTTTTGTTTTTGACGAAAAAAAAGGTACAGAAAAAAAAACCCCGGCATGTTTTCACATTAATTAATAATTAAAAAAGCAGACAATACATCCGTCCGTTTGCAGTAAACAATGCAATAAATCCTATTACTGCGAGGTCTCATGTAAATATGTCCAAAAAATTTGGGTTGCATCAGTGAAAAAAGTGTTTAAAAAAATTTTAATTTAAAAAAAAATTGTGGGAAACAAAATAAATTAAAAAGCGATTCATGGACGAAAGAATGTAGGTTTGTTTATAAGTCCGACAAGAAGACGCCACGCGCCTTGAAAATTTAATTTTATAATTCTCCACTTTGTTTACTTCAAAAATCATCATATGGATGGTGTTTTGGAGGTACGTACATTGCAAATCACCAAACCCTCCCCCTTCCATACATATCAAAGTCACGTTCATTGTAAGCCATAACGAAAAGAGCTTTATGCGGTTTTTATTTGCGAGTATTGTGACAATAAAAAGTAAAGAAAGTGTAAATATAGTTCAAAGTCAATGCTTAATTCCATTGCATTATATTTTTACACACTTAAATAATGTTTTGAAACAAAATTCAGCGAATATTCGGTTAATATTTACACACATTCGTTTAATATAAACATTTTACATTTTGTGCCAATACAGTTTTTATGACATTTTAAACAAATTCAACTTAAATTACTAAAGCATATAGGAAGTTAAGACATATTTAAGTCATTAAAACATATTTAAGTCGTTAAATATCACTTAACGACTTAAATCCCCCCCCCCCCCATCATACAATTGAATTTACCTTGGACGCTTAAGGATGCGCGTGTACGACAAAACTACAAAACAAAACAACAAAAACACGCATTTTCGTACAAAATTTTATTACGTACACCTACGTACATTAAAACATATATATCACAGCATCTTTAAGTCGTTACATATTTTGTTTGCATGTGTGTTGTTGAAAAATAAAAAAAAGATGTAAAATCCCATCGCACCTGGTTTGTTGTGTGAATGATTGTTGTGTGTGATCTAAAGCCGGAACGATATACAATAAATATGTTGTTACGTGGGTGGGCACGCGTGTTCTGGGCCCATTGTATAATTGACAAAAGAACGCGACGACACACATCACTTGACCACAAATTATTCCATTCCACAAAACATATTATTATCGATGGTCATTTTAAAAACGAAAGCTGGGGGAGGTGGATGAAAATAAATGCTTTCATGCCTTAAGCCATTTTGCCGATTTATTCAATGGCAATGAAAGTAATTTTGAGCGCAAGCACAACATATTTTGAACATAAAATACAAGCAATTATTGGTTGGTTATAGAAGTGTGTTGGTGGCGCAAAATCGTCTGTGCCTGAATGTTCTTGAAACTTATTTTTAACAAGAAAAAAAAAATGAAACTTTTTAAATTGTTTTCATGAATTTTCTCAACACACATTTCCCTCTGTCTTTTTTTGCCCGTTTTGAATATATTTGTTGTGTATGTGTGTGTGTGTGTGTGTGTGTGTGTGTAAATAATGAACATGAGGTGTACATTAGAGTCGCTCCAAATGACCCACACCACCCTCAAAAATTTACTTAACATGGTTGGTGACATCGTTTTGAACTTAAGTACATACTTAAAATAATACAAAAACTTTATTATTCACTTTTGTGGATGGATTGTTTGTGTGAAATTACTTGAAAACAATGAAACAAAATAATTAAAGTTAAAGCAAAATAATTGCAATAAATGTATTTGAAATAAATGCCGAAACTCTCGGAAATTTTGTGTAAATGCGGAAATTATTTAACTACATTTGAGATTTTTATGGCACAAAACAAAGTGCTTCACGATTTATTAAAGTTCAAAGTACACACACTAAATTTAATGTGGGTGTGTGTGTGTAGCAAGTAAAAGTCGTTGTTTTTGTTAATACGAGCAGCTACTTCCAGGAACTCAACGAAAAATGTGTACATGGGCAAGAATAGAAAGTAATAACTCAGCGTATTAATGCACTTGGGGGCAATTGTCCCTGGTGATGGCTTCATTTTCCCTAAAGGCATTTTTAATAACTTTTTAGAATTATTATTGATACAAAAAAAAGTAGGCAGGAAGGCAGCCACTTGGGATTTTGTTGCCAAAATATGCACTTAGTGTAGAAAAAGGAAGAGATTTTAGCTAAATTTAAATTATAAAACTCGTTTTCGACCTTGAAATCTTTAAGTTAAGGTTAAACAATGTTTAATTTACCCAAATTTCGATTGGTGTGACCTTAAACTTACATAAAAGTGACTTAATCGAAAGGTTAAGTCAAAATTTAATGTAAACCCATCTAGTTATAGTTTAAATTACATTTTAAATGTCATCCAAGACCACAAAACAATTGCGTGAGTCCAATTCCTAGCAATAAAAACAAAAACGCCTAAAGTTATATACGCCATTATGGAACTTTTACAAATATTGAGGTACTTGCAAAGACTACATTTAGGCGATTTAAATTAACAAACTGTCAAGTGCAACAAAACACATTCACGACATTCAAGTTGAGCGCGACATTATTAAAATTCAGTCATGAAAGTAATGTGTGTGTAAATGCGTCTCGAAATAACCTCGAATTATATCCATTGTCCTCGTCACACAACAATTATTCATAGTTTAAATGAGGTGAAAACGTAATGTTTAAGTGGAAACAACAAAACAAAACCAAATCCCGCCCCAAGTCACAAAGTAAAATTGCAGATAACGACATTGACTCGAGACGTAAAGCTTTCCACATTCAGACAAATTACGACCATTTTCCTGCCGTACAACAACTCTCTGCGATGGTGTTTTGGCCCCTCATATGTGGGCACAAACATTTTATCAAGTTATTTTTTCCCGGCAAACTTTAATCGATCTATCATTAATAGGACGAGGATGCTCATATCCATGGTTTCCCCCTCCCCCCCATCACCCTCTTTTTGCACCCACGATCATGTGGATGAATACCTTTATCTAAAACTAGTTGTATAAAGAAGAAACACACACACAAAATATATGCTGCTGCACTCATGTTCAATCGATTTGTTTGATGCACTTGGGAAAATAGCGCCAGTCTGGCTGCATGCTGACTGCAGAGTGGTGTGCAATGAAGCATCATAGATTCACGCTGTTAAATGGCATAGCTCGTGTATACAAAACATAACACCCACGCACCCCCCCCCCCCCCCCAATCCATCATGTAATTACATTTTGTAATCATTGTATCCACTCGCACCATAAATGCGTTGTGCGACAACATTTACAATTTCAGGTAAATGCACTTCTAAAAATAATTCTAGCATTTTGAAAAAAGCACCGTAAGCGAAATGAAAAAAAAAAAACACTATCCCCGATCCTTTCATTGAATTTAATTTCAAATTTCAAAACACAGTGATACCACTTAACTGCGCCTCAATGTATGCACTTTATTTTGGGTACAACGCTTGCATTTATGTGGGTGCATAAATTGAGGCGATTAATAATTACACCGGCATGCAGTCTAAATCAGATTAAATTAGTTGCTTTTATAGATTTCATTGCAGTAATGCATTGGAATTAGATGATGTGACAACGTTAGCATTTTATGAAATAATAATTAACCCACCCAGCACAACCAAATTCATTGAACTATGTTTAACTGCAATTACACGTGTCCCAATGCAAGGTTGCAATGCATACATAATTTGTTTGATAGAATTAATTGCATAATCGAATTTATTCGAATGCAGCAATTGCATCGATTTATTTGATCACGTTATTGGTGTGGATGGTAAATGCTAGGGAAACCGATTTGTTATTTAATTTGCATAGTACTAATGTTTGACCTTGAAAGGTGATAGACACATTTATTGTAATCAATTTTTTATTTCCAATCCATTTTAATCGACATCACACGATACTGCAATTAAAGTGCATTTCTTTCACTTATTTATTGACAACTTTGGAATGACAATTACTTTCAAGTCATTAGGGACATTCGACTATAAAATAGATAAAATAAAAATCAATGAAGGTATTGCGCATTAAGATCAAAAAAAATGGTTTTAATATAATTTCAAATAATGACAAAAAGGCAATATATTAATGTTTTATTTGACCTTAAAATCTTAAAACAATAAAAGAACTGTACAATTAACTGCTGTTAATAAATTTGCGCCTAAATGTAGACTTGTTCAAGTGAATTTATGCAAATATTGAGATAATGCTTGCATAACTTTAGGCTTTATTTTAGTTTAAAACATGTAATGTATATCCTCTTTTTAAATTTTAAAAATGAAAGATATTTTACTGAATTATGTTCCCACCGTGTCCGGATAAAGTAATGCTTAAAAAATGACCCCCCATTACACCTTTTATCTTGTCTCTTCCACACAAATTGTCGTAAATAAGTAAAAGCGACACAAATTAATTTACTTCATCTTCACAAAAGCTTGCTGCTTTGTGTTGTGTTACCCCTGAAGATTTGTTAACCATACAAGACTACATTATGGCAATACATCTATTATCTGTAAAGACTTACAAACACACACCCACCCAAAGATTGCCTTTACTTGTTATTTGATATTATTCCACCATGGTGTATAAGGATCCGAACAAATCTATGTTTATGTTTTACTTTGCCACCTTTTTTTGTGTATTTTTTTTTTTTTTTTTGCTCGTTGTGTTTTGTTTTTGCGAGTTTCCTTTTCGCATATTGCTAATAGCTTGCATCCACAACCCATTTACGTCGAATAACAAAATAATACAGGCACGACCCCATTTCACCCGCAAAAGAGTCCGCAACTATGCCGGGATATACGATTCGTGTATATTAAGCTCAATGGAGGTGGAAAAAAAAAAAAAAAAAAAAAAAGTGTACGGATAGCAGAAAAAAAAGGCCAAAAACAAATATCACAACCAAATAATCGAATTTCGTGGAAAAACGAAGAGTCAATGTATCCACATAAATAACCACATAGAGACATGCGGTAATGTGACTATGGAAGTGGGGAAGAAGTGGGGGATGGTACGTAATGTAGAAAATATTTTGCGGATGCGAAGAATTTGTGGGTGAATTGTACTTAAAGATTTTATTATCAATTAGATGCTCAAATTTGATGGCCAATACCGAATGAGAGAGAATCAAGTTATATTGAAGAAAATTCTGTATCCCTTTTTTTGGGCTACGCAGGATTTCAATAACAACGAAATGTTTTTGGGTAAAAGGGATTTTAATTTACTATTTAAAATATTGATTTGAAACAATAAATCCCTAAAATACAATGAAATAACAACTTAAATCCCAACAAGCATGCAATTGCAGCAATGTAGGCGTTTATGCATTAACACTGAATTGAGCAATTATAACAAGGTGAAATGAACACACATTTAGTCCACGCGTGAACAATCGTCAACCCAAACAAAAAAGCGCAATATGAATAATCCAAATTGAAGTCTCCCCCCCCCCCCCACCCCCACCATTGTGATATTTACATAATTGTACGTTTTTATATAAATGCGTAAAATAAGGCGCCCGAACATTGTAAGCATAAACGAACTCGTGTAAGCATAATATGCATGAAATTCGGAAGACGACATTATAATTGTGTGCACGGACCCTTTTAGCTTATTTAATTCTAGTGTGTTTGGCATACAAACACACACAGCGCGGCGCACAGTTGTTTGATGCCAAAATTAGAACCGCACCGCACCGACGTGCTTGTATTATTATTATTATGTTTCAAGACGGGCAATAGCCCATATTTTAACTGTAACCTATAACACAGGTTGAACATATTATAATATTATTATAAATATGCGAGAGAAATTTTTGGTGTTGTAAATAATTTAAGAAGCCGGAAACATTACTTTCAACGTCATTTTGTGGTTTCATTTAAATTTTTTCTCGTTTGTTGCACTTTTTTTTTTCCGCCCCTCTTTTCATCAGCGCATTTAAATTTTTTTTTTAGGTTGTTGTAATAATTATTTGCATGAATGTGGGTAAAATGTGTGCTGCATACTTAGTGTATAATGCGATGCCGCCTACACATTTAATTTGCATGCGTTAATTGATGCAGATTTTATTACAATATGCGGAAAATTTTAATTTCATGGCCGTCTTTTGAATTCATCTTTCAAGTGAAGGAGTTTGCTTTAAAGCGTTTTGTATTAAAGTACTTTAATTCAGACCTTTTATTGACTATTTAAATATATGGTTTACTCAAATTTTTGAGGCTTTAAATATAATTGTAAAGAATTTTAAATAAAATAAAAAGCTTAAGTAATTTTTTGACGCCCTCAAAAATAAAGAAAACATGTTTTATAAATTGCTTTAAATTACCTATTTAATTAAATGTTTTAATACAACAAAAAACGAATTCACTTGGATAAAAAGGGGAATTGCAAAATTTTATCTCAACAACAAACAATTATACATCCCCTTGGTCCCATTTATGAGAGTGAACGAAATAAAGGAGGCAAACTTTTTACATTTTTTTTTTTTTCCAAAAAAAATTACAATGATAAAAATGATTTCCTTTACAAGATAAAATGCGCAATGTACCATGAAGACGTAACATTTAAGTGTTGTTCATTTATTTAAATATTTTGCACAATGATAATACGCAAACGGAGGCAATTTAATTGCAGTTTAAAACGATGCAATGAAAGGCGACATTTGTCATAAACGCGGTTTTTTAAATTTGTATTTATTTATTTGGTTTCGTTATTGACCTGGAAATTAAAATGACATTTTGAATGAATGGGTCGTGGTTGTATTTGTTGTGCGCATTTCTGTTGTGTTTTACTTTTTATTTAAGTTTAATAAAAACAGTGGGGGTGATTAATTGTTGTTATTGTGATGAAAATCTTGATTCGTTTAAGATGACAACAATAGTTAGATTAATTTGATTTAAGACGTGGAAATAAGTTGACTTTAATGTTTTTGCTTAAAAATTAATACTTAAAACTTTGAAAACTTTTAATAATTATTTTTAAACGCAATAAATGCTTATTTTGATGGATTAATTATTACATTATTGTTCACACAAATCGAGTCATACCTCATAAATCCCACGGCAAGTACACCTGCTTTCGCCCGCATCGTGTTGTATATTACAATTGAATACAATAACAGAAATTGGTGTATACTTGTAGACGTTTTTTAAATTAATTACTATAATCACACTTTACAATATTTTAAATGCTTTTTCTGTATTTAAATTTTATTTTTTTTATACACATAAAGGTGTGTGTTTCTTTTTTGCCTGTATATTTATCTTTTTTTAAATCAAAAGTATAAACGCTTTTGCTTTATTATTTTCCACCTTTAAAAATAGATTTTAGAAAAATCGTGTGAATTAAATTTACCATCGCGCGCTACTCAAAAAAAAAAAAAAAAAATCATCTTTTTTTTTTATGGGGAAAAACACACGCGGCTCACTCCGACGCACACACGCATTGGGGGGGGAAAACACTCCCAAGCACACACATGAAACTATAAAACTATAGGTACGGTGAACGTGATTCGCATTCATGTCAAAAATACATTGAATTACAATTCAAAACGATTATCCCGCCACATATATGTGCACAAAGTATGTGGTCCATATGCATTTAATTGAATTATAAATATGAACTGTAATTTCCACGAATTTTGTGTGCTCGGTCGTTTGCCTTATACTATTCTTCCTGTAATGTGAAATGTGGATGATTTTTTTTTTTTTTTGTGTATATTTTCTTTTTTCGTGTGTTGTTTATGCGGCGCTGTTTGGTGTAGCTTTTTGCAATCAATTATTTTTTCCAAAAATAACTGCCCAGTTGCATAAAAATAAAACGGTTTTCATTTTTGAGTTGATGAGAAAATCACTTTTTACTTTTTTTTATTTTTGTGTGTGTCCTCTATTTGCGGCGGGATGAAACACAAAGTGAATGCTGTTTCTTTTCTTTTTTTTTTAACAAATATTTTTCACAATTTTTAAAAGCCTTTGAAATTTGCAATCAATTTATTTTTTGAATAAACTAAACTATTTTCAATGCTAAGTATTTTTAATTAGTTGCATTTTTCTTGCATACATTTAATGCAACTAATAAAACTAAATGCAACATAAACCGGTTTTATGTAAAATTAAAAAAACGATAAAAAGTTTTTTCTTTAAATTCAAAAATTAATGTAATTAGTTTAAAACTGTATTAAAATTACATGTTATATGCTCGTATTGTATTGCAACACAACATAACGGTCACCACACAGCTGAATGCACTTCCCGGAGACTTTCGCGTTCAAAAACACACAAGCGATAATTGAAATAATATAACGGCACACATAACAGTCCGGCGAAACAACAACAACAACGGTAACAAATCTCTGGCATTTATTTAAAATAATAATATGATGTGGATTAAATGTAGTAGGGGGCTCTACACAACACGCTCATCCCATAACACGGTTCAGCATCATACTAGACAGCTAGGCCGAATTAATATTTGGATGTGGCTGCTCTTTTCAATTCTATATTCCTCCAACGGTATATTTGTGTAAAATAAAAAATTTCTCGGCTTTTTTTTTTTCACACAAATATATGCGCCCGCTTTAACTTGACGTGTCTGTTTTTCCTAAGTAGCTGTACATTCTTTTTTGCGCTTCCCTGTCAAACGGTTCCACTGTGTCTTTATATACATTTAGCCTGCGCGAACGACTCAGCAATGTACGTGATGATGCTGTGTAGAGGAGGGGCACACCGTCGTGTGTCGGAAAATTCGACTTTTCTTTTGACTCTACATGTTTTATGTTTTGACTTGTAACACCTACATAAAAAAAATGTGCACTCGCACCAGACATTCGATATGATTTATATTGTAGAAGCGGTGTGAATAAAAAATAAAATAAAATAAAAACCCCATTAAAAAAAACGGTAATTTTGTTTTTCAGCACAACAAAGACAATGGAAAATAAATCAGCAGTTAAATGGCGCACTAATCAATGTAGACTATTTCCAAAAAAAAAAAAAAAATGGAAAAAGAAGGGAAAACGAAAAAGATTGGGAGACAAAAAAAAGAGGAACCAAAAAAACAACATTATTATAAGTAAAAAAAAATTGAAATAGCCACATACACCTTAGAGATACCTCTCTACGTGTTGTGCTACAATTATAAAATTAGAACATTACCGCCGCAAACGTGTGTATATTTTTAAAATGGCATGTGTGGATGAGCAAACATCGCTTTGTGCGGCTCAATACTTTACGGCGGATCACATAATTTACATGTACTCAGCGTCGCGACGCAAAGTAAACTGAGCGTCCACTGAACGTACTCCGGAATGGTTGTACATTATACTTTGTTGTAACGGGTTATTCTGTAATGATCAGGAGGCTTCCAATCCTCAAACAATTGGTGTGTGCGTGTTTGTTTTTTATGTACTGTAAAATAACGGTCAACATAAAATCAGCTGTCAATTAACGTAACAAGTTCGTTCGTTGTGTGACATTTATTACAACAGATGGTTGCGTAAAACACAAAAAATGGCCTTTCATGTGTATTTTTCCCCGAATTTTTTTATTTTAAGGTTTTTCCAGATTTAATTTTTTGTACAGAAATTTTTTTTATGTGTTTTTTTAAATAAAAACAAATTGCCTTTTAAAATGAATCAATTGCGATTTAATCAAAATTAAGAAGAATTTTACTTAATACCGTTATTAAAAAGGATCCACTAAATTCCTGTCGTTATACAAAAACAATTTAACCACCCACATCCCAAAAAGAATCTCATTTTCCCTTAATCCCCAATACCATCCTCCATTAGACATCAATTATTTGGCAGGACTAACATTAACTTAATCCTTAATTAGTCCTCATATTAGTAAGTGCATAATTGTTTATAATTATCGTCCTTTTTGAAGATAACATGAAAGCTTTTTCACTTGAAGTTAAGCATCTTCATAATAAAATGGAACTAAAACGTATATTTTTTCGTCCTTAACTAGAATCACTCAGTCCTGATTATGTAACCATAATGTGTAATAACTGAAATCCTTTTAATACGACTTATTAAAAATTTAAAGGACTCATTAGGTGCTACTGAATAAAAAGTCATAAAGGATATTATTTTACATTGGAATTATTCAATGATATAATTACATTCAATTAAGACAGGACACTTTACCTTACTTCATATTGTTGAATATTAAAAATGAGATTATGAAAATGTCCTTTAAAGGATTTTGTAATAATTTTCAATTGAACTAACCATTGACAGCATAATTCAATTAATGTAATTAATTCACATCTGCTACTTGAATTGCAATCATGTGCAAGGATGCAAAGGACACATTTTAGCAGATGTTCAAAATTTGCATCAATTAACACTATTTTAATCCTTTCATATTCGCTGAAGGGAATTAAATTTTCGTACTAATTTTCATGTCAATACTATATCCCAAATTTAAGTAAACAATTTAAATTAAGGACGAATTTTTAAAAAATAAACATCGTTTATATTTAATTGCAAGGGCACTTTGTTCCATTAATTAACTTTTTAATTGACCACAAATTTATCCTTACAAATTTATTTAATGCATTTAAGATCCTTATGGCAATAAGGGAATTCAATGTCCTAATTGTAAATAAAGTAAAATTTCACACCAATTTCTTTTGCCAAACACCCAATTCTTTTGGGTGTATCATTGTTTGCACCTAATTGCGCATCATTCGGCATTAATTGAAAGGTCGGTAAGCTGCACAGTAAAATGCAAATATTCCCTTACGAAATAAGATTTCTAATTTAAAACGTTTAATAAATGTAAATTGTAATTAAGCAATGGAAAATAGGTTGTCGTTTTGCGCGTTTACACGCGCGCTCCAATGCCAATTTCACTTCAAACCACAATTTATTCACAATCAATAGTAATTGCGTTTGACGTACATTTTGGGGGGTACAACGCACCCCCTTCCTAAATGCTTATAATATCTGTTGTATTGATGAAATATTTAAATTGGGCAGGCACCGACAATCTCCACCCAATCATACAAAAATTAATTTGTTAACAATTAATATTTTCTTGAAGATGTTGCCTCAAAATATAGCAGCGGTTATGAGCAACATTGTGGTTTTTGGTATCCAAGGAAAATGCTGAAGCTTGTGAAATTATAATGTACAGGGTGGTTTTGATTAAAAATTGTAAGCAGGATTTAAAAGGGATAAATTAAATTAAAATTAAAACATTTATTAAAAATGAATTAAATGTTCTCAACGCAAAAAATAAATTGTTTAAATCAATCAAAAAGTATAATAGTATAAAATTTTATACGCCTGCATTGCTGCAATTGCATAATTTAAGGCGTTTTATACTTAAAAAGGAATTTTAAAGCGAAATGACTTAAATATTATTAAAAGGATATTTAACATTACTTAAGTTAACATTAAAATGCCACATGTTCTGCACAACAATAAACCAACGTGCGGTGCACAGCCATCATCCGTGCAATTAATTGCCTGGGAATATTACAAATGTGGAAAATGGCAATGTTAAGTATTTGTCTTCCACTTCAGTGATACGTTCAGCACTTAAGCCCAGTCCCAATTAAAGTAATTGCTGATGTATGGGAGTGACGTGTGTGGGCGACCCTACCTTTACACATGCCTCGCATATAATACGTGACACACACATGTTTGCCACGTAAAATGTCCCAGTTACAAAATGTAGTCCAACAAAAAAAAAAAAAGAGGAAGGAAAATAAAAATTATTGTACAAGTGGACAATTCACAAACATTTTTGGGATTCATGTAAATTGCATATGTAAATTGTTTTCACATTACAAGCACAAAATGTTGCTCACAACCCCCACCCACCCCTTTTGTGCATGATGCGTCAATTTTTATTTCATTTAATGAAATTAATTTATTCGTTTGTAAAATAAACGAGAGAATAAGTAACGATTTAAAAAAATCAAAAATTCAACAATACATATTCAATTTTGATTTCATTAATAATCGTAAAATTGTTTAAACACCTAAATGTATGCAACTTTTTCCCTCAAAAATATTTACTTTAAAAACGCCTACAGTCGAAGCGACTTTTACAAAAACATTTTTGAACATTTATGAATTCCAACAACTCCAACAAATTGCTTGCAGCTTAGCAATCAATCGCATATCATGTAAAAACAAAAAAACTGCTGCACTTTTCGTGAGTGCAACTCCCCAATAGCAGTATCACTTGCATTTTAAAATTGGTGTGTGCGTCGAAAATTCAATCATCTTAATGCAAAATCATGTTTCGTCGACATGCATCGTTTTGAATGAAATCTACCCGAGTCATTTCCCCCTCCCCCTCCCTGCAGCACCCCGCCAATAATTCCCATTGTGATGTAGGTCATCGTACAGCTGCTGAGTGCCATATCGTTTGGTGTATGCCACCAAAGTGTCCGCAGTTATTGGAAGCTGCTGGATGTGATCTAGTTGCATAAATTTAAAAAGCAAACGCTGGTACGGAGTATGTTGAATGCGTTTGTGATTGCTGCATATATATTCCGACAGATTTCAATTGATTTGTATTTCAGGAGGATTTATTTGCTGAGAGGATTAAAAGATTTTATGCTATTTTGGGTATTGCTGCACTTTTGATAATTGATGGAAACCGACTTCCATGAAAAAATGTTTAAAGTCTAAATAATTCTTTTTAATACTTAAAAAAATTTGCATTCCTAATACTATTTAATAACCGACTTTGTTAGGGAAATTCGCCGGAAGTTATGCAAACGCTTCAATGATTTTGAAGCATTCTCAAAGAATACATTTAGGCGAATTAAAAAACAATTTAATTGAAGCTCCCTTGGAATTTATTCCAAATTTTATTCCTTTAAAAAACAATAATTTAAATATTAAGCCAATATTATAATACATTTAATTTCCATTGCATTCAACAGGCGAAAACAATGTCCGTTACATTTAAAATTGTTCACAAAAAAATTTAAATATTTTTTACTCATCCTTCATTCATCAATATATGACTTAATACAAAATCAATTAAAATCATAAACCATTGTAAGTACATAAAACCGATCAAATCAAAGTGCTGTTAAATTATTTAATTAAGGACTCAGCAATTAAAAAAATTGTGTCAATCCCAGATTTAAAACAACATATTGAAGTAAACTCGTTGGCTACCTCCAATTCAAATCAGACAACCGCATATTCATTATTGAATGGCGTATTATTGTGTCACTGCATGACAAGGAACTGCACACGCATCGCATTGAAATACAATTTCTATTGTGTGGACGTCGATCAAGAACAAATACTCTCGCGTTGCAATATGAGTTATCCTGCTAGCTGACTCCTTGAGACGACGTAACAACGAGTGAGAGCATGGAAGCGATAGAAAGAGAGACAGAAAAAGAGAGTGAGATAAAGAATAGAGAGCAATTCGGTGAAGAATGCATACATTAAGGGGTTATAAACTCTCGCCACACGGAACGGTAACAAGAGAAGATACCAATGATACAAGCTAGTATGCGTATAAGTTTAAATTTATACCGATATTTTGTATGTGCAGAGAAAGCTTCCACCACACAACCCACCACACCCTCCCACTGCACCCCCCGTTGATCCTTAAAACACAATCGACGAAAAAGGATAACAATTTAAAATACAGCAAATTTGTTGTTGTTGCGGAGAGGCACACGTACTTTGCCACGCCTTGGATTGCGCATCGAGATGCGCCATTTCGTCCAACATTCGGCGTATACACTTTTATGCACACACATCAAAAAAAGAGTGTATTGGATAAACAGGAATATTATTATATCGCACGGCAAGCAGAGTCTTCTTGAGTACTCGTACGTACACACCGTGTGCTAGTCAACGGTGTGTATGCCACACACTACACCAGTAAGTTACACAATTGGGTACTAACAATCGTAACCCCCTCCCACTCCCCGTTCCCCCCCCCCCCCAAACACATTGGGACGATTTTGAGGACGGGGGTGGGGGACAGTGGCGGGGAGGGGGAATGAAATGGCGTACAAGGAATACACTGCCTGAGTGTCAGTGTGTACCGAAAAAAGCTTGTGTGCTGGATACACGAATTCTCGCAGCAAGCAGGAACGTGCTCCTTGTGGGCCCAAACTTTCGGTTGTGTGTATTATGTGCAAGGGGTCCATTTACAATTTAGCTAACACGCATACAAAAATACAACACACCCACACACCCACAGGAGGCATGTGCATTTCGGGGGCACACCGAAGTAGTTATACGTGATTGTCGTCCAAAAACTTATCATATTATAACAGCAATGCTCTGCGAACGTGCACAGTTCAACATGCCATATTGATGTACAATGTGAAAGCTCTACGTATATAATAGGTGGCAGTACCGAATCGAATAACTCCCGCATGGGAATCACATTTTGTGTGTTTGTGTGTGTGTGTGTGAGTGTGTGGAAGAGGTATTGAGTAATATCGTGCACGTACACTAACCCACACACACAGGGAAACATGTAAAAGTTTTCGAGGGAAGAAATATATTCATTTAAATTATCTCAACGCTCACTGGTTAGTCTGTTGTAACCTACGTCAGTTTTAGTTGATTGTGCTCCCTACTAGATGGTAATAATGTGTCGCACAATATTACATTTTTTGGGTCCCTTTTTTCAATTATTTACGTAAATTATTTATACAGCAAATTGTTTCTGGGACTTACACAAATAGTGTACCATAACAATGGTTATGGATACATTTACGTTTAAATGCTGCTGAATTGCTGAAAATGATTGAAAAATATTATTTTGATACGCTTAAGTTTTTTACAATTTCACAGTAAACATTTAGACGTATTAAATTTTTTGCTGAATTGCTGAATATTTTGCTGAATTGCTTAATAATTTTGCTGACAATAAAAAAAAAATTAAGCTCTTTGATGACGGAACAAAATTGATCCACCTTTTGTGATAAGGGAATTGCATTTTAATAAAAAAAAAACACAAAAAAAAAACGGATACCTCAATTCATTTCCCTCCCAAAACAAAAGCCCAAAGTATAAAACCACAAGGGATTTTTTTTTATGTATGGAAAATAAAGTGTAGATAAAAATTCATTGCATGCTACAGCAGCACATCCGCCAGACACCACCGAAAAATATTGTATGATGAAGCTCCCTTCAAACTTTCTCCATAAGATTGTATACATCCCAAAAATTTCCCCCACCATCTCCCCCACCCTGCAACAGTCTTTGACTCCTGACCTCTTCCACACATTTCTACATTACGATGTACCAAGATATGCGGCTAAAATTTGTAGGTATAGCAAAAATGTGCGATGCATCTGCGTGTAATAAATTTTAATTTTTGGAGTGAGCGAATTTTTCATTTAAAATTTTTTTTTGTCAGCACTTTAAAAATATATTTAACAGAACGCAATAATAATACTAGCTGTAAATGTATTCAAAATAATTGAATTTTTTTGAGAGACACATCAAGCACAAAGGACTGTGTGTGTACACATAGGCTACAATATGGTACACGTAACGGTTATAAATTTACGGTTCAGGAAGAAAATTCCGATCCGTTTTGCTGAATATACACACCACCGTTATTACGTAGCATGAAATGTTCTACGCGATACGCAACCCTATGCGTAGAGTAGTTGCATATATATTATGCGAGGGAGTTATGTATAAAACTTGTGGGTGCTCTTCTTATTATTTATGTCATGCTCATTCTTCCTTTGCGTTTATATTCGTCCTTAAAATGTACTCCCTCACTGCGTACCACGTTTCAATAGACCGGATTCGATTTTTTTTTGGTATGTTGTATTTTAATGCAAGTTATATGTATATCTAACCCATAAGAATATTTATGCCTGACTGTTTGAAGATGGTATTGGTGTGATTGTTTTTTGTATGAGTGTGCGTGTGGGTGTGTGTGTGTGTGCGTTTGTCGGGTATAATTTGGTTGGATTTACCCCCATCGGCAAAATGTTGTTCCACATATTTCACACCCTTTGCCAACCGTTATATCTGAATTTGGTCTCTGATGATGGCGTCTTTGGCCAACGCTCGATTGAGAAAGCTCATCATAAACATATACTTGAGTTTAATGCTGTAGTCAAAGGATAACGGGTGAAATTTCTACAACAATAAATAAGTTGAGATTCTCTCTAACTCTCTCTTTCTCTCTCACAACAAATATAATAATAATAATAATAATGAAATGTTGAGACGCGCTCAAAAAGCAATGCTACTGCTGCTGAGTAACAGAACAGAATATAGAAAAGCATTCGCAACCGCGACGCACGCACCCAGAAGAGAATAAACAAGGCAAATGTGTGCTATTGCATACATTCAGGCGTTTTCTCCAAAATATTAGTGTGTAGAGTGTTGGCAAGCTGAGTTGGAAGCTTCGCGTTGTACACGCAAGCCTCCAGTGCGCGACCAACATAAATACAAATTGTACGAGAGTGTGCTCTTTTTTTGGGGAGGGTGTGCGAGAGTGTGCGTGTTAACAGCGTTCATGTACTTCATAGCACAAGGCATTTATTGTGAGTTTTTGGGTGTACACGGTTGGATCCAAACTTTATTTGATAAAATGCTTTAGTTGCCAGAACATATCGTGCCACAGCTGGTCATAGTGAACGTTTTCATCACACCGACGAAAGGTTACTTGTTTATAATAAATATTCTTGAATAACATTGTGCATTTGAGAGGTTGACGTGCAAGAGGTCTAACTGTTTGTTCATTTCACTTCAAATTAATGTGTGAACATATTTTAGTTAAATACAACTTAAATGTTAAAAATAAAAATTAATTGAATGATAGGTCATGTTGTCGTGGTAAACATTTTTAAAAATTATTAAGTCTTTCTGCAATAAAAGACAAATTTATTTAAAGTGACATATGTGAGAGTGATAGACTTTTAAGCATTAACTAAATATATTTAAAAAATTTAAGATTTATTTTAAATCATCAAAACAATATTTATGCGCTTTCATAATAATTTTAAATAAATAATAACAATTAATAAAAATTAATAAATGTAAAAACATTACAACATTACGATATCAACAAAATAATAAACATTAAATAACGCCCGAATTTATGCAAGAAATGTGGTGAAAACATAAAAACAGCCAAACATCATAAATATGCATTCAAATTTGATCATAACAACAATGCGTTGTGGTTTGTGTAACGGGTAAATTGTGTTACAACCGAATATTAAAATGTACACTGCATAAAATCAATTAATTTATCAGGAGAGGCTAAAATAAACACTCTGTAATCAGTAACAGAGAAAACACAAAAAACCATAAAACCTAATAAATAACGAAATTAACCAAAACAGTAATAATAATAATAATTGAGATAAGACATTGAAGCCCACACCATCCCCAAACCAATTTTACCAGATCGTGCATACCGCAGCCAGCCTACAACCAACACTAAATAGTTGAGAGGCCATAATAATTGGTGGCGGTGGTCGGTATTTGCGTTTTGTTTATGCCTAACCAATTTGCGTGTACCGTTTGTGTGTTTGACGGGCGTTAATTTCAATTGACAGCAATTACACTCCACTCACATAAAAACAGGACGATCAAACGTGTGTGTGTGTATTGTTAAATCATCCTAATAAAATATTATTGGGGGTCGGGGGTTGTTAATTAATTTGAATTTAAGTGCAACAAACTAACGTGACTTCGTAAATGATTTAAATGTGGGGAATATCATTGAAGATAGATGACGATTGAAAGGACATTATTTTATAATTGATGTTAGATGTTTAAAATTTGAGGGCTGATCATTTTAAAAAATCACTGAAATACTGCTTAAACTTTTTAACTAACTTCTTAAAAATGTATTGTAAGGATTTAAGGCTTATAAGGACATTTAATTTTTTTAATTTAAAAAATATTGCACAAAAACTTTTCAAATAATTATTTTTAACATCACACAAATTAATTTAAATTTTAAAATGTCCTTTTTAAAAAATTTAATATAAAACGTCCAAAATTCAATGCATAAAAATTACAGTTTCAACTAAATTACAATACATTAAAGCTCTATTTAATTTAAAGCACATTTCTAACAACAATACGGCATATTTGTTTAAATAAAAATTATATTTTATTAAACGCAGTTAGAAGGCAGCCAACATCAATGATAAACCAAAAAGCAAACAAGTCACAGTGCGATTTCTTAAAGTCAAATACACATTGAAACAAGTAAAATAAAAAAGGGGGAGAACAAAAAAAAAAAAGATAGAGAAAGAAAGAAAAGGAAATTATAGGAAGGTCGTCTCCTCGCGCGACATTTTCTTGTTGTGTTTTCAGTTTCCATTTCTTGTGTGTTCATTCAAAAAATAAAAATAAAGAAAATACGTTAAAGAGGAAAGAAGAGGCTCTCCAAAACCATCCATAAAATACCTTACCCGCTCTCCCATTTCCCCCCCCCCCCCTTCTAATATTTGGTGAAGAGCTACAACTGTGAGTGCGTGTATTATGTATGCTTTAAATAAAACATAAGTGTATCACTTTATAAGATTGTGTGCTTCTGTAAAAGAACAACACCCCCAAAGAAACAATATTAACTGGTAAGTCCATTTTCTTTGTTTTTTTTTTTAAGACGGTTTGTCATATTTTAAATGTATTAAAAGAATATAAAATTTATCGGCTTAACTTGGGCTTTTTTATGGGTATGGAAGATAAGTTACTTAAGAATGTCTTTAAGATTAAGTTAATCCCAAATTTCTTTAATCCTTTCTTATAAAATTGAAGGTAATACGAGTAATCTTTGCGATTTGAGAACAAGCCGATTTCCTACAATTTTTATTTAAGTCAAAATGACATTTTACTTTTACTTAAGAAACTCTTGAGACAATTAAACTTAACAAAATATTCTTAAGGACATTGAAATAATACAAGAAAAAGGATAATTTTCCAAAATTTACTGACACTGAATTTAGATAAATTGGATTTACGGCGTAATATAATAATTGCACGCCAAGTCGCATTAAAAACTTAAGGAAGCTTTTAAGAAAAAACAAGAAACAAAATTATTTAATCAATCTCCTTTAATAATTTAATTTATTTTAAATACCCCTTTCCCACCCCCAAAAAAATGAGTTTTGAAACTAAACAACATAAATAAGGCAACTTTAAAATAAAACGCCAAAATGATTACTAGAAAAATCTAATTTTGGTCTATTGAAAAGCTCAGGAAGTCATTTCCACAAGTTATTGCCTACATATCACAAAATTAACATTTTCATTTCACTGGTAATGAATTCCGACAAAAAAAATGCTTAACAAAAATGCACATTCCTGTAACAAAATTCCAGTGAACCCCACGATGAAAAAAAAGAGGAGCCAACCACCCACCCAAATGAGCATATTATTAAATTGCGCCTTTATACATTACTGATTAAACTTGATGCATTGGGTGATGATTGACGTCGACATTTTCAATTCATAATACATTCGAGGGGTTAACTACTATGTATGTTATAGTCATATTTGTGTACATACGGGCGGGCGAATGCCAAACCATCGGGATTCATGCATTTGTGATTGCCTTATCTCCATATCTCGCGCGCCGTTGACATTTGGTGTCACACAAAACATACATAATTTAGTGATATGCACCCGGATTTTATGTGCGGCTGAAGGCATATTTAATGTGACGTACAGACACACACACACACACACACACACACACACACACACACACACTCGTGGTGGTGTATCCCCGGAATGAGTAATTATTTGGAGTGTATTACAGTAATTATTATGAAAAAATTATACTCATAATACATATAGCAAATTGACATTAAAAATATGAAAAATAATCACAATTAATCAAGTGGGGTTAAACGGAAACATTGATTACGTAACGTGTCATGAAGCTGGGTGCTTTGCACTAGAAAATTGAGGCAATTCAGCATAAAAATTGATAAAATTAAATAATGGTTTGACTTGTTGTTGTTTTATTTATATTTTAATAAACATCCACCTGTTTCTGATGGTCATTTTTCTCATAAGTCATAACAAAATAAAATGAACACCACGAGAATACGACGAAAATAAAAAGGTTTTGCAGTGTAGCAGGCGTATTATATTTTAGCTGAATAAAAGCTAATTTATGGTGAAAGGGCTATAATGCTTCAGTTGAAAAATGTCTTGCAATTACAGAAATGTTCATTTTTAAGCTTTTTTGTAAATATACGAGTGTGTCCCAATCCCACTCCCCTCCCCCCTCCACACACACACACAAACAACCTATCCTGACTAGGCCATGCAGACAAAAAAAAACAACAAAATGTTACGGCTTTATTTTTTGGTGCGTCGTTTTGTGTGCTGTATAACTAATCGCCTGAATGTATTCTTGTTAAAGTTGTATTTATTTAAAAAAGCTTTAAAACTGCGTACATAACTTTAGGCGTTTTATGAAAAAAAGTGCGTAAAAGTTTTAAAACAAAACAGGAGCTCAAAATGGTGTGATTTTATGAATATGAAATGTCAAATTCTAATGACGACGAATTATTCACAACTGCATAAATTATGAACAGCGTTAATTTGTATTGCTATGCACTTTATCACATATAGACCTAATTATCATTAGGCGCATATTTCGATCCGAGTTAATTATGAACCCAAAATTGCACACACACACAAATTGAATGCATTGTAAAATAATTGAATACGCACCATATTCCCCGAACATGGTTTTGTGTTCATTTCCGCTTTTGATATAATATTCTGCAATACATCGCCGGACGCCGTTGCACATCTATCCCACAATTTAATACCGTTGTCACACTGACACTTTATTCTCACTTATTGTGTGTATTTTATGGGAATTTCACGAATTATGCATTATTCATGCACCCGTAATACGAAATGCTGAATTATTCATTTCATTGAATATGAAAATTAATCTCATTCTGTCTGATGAACACTATTACAGTGGAGATTCGGACGCTTGTAACAATATGCATATAATTTTACGTTCAATACTTTTTATATGGCTACTAACCTTATAATATGCAATGAATACATCGCTTCCCACCGATGGCTGCAGCCACTTGAAATCTTCCCATCTTTCTCTCATGTTGCAGCACCGGGGGTTATGTTTTCCTGTTTGTTGTAGATATTGTGCTGAAATGCGCATCAGCGGCGGTGTAGCGTCAGGACAAATGATTGCAGTCATTTGAATGCGAGGCAATCTGCAATTTAATTAAATGAAATATTTTATTATACAAGAAGTCAGTTTTTGTGGTTTTCTTGATATAAAGTTGTTAAATTAAATATGAACAAAATGTTGAGTTTTGCTGAATGTAATGACGTTTGGTAGCACCATGTTGACAGCATTAAAGAAGTGCAATTTAAATCATTCATTGTGAAAAGGTAAAATAGTTTGTTTGGACAAAATTTAATTTATAATAATTTGATTAAACATTTTCTGGCATAAATGAACCAATTTGAAAACTCCTCTATGTATGCTTTTATCAACTTATAGGGGTTTAACAATAAGACGCCTTAAAATACGCAATTATGAACTTACATACCTAAAATATCCTTGAAATACGAAATTATCAACTTACAAGAGTTTAAATGTAAAACGCCTTAAAATATGAAATTATCAACTTACAGGAGTTTTAATGTAAAGCGCCTTTTAATTCACAATTCTCAACTCACAGCAGTTACATAAAGCCACTAAAAATATGCAATTATCAACTCACAGGAATTTAAATGTAAAGCGCCTTTATTAATGCAACGAAAACAAACATTTTTAATACACAAAAATGCCTACACAAAATATAATGAAACAGCTACACCCCATAATATATTTTATAATTAAAATCAATGCAATTTAAATGCACACACAAATACATCTAGTAGGCACATTCAAGTCTACACGCGGCCAAATTATTACCATATTATGTGTGTTGTACATTTACAGTTTATATGTTATTTTATGTAGGAGCTCGCTCTTAACGTGCAGCAATGTGGAGCATAAACTGACGCTCCTTCATTTGCGGGTTCCAACAAAAATACTACGTATAGCAGTACATAGTGTTTAGGTACGTCATGTGTTGGACGCAGTGCGGCCTTAAATGTTTAACATATCAATAAAACCGCACATACTTTGCCAAAGCAATTGTGACTTGAAAAAGTGCACTTCTCTCCTCCACACCCGATGAGCCCTGCATTATTACTCATAAACAGGATTTCCACAGCAAATTTTTTTTTTCTCCGTTGTCGTTGGCGTCGTCGTCGTACACACACCAACACAGGATGTGTACAGTTTATCCATAATTATAACGGAATAAAAGTATTGCCTAATTAATTATTCAGTTGCACTCATTCGAAATAACAGTTTTAATTGTGTGTAATTAGTGTGCAATATTTTGCACCCATCGTTGAATTGTGTTTTGTTGGGACTCATTTTAAAATAAATAAGTATATTTAAAATTGTACGGAATCGGTGAAATGCTGAAATTATGTAGCAAAGCTTGCAGTGCTCCGTTATTTCTGTCTATTTTTGCACTAACACATGGCTAAGCAGTGTGTGACTTTTACCTCGGGACTCGATTGTTCCAACAAAAATTTTTAACCCAAAGCTTCAATTTGATTTTTCAATTTCCATTGCTGCTACTCGCGTTTGCATGCAATACAGCAGCACGCTCACACAACAGACATTTTATGTACACCACGGTATAATATGTAAGTAGTATAGCTAAACTACATAACGGCAGTTTGTTCCTTTCGTTTTGGCATTTCACACAGTTTTCATTCCATTCAACATCGGAGCTTGGGTGTTTATTAAATTCTTTGCTGATCCAGTTCCATACGCCTCAATGTATGTATACATATTTTTATATTTTGTTGTTGTTGTTGTGCACTCGTTCTCTCTCTCCCCATTGCTGTTTGTGTTGCAGCAGCTTCTTTTAACCCCATTTTCTATTATTTTTTATTTTTGTTTTCCTTTGGGCATAAAACTATTTTTTTCTTTTAAATACATTCAGTCTAGTTTTTTTTTGTGGTGGTGGCATTTTTTGCCGTTAAATTTGACCGGGGCTGGTGTGTTTGTGTGTTACATTTTTGATGGTGCAAAAAATGTGTAACACAAATTTTATTATTTAATTTTCACTTTTCATTTTTGGACTTTCATTTCAAACAAAAAAAAATTATGTTGCTCAGTTTATGCCGTTATATTTATTTCCCATGAGCGCAACTTTGATTTAGATGGTTAGAATAATAATGTACTTTAAGCAAATGCATTTGTAAAATAAAAGGATGAAAAAGCTCCTAAAGTAATGCAACATTTTTAAAGCAAAATACATTTTAAATGCTTTAATTTAGTCTACATTTAGGCGACTTAAATAAATATTAAGTCACGTTATCAGAAAAAATATTGACAGCATTTTTGTGATTCATATTCAGGGGATTAAAAAATATTTAAGTTACATAAATATAATAACAGAAACAGAGCAACTGTAATAATAAAAAAAAGCCCCTTGAGTAATGCAATTATTTCTCTTTAACCAATTCATAACTTAATGCTTTTAAGTCTAAATTCAGGCGCTTAAAAAAACATGCATTCAATTTAAATTTGCAATCAAATTTTTTTTATTATACCGCACCATGCCATTACAAAGACAATATAATTTTTAAGTGCAAAAATCAAGACCCAAAAAAATGTGGCCATCAATTTGACATAAAAGCTTGTTTAACATCAAAAGTCACATGAAAAGAAGACGCCACTTAATACCATAAGCAACACATTTGCAACCTACATAACCTTCCAATTTACCACACACTTTAAGCTTCAATTTACACAATCGACCACACCCCCTTTCACCCCCCCCCCCCCCAACACTATGTCCACCCTTTAACACACAAACTTTTGAAATTCTTTCATACAAGGATTGGGTACCTTTATTATAATTTCATTACATGCGTCACCAGCAACACATGTGATGTTTTCGTATTTTTTATTTTTTTATTTATTTATTAACACTTTATAACGGATACATAACAATATGCATTTCAATACAGCCCCCAATCACTTTTATGTGCGATATCTTTTTGCAACCCATTTTATATTCGTGTCCTTTTTTTTTCCCTCCCCTCCCTAGCACGTACAAATCCTTACATAAACTTTCTCCCATTTAAATTAGTGCCATTTTCTTTGCCAATATAAGTAGCAGTAAACAAATGTGTGCCTGCACAATTAAAATGCAATACATGAACATTGTAACTCATTGCGATTGATATGCAATGATGAGTGTAGTAAAGTTTTGTTGAGTAATTAAAAAAATTTGAGGTTATAACTATTCATAACTGAAAGCAATTAAATGTTGCACCAAATTTTAGGGGCGGGTTGATGCAAATATAAACATTGTGATGGAAAAGGAAGCGTTGATGTATGCGGAGAATTTAATTTTGGGTTTTAATTGCTTGAAATAATGTTGCCACGTATATCCTAATAGGACATGCTTTAGTACATTGCATGTTGCGTTAATGTCAAAGTAAATAGTTGTGGCAGGACATAAAGCATATTTTGCAAACCCTATCATCAATTAAATAACCTTGTTTACGAGGTATTTTGACAAAGGCGGTCAATTTGCAATCAAATTTTTCATATTAGGCTACATTGCTGCAATTGCATACATTTCGGGGTTTAATTAATTGCATTTTATGGTGGATCAATGATGCGTCATGCGTTTGTCAATGATTATTAAAAAATATTACAGTTTTTCAGTTATTTTATCTTAATTTGAATCTTCTTTGTAACTGTAAAAAGTTTCCTTAATTTTTTTTTAAAGAATTAAATTTTTTTTCCCAAACAAACTGTCTTAATAAAATATAAAATAATACTAAATCAAAAATAAATTTGACTAATTTATGAAAATGTCCTTTTTTCCATTTAAATCCATTTAAAATTTTTTTTGAAGCACTGCATTATAAAATGTACAAATCCTTAAACGACTATTTGCATTTCTAAATTAACAATACCAAAATAATGCTTAATTAAGTCATTTACATCAGTTCACCAAGGATTAACCCCCACCCTCTCCACCCTCCTCTGAACAATTTTATAAAATAACTAAAGGCGAAACCATTTCAAGACCTTAACACCAAATGAGCGTTGCTCATTTAGACAATTTACCTGCCATTTCAACTTGTTAAGGCAAATGCAGATATAATAAGCGGGAGCTACATTCGTCCTTTTAGCAGTTGTAACAGCCTCAAGGTGCCATCAACCCGCCCCTCATTTCAAGACCCAAAACTGAGACTGAAACATATTACATTAATATATGTCCATCATCCCATAGCTATTCCCAAATTTAACCCGCATTTAACACAATTTAATAAAGGACACGTCATAAAGGATACAGGACGAGAATTTTTGTTTTTGTTTAAATTACATCGTCACACACACACAAAAAACATCATCATGTGTGGTAAAATTGGTCTTGATGTGACGGGGAATTTTTCGGCGACTAAAAATGTCCTAATTAAAAGTGTGTGGAGTATAAAATCATGTCCTGACAGTGACAACAAGCAATGTGTACGACATATGTACCCGTTGTTTAGTGTCGCGCATCACGTTGTCGGGGTGCCTTAGCCTTTGTGGCGTTACATAATATTATAACGAGTGAATTAGGAGTGAACAACCCCGTGTATAAAATATCCTTTTTGGTTCGGTTTTAATGCAGAGTGTGTGTGCTCGGGGTACCGTTAACCGTACGGTGTGTGTGTATTTTGTTTTATTACAACGAATCATGCTACATCCAGTTTAATGTACGGTTGCAAACACACCAGTGGAAGTTAGTTGCTTCTTTTATGTAGCCATAGCCGTTATATTGTAGCGGTTGATATGTACAGCTTTATCAAAAAGTCTAAAGTCACTTGATGTGCACCGCACCAATGTCGTTACCGCAGCAGCTTAATTTCAAATTTGAGCACATACGGTACTAACTGCTCACTTCAAAGATTTAACATATGCTTTATATTGTGGGGACAAACAGTTTAGAAAGAATGTAGTCCCACAGTGTGTGTGTGTGTGTGTGTGTGTGGTTGTGGCATCCGTTCGAACTTGAAGAGTGTATAATCTAAAGTGTTTAGTAGAACTTGTCTCTAGCCTCTACGTGTGTGGTAAAGGTACCGCCATTGTTGGTAATTGTTTTAGTCAAATCGGACTGACAGTGTTGGAGCGACTTCCGTCAAATTCCCAACCACAACACTTATCCATTATTCCCAAAAGGACACTTGATGCCAAACCGAGAATAATTTAATATGTAGCCCTTGTTTGAAAAGACCAATTTTAAGGCGAAACTTTTTTTTAAATGCCATTAAAGGTCAAGTTATCCAAGTAATTTATTGAAATAATTAAAATGGGCTCAAAAAATTAAGCAAAAATTAAAATAACCTCGAAATCAAATTGTTAAACCAAATGTCCCAAAAATTTAGGCCACAATTTGCAAGCAGATTACATTCGCGCAGTTCAAAATATCAAACAATTATCCCCACCACATCCACTAATAACATCAACTTGCACTGCAAAACGTTACCGCTCACAACAAGCATTGAGATCCAAATCTGTAGAGCCCTCACGTGTAACAGCGCATTTGACAAATAATTGCTCAAAAACCAATTTATGCAGCGCGTTGAGAATCGCATCAGTGTTGCCGCGTCAAGCAACGGGTTAAACGACCCGTTAATCGGTTAATTGCAATCCACATAATTGATCCCTCAAAATTTGCTTGCAGCACACATTGCTGATTGTAAAATGTAACAACATGTTGCAATACACAACCGCAAGGGACACACCGTATTTTAGGATATAGGCCAATTATTTTGTCGGGGAGAAAATTGAAAGTTGCATTATACTCGGGATACGGGCTTCAAGTACACTCGAGTATGGAGTAGACGTGCGGTTATGATGGTTATCTGATTGAAGCGGATCGGATGGCGTTCAGATACCATCACTCTGTAACTGGTTTGTCAATTATTTAGCGCCGAACTGTAGGCTATTGCCTATATTTAGGTGTTTATGGCAATAATTATTTGGCCCAATTTCATTACAATTTTGTCAATTTTCGTCGTGTTACTTAGTTGTTACTGTTAACTCGATTTTGCCATTAGACGAACTTAAAAGTTTTGCTGTAAATGTACACGATTCCCTTCTTTTTTTCTCTTTTTTTTTTATTTCAACATCACTGTTTTTTTTCCTCTCTATCTCCTTCTTCTTTTAAATGGTAAAAAGAAGGAAAGGACATGGCCCCGTGCAAAAATAATGAGATTTTCTGCGTATATATATATAAGGCTTATTTTAATGTACAACATTGACGTCGACATGTAACGGTATATGTAGCTACATTTGTTGCCACATCGGCATTCTTCTGGTGATTATAGATTTTTCGTGCGTACATTATTCCTACTTTTGTGTTGAGCCATCTTCGTTGTTTTGCTGCTGATGCTAGAGCTTTGCAGCGTTGTTGAATGCGTATACAAGGGTGTTGACGTAATGGCGATAGGTACGTTCACGTTTACATACATAAAGGATCAGGACATTGTATACCTTTTTAGCTGTGTTATCAAAATGTCAGCGTGACGTAATATACATATTGTATAAAATAACGGTAAAATAAAATTTGAAAAAAAAAACAAAATCCAAAAAAATTTGCACAAACTTTTTGTTTCCCTTCTTTTCCTTTTTTGTTGTTGCTGAGTTGCCCCTTTTTTTTCTGGTGAACGAGTATAAGAAAAGGGATATTTTTCAATTACATTTATTTCATTGGAAATACAACATATTATTCGTCCGAATTTAATTTTGGGTTTCTTGAAATACCCAAAAAAAAAAAAAAAGTTTACAGTTCATTGCATTTCCGATATAATGTTCAATTTATTAAACCATTTTCCGACGAATTTATCATTTCCGATTTAGTGCACTTAATGTTGTTATAGATGGAAAAATGTTTGAAATTATTTTTTTTTTTTTTGCAAACATCGAATATGTGTCCATTTTACCGATGGCCTCGTTCATCACCCATCATCACACATAAGGGATGAGGGGAAGGGGTACTGGTGATAGAAACGGAAACAATATTGCAAGAAAAATCGCCTGAAGTTATGCACCGCTTTTTTATATTTTGCATCATGACATTTCACAGATTAATTAATATTTGGGTGGACTACATGCAGGCGATTGCAATGCAATATGCACAACAAAAAGGACATTTTTGACGTACATATTACACAGATAATCCAATTTTGTGTGCAGAATTTTTTTTTGTTGTTAAAAAGAAAATTGCATGAGCAATTTTTATTATTTTTTTAAAATCTATCTCCTATGTCCTTTATACTGTGTGATCCCTTTGTGTCATGCATTTCTGTGTTGACATATTTGTGCACAAACATAGGAATATGCATGTGAATGGAATCCTTTTGTGTTGAATAATGTCAAAAACCACAAATATACAAGGATGGAGCTATATTCCGGACTCAAAATGATTGTGATAAAGCACACATGCTTATAAGACGTAAATTGGCCACATTCCTTTTCTTCTTCGTTTTATTTTGTTGATAATAATAATAATAATAATGTACGTGTATTTATATTATGTGAATGAATTCCCCAGCTCATTTTATACAGACCTCACACAACATAGCTCACACAAGTCTGCAGGGATTCTAAATTGTGAATGAAGCACATACAGTTAAAAAGTGACACTGCGCATCGGGACATCACCATCAGCCGTCTAGTTTTTATATATTTTTCGTTCGCATATATTTTGTTTTATGGCGTGAAATTTTTTTTTTTGTGGTGTACGAAAAACACACACACACACACACCCCGACTAAGGAATCAGTCATGTATAAACGCCTCACGGAAATAACAACAAGGGAATTACGAGTGGCTAAAAATGCGAACAGAGTAATAAGCTTGTAGAATAATATTTGATGAAAATAAAACCGTTGTGAGCGATGAAACAAGGCGTAAAAAAACATACAGACAACTAACCAAAAAATAAAAAATAAATATGAAAAGAAAAAAACAAGGATGGAAAAGAATGTACAAAACAAAAAAAAAAAAAAAAATGGACAACTTGGGGTTGAATTTGACAACTTAATTTGCTTGCATAACAAAAAGCCACACATTTTGTATGCGGTGTTGGTGACATCGTCTTGTTTATACACCCGACCGTAAAATAACAGTATATTATACGTAAGGATTGTTGGATTGATTGCAAAGGATCAAGGAGGCTTATACATGTGTTTTTTTTTTGTTCCATAGTTTAATCCTAAATTCACACACCTATTAAATGAACCTGTTTTTTTACGCACTTTTAGAAAAAGGATGCGTGGGTGCAAAATTTGAAATGTTAAAATGTTCAAAGGCGGAAAAACAATTTAAAACGACGGGATATAAAATTTATTATTATTATTGTAGAATTAATATAATTGCTCTTGCTTCTTGTGCAATTATTTTCCAGCAACAATGATAATTAAATCAAACACTTCCGTTGCTTTGGAAATAATAATAATAATTTTTATATATCTCTCATGACAAAAAGGACGAAGGTATAATTACACATAAATTGTAGGATGGCTCATAATTCTATTTGGATGATTGAATTAACTGCACAATTCAGTGTACAATATTTGTCTGCGTAAAAACGGAAATCTTGTGATAGGAAATTGATGCACGATTTATGGATTCATTAATTTCTTTTGTTATGTCAATAAATATTTTCCAAGTATTGATCAATCACCATTTTGTATAAATTTAGGAAATGGATTGTGCAAATTTCCTGCTTCATCTCCTTAATAGCGGTAATTAATTGTTATGCATAAAGTCAATTCACTTTAATAAAGTTTAATATAAATTTGCAATTTCACAAGAAATACATGAATTACTTAATTAAAAAAGAGTTTTAATTTGTTAATGCAGTAATGCTCGTGAAAATAATTGAATTAAAATTACACAAAAGTTTGGCAAAAATTCATGTGAAGAACATTTCCAATTAACCAAATTTTTAACCCCCCTAATTAAAACTGGCAGACTTTCACAAAATGTTCAAAATTTGCACACAATTACAACAATTACCGTAGCTCGAATAAACCCGATGCTATGGATGCTACTCCACCATCCAAAGAGGGCATATTTTCAAAAGCTCTACCGTCCATATTAAGTTGCATGCAAGCCCGTTCCAGCTACAACGTTACACTAGTTGAACTCGCTGGTTGAACCTCACTCGAATCTGATAAATTTTAAATATATCTGTTCAACCTTTCGACCTGTGTCACACCCTTTCCCTCCCACGCCTAAACTATCCGGCATCAGGTAGTTATTACAATTTATACAGTTCCTTTCGCCAATCCCCTCACCTCATTGGATGTAACGTCTCCCGTTATATATAAATTATGAATGTTCCTGAGTGTAATACACACAAGTGCAGCACTCCAAACCCCCCATTACCACCACAACCTCCGCAGCAAAAAACGGTAATCAAGCAAATACTATACGAAACCAAATGAATTATGTACCCGCCTGACGACCGATCCATGACTCCTCTATCCAACCCAGTCCATTATCATTTAGTAAAAGCGTCTAATAAAAACCATTCATAACAATTCACACACTCAATGCCATTTACCCGATATTATTGCAGATTGTCTACAATTTTATGATCCACTTGCTGCACAAATATAATAGTTATTTTCCCCGAAAAAAAAAAAAATAGAACATAATGTAATCGATTATATGTATAAATATATAAAGCGCGAGGAATGGGTGGCGCCCCCTTTTTTATTTCTATGTTTTGTCGTTCCAATATAATCATTCCACTTCTGTTTCTTCTTCTTTTTTTTCAACAAATGATAGAAGCTACTGTATAGAGTCGACATAATAATAATAATAATATAAAACAGGACGAGCAACGGCAACGAAGGCTGGAAATTTGTCATGGGAATCGATAAGGCATTCAATAAATCCTTAGAACGTATCATGGGGGCCAATTCAGTTAAATCGAAATTCAAAATCAACCCTTCGGTTGCTCTTTGTTAATATGTTTTTTGTGTTATCCTGCAGTGTGTGTGTGTGTGTGTGTGTGGCAAATTATTGAGACTATTTTTGGCTTCCACATTTTTTTTTTTTTTGGACGTGTTTTTTTGTGTAATTCATACCGATGATATGAAAATGCTTATGGCGTGGCCGTTTGTAGATATCAAGAATCTATTCACTTTTTATTTTATTGTATTTTATTTTTATTTTGCGGCACAGTAGGCGCATTTTCAGAGAGAAAACGGACTCGATTTAAAGCAAATCATGCTAAAAAACGCCTGATTTAATACAATAATAATCATATGCTTATATGTTTGTGTGTGTGTATGTGGCTGAAGGTTTTTTTCTCTTTCATTGCCAACTCTAATGACACAGCAATGATTTACGATGGTTTATTTATTTGGGAAGCAAAAAATTGTAAGCATAAAAAAATACTACGAAAATTAAACACACAAAATTGTGCAAAATAATGAAATCGATTGATATAGGTGTAGCGGAATACGTTCGGCATTATTTGGCAATAATAATTTGCATGAAATGAAATGAGTAGAGATTGTAGCAATGCGGTGGTTGGTGTGTAGTTCATTCATATAAAATATGTTGTTTAAAACAAAGGAAAATAGAGGATTTTTGTAAAAACTCCTAAAGTTATGTAATAAATAACGTGTGATAATAAAGTTATAAATCGCCCAATTCCGTTCATTTTTCCATTTTTTAAAACGCCCAAAAGGTATGCAAAATTTAAAACGCACTCAATTCGTGAACATTTTCACTGTTATTCGCCGTTAATCCGTTATTTTAAATTTTTTAACCTGTTTCAAACTGATATTTATAATAAATGTATGAAACAACTTGATATAATCATAAGTGGGGCTTAGAAATCGCAACAAGGATTAAAAAAGTTGCATCCTTTATATAGTTTAAACTATGGGGAGCAACACTTCTGATAATATGGTTCTATTTATAACTGTATATAATGAAACTTGAGATATAATTAACTAGCTTCCAGCAATAGCAATAAAAAATGGTGGGGGTTTCATTAAGAGGAGATGGCAAAAAGTAACATAACAGTTAAAACAGGATGCATTGGTTAAATAAATAAATACTTTAATATTGTCATTATGTGCACCACCTCAAGGATGGTTGTTTGGGGAAAAATCCTCCATCCTTTATGATGGTTTGTGTGTGTGTGTGTGTTCGTGTGTGCATTTTGTGTGAAATTGAACAATTTTTTTTGCACAATTGCCACATTTAATTATAATTAAATGAATTAATGCACCGCAATATAAATATAGTAAATATTAGAGTGGTGATGCAACAAACACCGCAACACAAACGGCACATTTGCAATGGCTCTATTGTTTAAAGAGCACATTTAATTTTGAAACTTTGCTACACACATAGGATGCATTGTTATCTTTTAAGTGTGTATGTGTGTAATTTTGCACTTCAACTCTACAATATACAAAACTATGCAGTAAATACAAAAAAGGTATGAAGAAGTCGTACTCGAGAGCGTTTAGTTGTACCCGGTCTCTACAATGCACAATTTCAATGTTTCACAACCAAAGAGGACGCACATAACTACAATAGTTTAATGCGGTGTTACCGCAACCTTTACGGGGGATGCGGTTAATAAATAAAAAATGCAATGACTCGCACGCGCACCACACTTCTATTGTACTACTACAACGTGCATTTCTATTTCATGCAACAAAATCAAAACAAAAGAATTGAAATTAATTATTAATGCAATGAGGTGATGTCAATCTATCGGTATAACTGCACAATATAGAAAGTTCATTGTTCAGTTGGAAAAACGACTCGCACATATTCATTATGCAGAAGATTCAGGCGAGCCGCGCTCATCGTTTATACATTGCACTCGCTGCTGTGAGCTTTTGGTGGATGCAACATTCCTTCATATTATATCCTTCACACGTTTCCCATAATATGTGCACCGTTTTATAGCTGTTGTGTAATCGCGATGTGTTTTGTGTGGGTACTGCATAAAGGGGAAGGTGAAAAAATGCAGGGAGGGAGGAGGAAATGAGAGTGGGGTAAAAAAAGGGATGCGGGCAAGATGTGTGGAAAAAATGAATATTTTTACAGCACGCGGAATGCACATATAACCGAGTGGTATTATTATTTTTCACACATATGAAAATCATTATTTATTATGCATTTATTATTAGTTCATGATTACAATTGTTTTATTTCTAATCTATTTTTTTTTTTGTGTGTGTGTGTGTGTGCGTTTTTTAATTAGTTAAAATTATATAATTGCATGACTTTAATAATTAAGGTGCAATTTCAACCTTGAAATAGTTTTCTTGACTTAAAAAATATTCATTTGAGCTTAAAATTTTTAAATTAATTTAATTTTACAACAAAAGTCGACTTAAACTCCAGGAATGACTTTGAAATATTAAAGTAATTATTTAAAGTCGACAATAATTCAGAAAATGACCTTGAAATGTTTAAATTATTTAGCATCTTGATCAAGTTTGATTTAAACGAAAAATTTGACCTTGAAATGTTTAATTACAATAGACGAAGTGTGGAAAATTGTTTTAAAATGTCGATATTTTATAAAAATATTAGACTTTCCAAAACAAATTTCTACTTCAATGAACTATTTTTGATTTATTATGCAGCAAAGGGATGTTTGACTTTGTAATTTTATTTCCAAATAAATGTAATTCAACTTTTTTATAATCCCAACATTCTTTTTTATAATAAAAATGACAAGCTTTAACGAACAAATTAGTTAATAGTAAAATTTTAAAGCCAAATATTTCTTATAAATGAAAAAGAAATGAAATTACCCATTACTGTATTATTTGGTCATCAAAAACCGTAAAACTATAATTGTACAATGCTGCATGCATCAGCACATTTCCTCAATAAATATGTAGGTCAATTATAAAAGCCAGATTTGTTCAAACGTAAATTTCAAACAGTTTCTACATCAATAGGAATCTAGAAACAAAAAAAAAACTAATTTGAACCCATGACTCATAACCCATGAAAATATAAAGGACATACAATTAGAAATCAGGAGCCCTTTTATAAAGTTACATCGGAAAATGCACGCTCGGCATTTTGATCCATGCATGCAGTACTTAGTTAGCGCTGTAAATGTCCTGTTTCAACTAGTAGACTATTATGTTTGCACATTTCACAACACGTCAGCGCTTCCCATAAACAATTCACTTGCAAGACTGCATTACACTCACACGCACACACACACACACACACCGACGACCTGAATTGGGTCATGTGTAAATGCATATAAGATTAATTCGCCACTGCCATGCGGCTGATGTCTAATAAATGGCCGTCTGTCCTACCCTAATCTAATAATATACAAGAGCAGAATGTCCCCCCATCTTCTCTCCATCCCCCTATATACCAAACCCCCCGACCACCATCCCATTCAGCACAATACAAAATAAAGGGCTGGGAGAGCGGTCCGCCCGTTTTTATCAGCTCCCACATACACAACTACATTAAACCGGGTCATATTGTATTATCCTTACAAATATTGTGTTGTTGTGCATCATGATCCTGCATTCACTAAATGTGAGAAAGGCAGCACAGCATGTTTCCTAATATTGAAGCCCATTAACGGATGCCATGTTGGGTATGGTATATTCGTTTAATTTCTCATTCCTCGAAGATCATGAAACATCACCCACCACCACCACCCCCTTCCACCCCTCTCATATATAAATGTTGTCATTGATGTGGCATAATATTTGCATACATTTATCTCAAAGAGAGACTATGCTGTGCTTTGGATAAACCAAAGAATATACATGTGAAGCCGAATGGCCACACAAATTACTTTAATTAATTGCATTTTGCCTTTATAAATTGAATGGGGGGGGGGGTTTGAAATGCATAATATGCCAGTGAATGTGTGTTTACAAAACAAAGATGGTGAGATTGTGTATTTGCATGCAAGAAATTAAATTGAATTTAGATTAGGAAGATGTTGACTTATTTTGATTAAAACCTAAAACAAGTATGCAATTGCAGATGTGTAGGCGTTTAAATTTTGTGGAGTTTTATTTTACAAATTAAATAATCTAGAAATAAGTTTGCAATAGTTTCAACTTTTATAGATGGTTGAGATTAAATATGAACATTATTAAAAATAGAAACCAGCCGGAGAAAAAAAACTGGGTTATCTGGTCGCGATTAAAATTATACGCAAGCAATTTAATCTAATAGTATTTTTAGCAACGCTATTAATTTACAGAGGCATAAATTAATTTAAATAAATTTAAGTCAATTCAGATAGAATTTAAGTAAAGTTAAAAAAATTTAAGTCGACTTAAAAAAAAAAGTTTAAGATTGGATGAATTTAAATTTACTGGGAAACATTTAAGTCAACTTGATAAAAATTAAGTCAATTTGGAAACATTTAAGTCATTCCGGATAAATTTATTAATTACACAATCACAATTTATGAATTAAAATAGCGACTAAATTAATTTAGCAAACTTTAAAACGTCAAGAAGCATGCAATTGTATCCTTCAACAAATCCACAAAATAGTTTCTTTTACGGAAAATTTAAAGCACACAATTTATTAATTATTAATAATTTTAACTAATACCTATAAAATACGAAGCTTGAAGCGTTTCATCAACTTCATACTTTTGTGACACAAAGTAGGATCATAACTCATCATCTAACTTTACACAATTTTAATATTTCATCATCATAAATTGACTAAATGGTACGAGAATGTGTGCTTGCAATAAAATGTAGTCTGACCATTTGCAATTTAATTGCTGAGTTTCATAACTTTACATCGCGCGAAGCAGACAATGTTACATGAACCCCGCCTGCGTATATATTTAAGCAAATATAAATGAATAGGACATCGTCTACTGAGTACATAATTTGAAATTTCATAACATTCCTATCTGCATGATTTATAACCACTATATGTATGAATTGTCAACTGGGAAAGTTCAACATTTAATAATGGTCGTCCGTTTGAAATTACGCCCTTTGGGGGTTTATCGCTGGAACATTTGCGATATTCATGCTGTGTAGGGCGTAGTGTTTCGCTAACTGTAACTATATGTATACCGTTATATTTGCACACGACAATTGTGCATTCATCCATAGAGTCCGTGATTGTTGAATTTAGCGCGATTTATTTAAATCAATTCAGCAAAATTCAGCTAAATTTAATATTTAAATGCATTGCCAAATTTCGAGATAATTCAAAATGGCACTTCTCAAATTTAGTTGACGAAATTAATGCTCTAAAGGATTTAACTGTTTTTGCCTTATTAGTGTTGCCTGATTTGATTTTAATTAATGAATTTGCGGCTGCAACCGCGCGCTCGCACCCAAGTGTTTTAAGCAACAATTTAATTAAATAAATGATGATTGATGTTCGTGTTAGGTGGGTAGGAGGTGTGGGGGTGTGTGCGTGAAGTCGTCCCTTATGAAAATGTTAATGGGTATTTGATTTTGATTCGGTTCATCTCCCTTGTTAAGACGTTGCAAAAACGTAACATGTGTCGTTGCATTGGAAATGTATGCGATACGGGTTACATAACCGTTCAAGTATTCTTCTGCTTTGTGTTATTGGTACGTGAGAAAATTGTAAAACAGTGCAGAACAATCATCATACAAAACCGAATGAATAAACTCCCGAGTACACACACATATGAAAAGAAAACGTGTACATTTTCGGTTCCATGACAAGTAAATATAATTCTGTGAAAACAAGAAAGCTTTGCCATATTTTTGTTTGCTTTTCCTTACATTTTCCTAATATATATAACGAAATGCTGGCTACCCCGGTGGTTGATTTAAAATTGCCACGAGGGGCACATAATTGTTTATCAACATGGTTTGCCTTTGCAGCCAGCAAACAATAACAACGACTTAAATGATTCGAATTGTATTTATTGTTGTTTAGATTAGCATTTTTTTTTTGTCGTTGTTTCACAACATAAAAATTGTTTCAGTCCATAAAATTGTGTATCGCTAATGCAATGTCGAAATAATAAATTGTTGGTGCAGGTGGACCAACAAATCTGTTGATGCAGAAAATTTGTTTTCCATTTTCTGTTGCTGTTATTGTATTATTAAGCTGAGGCATTTTTCAAATTGTTAAGTGGTATGCTTGTTGAGGCGTTCTTAATTTCGACAAAACTCCGCAAAATTTATTTGTATTTAAGTCAATAAGATTAAGACGCATTAAGCTATTGATTCAAATAAATATTAATACATTTAAAATAAAAGCGCTTTAAATTATGCAATTTTTTTATAATGTTTTAAAATTGTTTCAGTTTAAAAAATCTGAAAAATCAGAAATTTTTCAATTAAATAACAACCCCCCTCCCCCCTTTCCACAAATGTAATATCGTTCAAATCATAACAAAACAAAACATGAACCACGCCAGCTTTTTCAATATCGTATTATTAAAAACGAACAAAAAAAAATCAAACATTCTCTGCACACACCACCCACGAGAGGGGGGTAGGAACGCTTTAAATAAAATGTGCACACAAATACTAACAACGTGTTAAGTACGGTACAAAGATGTGAATTGAAATAAACGCATCCAACCACCACTATCATCATCTTCCACCATCACATATTATTTTGCAATGTGGATGACATTTGTGCAGACAATTCTGCAATATTGCAAGTACACGCTTGTATGTCTTAATATAAAAAATAAATACACGATGGTGATTGTGTGTGGCTCGATTAGGAGAGATTTTTTTGCACCCCCCTCGACAATTCGCAATGTCATTTAACTTTAATATAATGCATATTGAAGGTAAAGAAATTGCACTATGCTTCAACTCGAAGCACTACATATAAATAGACAATATGTAGAGCATCGAATTGAAGCATAGTTTCTTGCACTATTGCGATATTAAAACAATGGCGGGCACCACGTCGCAACTTGGTGATTCCGCAATCCAAATACCAACCTCGCGGTATGGAAGCAAGGAAAACTGCTGCAATAAATTTTTACTTCTCAACCACGACACTCACACTATATTATATAATATATAGTATGTACTTGTCTAAAATGAGCTATCTACCAACAATGTACATAATATACAAATCAATAAGTTCACATTAAAGACATGCATAATTTATGAATTGCGTGGGGCGCACCATACCCACTCGTCGAAGGATGATATTTCGGGAGTGATTTGTTTGTGGATGTTTTGATGTGCGACTTCTGCACTGATAGATTCATATATATTCTATACATCCATAATAAATTTGTGTATCTGAGTGGGAGTGCGTATTACAGTTTTTATTTTATTATTTGATCAAGAAGGATTGTGTTGCATATATTGGATTATAGTTCATAATACTGTCGTTATTTTTTTGTGTGTTATAGTCGCAGTTTTGTTCTCTTGGTTGGGAAATGATAACGATGTAATGATGATAATAAAATTTCCATAAAACGAACATTTGTAAATGAATGGATAATACGGGATGTAGCTGCATTAAATACGAGCATCGCGAAAATGTGAGTGGTAAGAGTTAAGTGAAGCTTAATAAATATAAAATTTAAATCTTGATGCTTGCTAACGTATTAAGTGCGCTTTTTGAAGGATCGAGGATGAGCTTGATTGAAATGTTTGCCCGCATTGAAAATGCATAACTGTTAAGCTGTATTATATTACAGCATCAGCAGTTTTTTATTTTAGGAGGGCGGGGAGATAGTGAATGAAGCACAATTCTTTAAAGTACTTCAGATCAATTAATTATTTAATATCGTAATGAAGGACATTTCAAAAAAAAAGCTTTTAGTATTTCAATTTAACTTTAAATATTAAGTTGAACCAATTAAAAATCACATTAAAAAATTATGCCTCATGTAAAAAAGTCGGGCTGTCAAATGAATGTGTCAAAATAGGGAACAGATTTCAAACTTTTTATAACAAAAAACGAAAAAATCCCGTATGAAATAGCAGCGTTGAGGGGTTCCAAAATAACGCTCACAATCAGGTCAAACATGTGAAAGCAAATTTGCAACCACAACACACACACACACACATATAAAAAAAAATCCAACCTCATCTGATTGACAAATGGGACAATGTGCCCCATATTTGTAGGAGCGCTATAAGCATAAATCATAAACTAGCTGTTATTCTGCGAGAAATATGCTTCGTGTATAATCAAAACACGTTTGTGCATGTACACACATATGGAAAATAACAGCCTATCTTTATTGATCCGCCGCATATTGTATTGCGAGAGGTGACGAAAAAAGTGGATGCAAGTGACGTGTGAGTACGACAAACGACAAACAACATCCAAAAACAACAAGGATGTAAGTGTTTGCAAGCAAACTCAAACTGCAGAAGCTGCAGTAAATCATGTACGACGGTATATTATAGCCAAGAGCGAGCCACAAAATAAGCCAAGCAATAACTGCAATTAAGTACATTAACCGTTATGTGTGCAGGCGTGCAATTGTGCAGCTACTACAACGCCCAATATTTCACATTATTGTGCATAATATGTTGTGCATTTTGCAAAATGGTATACTGCTTTGGAAATTATTGCACGAAAGGGACGAACATTTTCCTTAAGCCATGTTGTTCCTGCAGCATTTGAATTATACAATGAACCCATATATTAGTCATTTATTTCCAAAACCCATTTACATTTAATCCCAATTACCAATTTAAATTGTATAACAAGTAGAATGCAACTAACTATACTGTTATTCTCGATATTAAGCTTAAGCAGTGCATCCTTAATTCAGTATGCAAGCTCATTACAAGTGAAACACAAATGTCCGAACTGACTTCAATTACCTTTAATGATTGCTTAATTTCCGGCATGGCATATAAGTCGTATGCACTGAATTATTTAATGCAGTATGAATAAGTAAGTTGTCAACGGGTCACCAAAGGATTACATGTTCTGTTATTTAATATGGGCTGATACAACAGGACGGCGTCCCTAATATGTATGTGAACGTAAGTCGCATTCTATAATTGTTAAATAATTGCATTCAGTAAGTGAATGGTTTAATGTTTACAATTCAGTTAAATATTTATTAACTACGTACATGCTCTATATATTCAAGGATCATTTGTGCTTGGCAAGTAGTACATAAAACATATTATGTATGACCGCATTATGCAACCACCCACCCACCCACACAATAAAGTTTGTACAATAAGCAATTAAGCTGAAGCCATTAATTCGCTAAGCAAATATTAATTTAATATTTATTGAAATAATATTAAACTGAAAATAGCAGCCAAATATGTTCACATCTAACACGCAATTTGGAAAACCATCATAATACGCAACAGCTATTATAACGGTACACCCACCATGTATATCCATAAGCGCAGCAGCTTATGGTAAATTTAATATTATATTATACAACCACGCTATCATATACTGCACGATACGTTGCTCTTGATCATTACTGTTACGGCGGACAAACGGTAAATTTAACCGCTCGGCCAATATCGTACTTTTTCAGCATACAATTTAATATATCCAATAATATTTCTTTTAATTTACTAGGCACGTAATTTTTAATAAATTTCAATACTTAAAAACATTTATATTGAATAAATTTTAAACAAAAGACTTAATTTAAAGTTTAACACAAATTCGAAATTGTCAAAAAGTACTTCTGAATGATGCTAAATTAGTTAAATACTTGACTAAAAGCAATAAATTTACGTTAAAAGATTTCATTAAATTAAAATGTTGACGTAAAGTCATTAAAAAGGCGTTATATCAAATTTAAAATCGACCACATATTGAAAACAAAAACCAAAAACAATTTAAAATAATAAAATACCTGTTTTAAAATCGCATTGAATAAAGAAACTGCATAAATAGCACTGTAATAACTTAAAAACACTCAAACCCGTTAAGAAAAACAAATAAATTACTTTAAATTAACAAATAACATCACTAAAACAGCAATAAAATACGAGAATAATTAAATATTACATTACTTTAACGAATTATAAGTCGCGCACTGATTTTATACACTTGTTAGTTGTTACCGGGAGCAGGTTGTAAAAGAGACTAAAATATTATGTACTACACATTTTATTTGCAGAGCAGGATCATTACATAATATATTATACGAAATACGGTAAGCAGCGATCCCCATTGAAGAGAGCACGATCTGTGCTCGGGGGTGCCTGCGGTACATTAATATTTTATTGCAACAAAGCGAGATAGAATTAAATTAAAACCGCTCGCCGGCCGCAGCTGCCGGCTTGACGCTCGCTGACCAACGGTAATACCAATTAATGCCACCGGTTCTTTCAGAATAATATTGCTGATGGTAATTAAATATGGTGCATCAAAATTCGTGTTCAAACACGTATGATCGAATTCAATTCTTGTATTGTACCAGCAATTTAAGTTAATTGCATTTAATTGTAATAGTTTAATAGTTTTTAATAATTGCAATTATGTGGGGATGCACAAACGATGCGGGTGGGATTTTAAGTCAAAAAAAAAAAACAACTCAAAAATGGGTATTTTAGAAAACAAATAAAATACAAATTTTTTTAAAGCAATAAATTTTCTGTTTGATTTTCATACTTTCCCAACCGCGTGTCCTTTCCTACGTTACTCACAAAAGGGGGTTTGCATACACTTAGTCAATATACTTGTTGTTTATCGTCGATGATGTTCACGAATGCAAATTAACAAAATCCGTTTATTCCAAAAGCGTACACGAATAAAATGCAAATAACGCGACAAACTAATTCACCCCAACCCCAACCCACCCTTTTTTTTGTATTTTAATACTGTACGAACTTCAATAAAGATTCGTCACATAAATAATTGCGTGTACGTATTGGTATGATGGCGGAGACAGTCTTCACATAATTATCCATATCATAATATGTTCTATATGTATACATATACTGTGTTGGCATAACATTAACGCACAGCTCCACTCGCAGTTCAAATGGCATACCCAAAATTATATAGGGATAACATAAGTTCGTGCAATTTATACGCGCGGCGTACTTTAAATGTGTGTGTGTGTACTTTATCAACATGGCACTCATCAGACATGTAAGAATTTCGTCGAAATAAGGAGCTGGAAGATGTTTAGATTATGTGGTTTTACAAAATTTAACATGGTTTTGCGTTTTGTGAACGCGCGTCTCAACGCATAACCGTAACACATACTATATTGGAGCCAGCTTATGTAATGCGACGCGCGCTGCGGTGGATGCTTGACTTTTTTCTTCTTTTTTTTGTATTTTGTTTTACTTGATGCGTTATTTATTATTTGTTGCTCGCTTGCCTATTTGGGCATTGTCAGAGTTGTCACACACCCTTACACAATGCTGTCTATTTCGTCAGATTGAAGTGACAATATAATTAGGCGAAGTCATTCAATCGCTTCGAGGCATCACACACACACAAAAGTACGTTTCCAATTCCCATTTCCCATGCAGAAGAAACATCAGCATTAGATATGTACTTAAGGTACTTATATTTAAGCTTGACGCTACACGAAATATGGTTTTATGCCATCAGGAGTATTAAGGGAGGGGGTTCGTACGTCGCAATCAAATGAGCTTTGGGAATCTTCTTATCAGTGGTGTCTTCCACCAGACCTCGATTCACACATAATGTGTGTGTGTGTGTGTGTCTGAAATCACTTATTTGTCGTCATTAGGCACTTAATTACTAAGTACTGATGCGTATTTAGGACAAAAAACTAGGATGGTGGGACGTGAAATGAGTGGATAAAAAAAAAACATGAGAAATTGGGTATTTAACGTCCTGTTGGCATTTTTTTTTTTGTTAAAACAATTTCAATAATTTAATAAAAAATATGTAATCCTATATGAAATTAATTAAGCAAAATTAATTGTTTTTTTTCAATCCTGCGTAAAAATGGTCCTGTTTTATTATTAATTCATTAAAGTGAATTTTAAGGCAGCCTAAATATTTGAATTTCCGAATAAAATCAAATCAAAATGATTTACGATCACTTCAAAAGCACCGGTGTAATTTAACCGTTGCTCTTTACACTGGATACTTGAAATTTGTGTACGCGTGCCGTCACCCATTTCATTTCAATACACACTAATACTTTTAAAATGTGAGTGAAATTCTCTGCTCACTCCTCTATATTTTTAATTTTTTTTTTTTTACAAATTCCTTTTCCTATAAGGATTTGCGGCGTTAAATCAGATTGCCTTTGATATACACGTGCTGAAAAATTAGGAAGCCATATCGCAGCATCACTTTTGAGAAATCGCACAAATTCTCAAGGAGTGGGGGGGGGGTGCATAGTGAAGGCAGTTATTGTGAGGGTCCTACATTGCGTGTGTCATTTGACTTATTCTGATTATATTCATAATTTGTTAGGGGGGGGTCGTTTTTTTTTTTTGCGTTGTTGAATGTCAAGATAAGAAAAAAAATCACATTATAAAAGCAATTGTTAATGGGTAACAACAAAAAAAAAATGGCAAAGAATCTCACGGTACTTAGATGAGGAGGGAGAAAAAAAAAGCGCCTTAAGTTATGTAACAATGGTAAAGCTTCTTCATAGTCAATCAATCTTTTGTTGACTACATTTAGGAGGTTATTTTTAAATGTACACGAGTACTTTTATTTTTAAAGGTAATTTAACATTTTTCTGGAATGAAAATAGCGTTAAATTTTTTAAATAATTAAACATTAATTCGGCACTTATGTTATTAACTTTTTAAAGCTATTTTAAGGCTGATTAATCCTATTTCGTTCTTGTTGAAAATAAGGAAATTGTGTGAAAACTGTTTTACTTAAATTTCTATTTATAATAATAAACATAATCAACTTAATTAACCGCACCCCCACACAATCGACAAACTAAATGTTGAAGCGTTTACAAAACTTTACTGAAAAGGGCCTGATGCTTACAATTAACAGCACCATTTTGCAACAACACAAAATCCCAATTACAATGTACAGACGCACCACAATCGAAAGGAGAAAACAAAGTGAACGCATGTTGCCTCAACATCTCACATGTAGGTAAATCCCATACATGCAGTAAAATAATATTATGCTGATATGGGAAGTGGGAAGTAATGAAGGATAATTAATTCTAGACGATAAGTATTATATGCGAAGAATGTGAGTATGCCGGAGTTACGTACATCCCCGATAATACGGAGGCTTGTGTGTGCGCCCTCTATGTATTTGGAATGCCAATTAATATTTCTGCCAAATACTTTGCCTTCACGCTCTGTGCTTTGGCCTCCGTGTGTTGTGTGTTAAACTCCTATAGCTATGCTATAGCCTGTGATACGGCGTTTTACCGTATGATGGGTTTGATATTGTGCGAGCGCACATGTGCGTGAAGCTTCTCCGCTTAATTTGCTGAACCCATACACTCGTCAAATATACAGTTAATATTATGGTCCTTGAATTCATGTAGACATCGGCATCCAAAAAGCCTACATTGAGGGGTTTTCATCCTTTACGGTATAGACTAAATAAGTTTTTTTTTTGCTTTTTTTTCCAATGCCACAACACACATATTCTCGCATTTCTTACATATGGGGACACGGATTTTTTTTTCGAATTTGGGTGAGTTGCAATTTTCGCTTGCTTCAGCTTCTTGTTTTTGGCAGGTTCTTGCTGATTGTGCGGTTGTTTCGGAACTAAATTATTTTTGTATGTATTTTGTATCCTAATTTGACGGTGTAGCTTCGGTACAATTGTGTCGGTGTGTGTGTGTTTGCTTGTGTTGGAAGATGATCAGCCATAAAGGATGATGTGCTTGTTGGTTTGTTATTTATTATGATTATCCCTGCATTTGGTGATTGAGTGATCAAACAAGCAAGCTTCATTGAATTATGAAGCACATTCATTTTTGATTTATTTTTCCCGTAACATATTCCTGTTTGAATTATAGCAACGACAAAACAAAGAACGATATCGCAATTGCAAAATAAACAAATAACGTGGGATTACACTTAAATAAAGTGAAGCACCAATTTATGTACTTGAATGCTGTTTTTTATAATCCGCCTAGATGTAGTCTAACAAAACATTAATTTTATTAAAACCGTATACAAATAAATGTGCATAACTTCAGGAGATTCTGTTTTAAAAAATTCATCAAATTATCATAATTCCCGTGCACAAAACTTCTTGTGCAAGAAAATCCAGTCAGCAAAAAAATTATGTAGTGTGGGGGTAGAGTCAAAGAACATTATTCTGACTTTTAAATTAACTGTATTCCAACACACCGTATACACAATATACAAAATAAACGGGTAACATTATTATAAGAACGCTGCGTACCGTTAAACAAAAAATGTACATGTAAGGGAATATATAAATCTCAGCGTTAAGAAAATGCGACGTCTCATTTATATAAATGAGAAAGGAGAAAAATTGCGCCAACGGAAAAAATTAACGGTATAATATAAAACAACGACCAGGGACGACTCGACAATGCAATATATAAGTAGAAGCACAAAACACTCCACACACAACATTTGTGAAGTAGGTACTCTCGTACCTTTACTTACGGATGATCCGGAAATGAAATCAATTGACGTATTCCGTTGTTTCACCCCCGAAAAAGAATTATTTCGCAAGATGAAATCGCATTTAAGTGAGTGTCTTGAAAGTCTCTTTTAAATTGTGTATCAAGACGACAACGACAGTATAAGATTTGGGTGTATGCTTGATTGCGCGTCATAAATATGGATGGCACAATGAGGAAGAAGGAAGCGGAGGGGGGAGGGCGGAGTTCAGACGAACCATTCCAAAATCCAACACACTGTCAAGTGTATTCATTTTGCCCAATTGAATTCGTCCGCTTGGCAATAATTTCATTTTGTTTCCGTTTCTCTAACGGTACACATTTATTTATTTTTGTTGATGATGAAAACCCACCCGTCAATTTTTTGCGTTTTGCGTTTTGCACACACAATAATTTCGTTCGCTTATTAATGCCTGCAATGTTATATCATATTGATATAACCTTTGCTATTAAAATGTAATGAATGCATTTTTTTTTTGCGAAATCTCGTACATAACTTCAGGGGTTATTTTTTTACCCCCGCAATTAAGCAGTTAAGTTTATAGCACAACAAAATGAGCCATTGATCATCATCGTAATAGTGTTTTGCTGTTATTTGATGACAAATGTAAGTACCGCAATTTAATGATAAAAACACACACCGATTGTTCATAGTTTAAATGCCATTATGAAATGCAGGCGACAAATTATTGGAAACAGTAATTCATTCAAGTTTTGTGGCACATAAATAAAGTGTGTAAAAGCGTGCAAATTTGCATTTGGCGATACGAATGGGAGACGGACTCGCATGAGTTGATTTAATGATGAAAATGCAATTTGTCGGGTCAGTTTTATAACCATTTTTCGCATTTGTGCAGCAATGGGTGCAGCATGCATATCGTATAAGGATTGAGTGCAATATATCTAAATATATGGTATATGACAAAATGCATTGAGAAAATGAATGATAACGTATTCATTCAAATTTTAGTGCATAACTGAAAGTGTGAAAATGGGTGGAAGGCAAGTGAAGTTGAACGGAAAATGCGACGAGAAAGAGAGAAAAGTTTATCAAGCATGAACATTTAATATTGTTTTGTTTGGATGCATAATATTTTCAATATGATTATGCAACCGTAGTTTATAGTAAAGTTTGCGTTGTGAAATTGCGATAGAATTTGTGGTAGGGGGAGCGGGTATTTCAATTGTTAATTTATTTACGGAATCAAACTTATTTTTAGCTGATTTTAATTTTGAAATAAGTTTTAATGGCGTTCATTCATTTTATATGAGGGGGAGGGAGGAAAAAAGCGACAAAATTTATGCAACAATTATTGTTATGCTTTCGAAATAATTGCAATTAAAATAGACTACATTAAGGCGAATAAATACTGCATACTTTCATATCTTTATTTATTATCATAGAGCAGTACTTAAAGTGTAAAAAGTACAAACACCTGAAGTTATGTAAATTTAAACCCCCCTTTCATATAATATCGATTTAAATTGACTACATTTTGGCGTTTTACATAATTTTCGTAATCGCAATATATTTTAAGAGCATTATAGATAAAGGACGACCTAATATAATATCTCCTGAATTTATGCAATATTTTAAAAGATCAATTCAAAGTAATAAACCATAAATAGACTACATTTTGGCGATTAAAATAAAAACACACGCAATAGACGATCCTGTGAACTTACATCCCCGTTTTTTTCTGTGTAGGAATAAAGGTTTATGTACAGAAAAAGCTTTATCATTTTCCCCCCACCCCTAAAACACATTATATTTTCATCCGAATTGATTGGGCCATCTATTTCCATTTCAAGGCGCATTAGTCATCCTCAATGCATTATATCGGCGAATATTCATTTCATTAATTCAGGACTATCCAAAAAAATATGACTATGGTGTATATTTTGCGTTTAATAAATTAATCAATTAATCATTTTGAAATTCAATTTCCTTCATACAAAAAAAAAAAAAAAAATGGAAGTCGAAAGTGTATATTTATAATACTTATGAAGGCAAACGTCCTTCGATAATACTTAATGTAGATAATCCATTTAACATTAATTTCTTTTAAAATGTCCACTCATTCAAAATATATTGATACAAATTTCGTAAATACGGTGCAATTTATAACAATCACTTATTTTGTGTGTTCATCCCCCTTGCAGATCATGGCCAGTGCAATACTGATCGGATGTCTAGCAACGTTCGGCGTCATTATAACCATATTATTGTTGCTAGCTGGTGGTTATTTGTGGTGGCGTCACAAACGCTCCCAGTTGCAATTTATTGAGCCCAACGAGGACGAAGAATCCAGCAGTGGCAGCATGAGGTAAATTTATCACATTTCCCCTTATTATAATTAACAATATATAGTTATATACATACATCTAGTTAGTGTAGCGTAACATATTTTTCTTGCATAAATTGCTTGATGTAAATTTGATCTAATTTAGTGTCAGAAATTTAATATTATATGTATAACGGAATGAAAATTGTGTCACAACATAACGGCATGAGTGTAAAAAAGCCAATTTGAATGTGTAACTAAATTAAACTATAGCTAGCTGCGTAGTGATGAATTTTAAATTGAATTAATCATTTTTGTTTAAAAATATTGATGCAAAAGAGAGCTTTAAGCGTTTAGACATTTTGAATGATAATAACAATTTGTTGTCGTTAAATTTGGAATGAATAATTATGCAATTATAATTAGTGTGCTGATTGTAAATTGATGGTAATTTAAGTCGCTAATCTGCTGCTAAAATAATAATAATAAGCATGTTCCTTTGTTGGTGTTATAAACAACCCCTACTATTGGATTTATTTATTTGACATTTGTTAAATTAATTACATTTTAATTGTTGTGTATTTTTCATTCGAAAAGATGGGCTTTAATTGTTGAATTTTAAATACGTATTTAAATGCTTTATTATTGCATTTTATTTTATTTCATTGAGTGTATAAGTGAAGCAGCTTTTAAAAGCTTTTAAAAGTCGCGATTCAAAGAAATGAATTGACTTATTTAACTGAAAGGTTATTCAAAAAAAAATATTTTATACTTATGTTAAGAGTACTGAGAAATGTTATTGAATTGAGAGGATTTTTTTATCGCAAAAAATGCGCAAATATTTCTGCATTATAGGATTACAATTTAAAATTTGATTTAAACCATTATTGGCAACAAAAAAGTGTTTTCAATCAAATTAAATGTGATTGAGTAATTTATTCGCCGCAATTTATGCAACACATTTTAAATTTGTGATATTTGTTGTCGCCAAAATGGCGGCAATGAAGTGGAATTAATTTTCGCCTCAATGGAGGCTATTTCAATTTTATGTATTTAATGCCATTTTGTGTTCTTCTTGGAATTTAAGTAACGGTTTATTTAATGTAAAAATATTATGCAGTTTATTAAGCAATTTCAAGTGCAATTTCAATTGCAAAAAAAAAGGGTTAAAAGAGGCAGTGCTTGAATCTGTTTTAGTTAAAGCCATTTTGTGTTGTTTAAAAATGAAGTGTGTAACTGTTTGGATTGACTTAAAAATTATTTAAGCCATCTTAGGGCTTTTAATTAAACTAACAAATCTAATTTAAAACTTAAGTCAAGCCTTTCAAACAAATCAAGTAACTGCAAAGCATTTACTTTCTACAGAAAAATGTTTTGTTACAAAAAAAGTGACTTAAATGTTTTTTTTGTTACAAAATTTTTGACACCGAAAGTACACATTAAAAACAACATTATAAAGAAAAACAAACAACCACTCATTAAGTAATCAAATTATGAATACAACACGCAACATTAAAAAAACTGTCACTTAATAAAACTTTAATAAACTCACACACAAATATTTTATACAAATTATTTTTTTTGCAGTTTATCCTTTTTGTATGTTTGTGTGTGTTTCCCCTTCCATTTTTTTGTTGGCTCATCCATTGTGGGCAACATATTAAAATATGCAACAGGAGGCGCAAGTTTAGTCGAAAATTGTTGCTGGTTGTTGGCGAGAGCGCGCCCCCGTCGCGTCACCCAATCCGAAAGCTTATACATATTGCTGCACACAAAGTAGCAACATAACGGAACCTCTTACCCCCCCCCCCTCCCCCAGCACCGTATGGCAGTCCGTATATATGGCGGAAATATTTTGGTGCATACTATAAAAAGGGAAGAAACAAAAATTTTTTGAAACCCTTCCAAAAATGCCACATGCAATTACTATTTATCATTTCATCCGGATGCAATTTTCATTTGATATTCTCTTTTCTGCTTGTTTATGTGTGCAGTGTGTGTGTGTGTTTGTGTGCAGTGAGAGTGCGGCTTTGGAATTGTTTGTGAACCATACAAAACTACAAAATATTTGCTTAGCAGTTCGGACTTTCAAAATAATGTTACACATTGTCTGTAGGTGGGTGTGTGTGTGTGTTTGTTTTAAAATATAAAGTTGTTGTTGTTGTGGCGATGATAACGGGGTACAACGGGACGTATGGCACATCAGGATCATTGTTTTATTGCAGTCAAGCCCCTGACAGTTGACATATTGTGTGTTTGTTTTAAGTGACAACAGATGTTTTTGTCGACATACTTTATGTTGCCATTTTGTACGGTTGCACACAATATTATAGAGAACATGCCTGTCGGTGGGAGGGAAAGGGGGAGGGGGAAGAAGCGGGAGATGCACAACCGCAAATACGTATGTTAAAAGGTGCAATGTGTGTGCATCCATTTGGTGAGTGGGTTTCATTTTATTGCAGCTGCTTTTTAAAGCAGAAAATTACTTTTTTGTTTGTGTCACCAAATGGGGAAGTTTGCTTTAAATGTGACACATTCATTTTAATTTAATGGCTTAGCCGGAAAGGGTGCACAGAAATGTGTTAAACCAATTTGTGTCATTTTAAAATTAAAGTTGGGGTAAAAACTTTGGGAAATAATTTAATAAGCTTTTGTAGAGCTTTTGCAAAATTTAATTGCAAATTTTTATTTTGTTGGTGAATTAAAAGTAACTTTGATTTCGTAATAAATAAAATCCGTTTTTTATTAAGCTTACTTATTTAAAGTCAACATGTGGTAAAAAAATTAAGTTGAATTTAAAATAGCTTTAAACCATTTATGAAGCATTTCAAAGTCTATAAAAAAAATACTTAAAAACATTATTAATAGAATATAATTTAAAATCACTTTGATTTTAATGTTTAAGCCACACAAGGGGTGGAACAATAGGGGTTGGATGCATGCCACTTTAAAATTTAAAACTGCTTTATGATTATTTAAAAGCGCATAAACAAAATCATAAAAAACCCATTTCATTGAAATACTAAAAGCTGCACAATTAATTGCGAACAAAAGAAAACAAACTATTATTCAACAATGTTTAATCCACACACACACACACACACACACACACAGTCGATTTAAAAACACAAATCGCGTGTAAAGCTTTCAACAAAACGTTCGCATCCTGTGACATGATCATCATATAAAAGGACGACGTCAAAAAGAACACACGAAAATTTCAACGAAAGAAAACAAAAAAAAAATTTGAGATAAGATGAATGAAAAAGATTTTCATCTTCACCGTCAAATATCACAACATAAAATTCAAAACGTTGACTACATATCACAGGCATGTAAGCGCTATATCCACAAAGATAGGGTTTCATCCCTTGTGTGGCTGTGTGTGGGGGATTTCCCCCCCCCCCATCCCCATTTTTCCTTACATTTTATGAAAGCACTTTTACAAACGGTTACGCTTTACTGCTTATTTCCCGGTTCCCTGTTACATTTGTCACAATACCCCTTTTTTTATTTTGCAACTGAATCCCAAAACACACACACACTCACATATTGGGCCAACATCAAAAATATGATTTATTACCTATTCAGTATATACAAGTATTGTAATTTATAACCGCCCCCCCCCACCCCCCAGCACAACGGCTGCTGAAATTCAAGAAGCATAAGCGCCACGATACAGCTGCAAATCGTTATGCAACATGGAGTAAATTTGACATTCTTCTTATTCCACCGTCTTTATATAATTTAATTTATTGTTCGTCATATTATAGGCAAAAATGTGTGCACCATTTGTGCGTTCGACGAAGTTTTTCCATCCCTTTTGGGAGATGTCTCCCGCACACGGCGCACTCACACTTCAAAAAAAAAAACACACACAAAAAAAAAGAAGATCATGAACCAAATATAATATAGTACAAATATTAAGCAAACTTAATGTCGTTGCGATGCTGTAGGGGTTGAAGGAAGCAACAACAACAACAACAACAAAATAAAACACAAACAAAGCACACACGAAGTAACGTCAACGCAAAATTAAAGACAAACCCCATTAGTCAGCGTGCGGCGCGGCCCCCAGGAAGAATAAGGAAACAAAAAAACAAAAAAATGAAAGCTCCCCATCCGTCGTATTTAAGTACTGCGAGCATTTAAGCACAAGTCGTGTAGTGGGGAGTGGAGAGTGGGGGGGGGGGAGGGAGGGAAAAGCGCAGCGGTACATATTTGAAGCGATGCTGTCCGCTCACAAGTATAACCGCATGCTGTACCATTTATCCTTCTTGTGTATAAAAGGGGTAGTCAGGTGAAACGAAATTAATGACGTTGATTTATGGAATTAATTATTTGTCAGAATCAGAGTTGTTTTTTTTGTTTTTGGGGTGCGTGGTTTTGTTGGGGTAGAAAATGAATGTAGTTTGTGCAATCACCCACATATGCGGATTAAGAACGAATCATTTTTTAAAAAAGGATTAAAATGGAATCGTTTGTTTTAATGATAAATGATTAAACTAAAATACAATATTACATTGTTTTTATAATAATTAATTTTTTAAGGGATGAAGGATATTTAAAAAAAAGGATTATATGCTGTTTTCAAAGGAAGTGTAATAAAAAAAAAAAATATCCTTTTTCTTTTAACTACATATTATTAAAAAAGGATCATTAAAAACGCCTCAATTTATGTAAAAATTGAACTGATTACAACTTAATAATTTATGTGCCACTTGAGTCTACATTTAAGTCAATTAAAACACAATTAAACGCCTTAAGTTATGTAAATTAAAATTTAAGAACAAAATATAAACTTTCTAGACTACATTAAGGATCTTTTACAACGTCTTTAATTTTCATCCATTGAAATAAAAACAGTAAATTTAATAAACGCCTAAATGGCCGCACACTGATTGGCGGTTTAAATTCCAAATCACGACTCAATTTTAAATATCTTGAGACATTTATGACTTAAAAAACTTTAAAATGGTTTATGCAAAATATGCATTTACTCAATACTTTTAGCGCAAAATAATGAATCATACTCTGTACCTCCTCACATCATTCAGCTCCAATTCACATGAGATAAAATGCGAACAAAAAATACAATCAAAAAAACATTATTTTCCATAAAAGCTTTATTCTCGACATACATTACAGTCAGTACTCACTGTAGTGTATATATCTGTCTGATTATTCAAAGCCAATGATGTAAAAAGGTGGAAAAAAGCGTACACACACACACAACACAAAGAAAGTTGAGATATTCAACAAAAATTATCTGTTTTAGAAAGTTAAACGAGTTTAAGCAAATACTTTGCACAAGTTTAATCTATTGGAATTTTGTTTTACGATCTATTTTCCATTTCTTATTTTGTATTATGTTTTGGCATTTTTGTGTTAGGGGGTGTGGGGCGCCCAACGGGGATGAAGTATGAAGCAACTTTGATGGAATTTAGTTGTTAAAGATATGAATGTGGAACAAAATATAAAGTACACTCCGTAGAGTGAAGTTTCTTTTGAGGAAATAAATTGTTTAATAGTTGAATAAAAGAAGGTGGATTTTTGTGTTGCTGGTTTCATTTTTGTACTTTGAGCAGGTATTTAAAATTGCCGTCCATGAAAAATTAGAAAAGAGTTTTTTCGGAGAAATTTACTTAACAAATTCGCCAAAATGTGGGCAAAAAGTTTTTTGTTTTTAACGTAAATTAAATTTCGTCTTGAGATTATTATTCATTTAAATTATTTTTAATGCATTAGTGCTTTTTATCTTTCCACCAGTATATTTAAATAAATAAAACTTACGTTCATTTTGTATTTTTCCATCAACAAGCCATTGAAAAATTATTTTCCATAAAGCTTCAAAACAACGTCCTTCCAGTTATCTTTTCATGTTATGTAACTGAATTTAATGTTCTTTTTTGAAGGTCATTTCGCTCATTTTCACTAATCCCAAATTTGTGCTTCATTCTGCAAAAAAACAAAAAAAACAAAAGAAAACCAATTAGTTTAAAAGGAATTAAAATGTAAGTCATTTAAAATCACGATTAAACTTTAATGAAAATGCCACCCATTTAAATATACCCTTTTTGAAAACAGGACAAAAAATCAACAGGGTATAATGACTTCATTGTAAATAATAATAATGAACAGATAAAATTACACAAAGTGATTTGCGTGAAATAGAATATTGATTTAGCGAAATCCCCAAAAAGGGTATCCCGCGTATTGTTTGTCCAACCCCCCCCCCATCCCCCCATTTTGTTTTATACGGAGGGGGGGGGGGTGAAACGTTTTCAATCAAATAAATACGCGCATAATAAGACAACGGTACTCGTGTACCATCAGCCATTTGCATTTGGCGTCGGTGACTTTGTCAAGTATTTTGTTAAACAAAATAAAAAGGAAGCGAGGAAGATGATTACATACATTTAGGCGTTTTTAATAAAATGTGTGTTTGTAATGAAAATTGTTTTGAAGCTGTTTGCGGCAGCGTGTTTTGATTTATTTATTAATTTTTTTTATTTATCATTTTTCTTTTAACTATTAAAAAAAGAAGGATTATTAAAAACGCCTCAATTTATGTAAAAATTGAATTGATTACAACTTAATAATTTTTGTGCCACTTAAATCTAAATTTAAGACAATTAAAACACAATTAAACGCCTTAAGTTATGTAAATTAAAATTTAAAAACAAAATATGAAGTTTCTAGACTACATTTAGGATATTAAAAAAAAGAAAACTCAGTAATAACCACATAAATAAAAATAATTAGTTAAAATTTTTAAAAAGGACTCAGTCGCCTCACATATTAATGCATACACATAAATTACTTCACAAATAAATTCTTTTGTGTGTCTCCCTCATTGAAAAACTATTTCAATTGGTGTGTGTGTGTGTGTGTGTGTGTGTGTGTGCGCCTTTTGGGGTGGATTCACATTATCTGAAGAATGCGACAATACATTACGGTGGAGAAAATATTATGTTCATTTGCTCACACTGACACTGCTGCACATCCACTCGTCGTATGGGTCATAATATGGGTGATAATATGAAAAACGTCTGCTGGTGAGACAATAGTGATAGTGCTTTATTTTTTTGTGGGGTTTGGTGAACACTCGCGAGATGCAAAAGGCTCAGCTATGTGTGGAACGGATAGGTCGTGGCACTAACATTAATAATAAGAGCGCGCAAACACAAAACAAGTGGCACAACAAAAGATTACAACACGGAGCGGCAAAGCCTGCTTGCTTGCACACACAATATTCGTAAGGATATGTCGCGTGGCTTTACAATCAAACACACACATGAATCAATGTAGGCTGCGCTGAGATAAGGACGACATAATATTTTACGTATGAACGAATATAATCGAGAGAATGGTGTTGCAGCAAAACTGTGGGTACAAAAGCTTGCAAAGATTTTCTTTCTTCTTTTTTTTTTGTACTTTTTTTTTGTGCCTTCATCCTTGGTTGTGTTACTTTTTGTTGTTTGTCATATTCACAATATTATGGGAGTTGTTGCTCATAGAGGAAATGTACTCTTTTGTGGTCCAATTAAGGACACTATTCAGATCGTAATACTCACATAATATGTTGCTTTGGCCAAACAAATTCTTGTAACTATAACACATAATCTTAATGGGATAATAATAAGTCACTTTTTGAATCCGAAAATATTTAAAACACTATTGTTTTTTTATTTCATATATTTTATTGCGAGTAATAAGTTCATTAAATTAAGCTTAAAACAATTCTCAAAAGTGTGTTTTTTTTAGGGCTTCATAATAATGTGCAAAGGATGCATTCTGCATCACTAGACTTTTAGAAAAAAAATTAAGAAAGCTTTAAAAATCCACAAAAATTTAAAACAGTCCCAAAGTTTGTAAATAGTTTTGTGAACTAAAATGTTGAATTCAACCTCAAAGAGTGAGCCCTGTTTCTAACTCAATATGAATTTCCTTTCCTAAAACACCTTTCAATCCCATAAATTTAACATTGTTTCAAACACAACAAATCCCATGCGGATTTCCCTGCCATTTGTTTGATATTTTATGCGTCCAAAAACAAGGTACATTTGGGCACAAAACTTTTAAGCACAAAATTCGAAATCTCTCCCACCGATAACAATAGCATAAACTCATACTGTGCAACTGTACATTTGTGCTGTGTAGTCTCCGTTCACAACATTACGACTAGCTGCAAAACTTGTTGTTATTGTTTTTCGCCAAAATATAATATGGTTGATGAAGGTTTGACGCCGTACAGCACCCCACATAATGTGTGCTGCTGTTCGAGGTATCGACACTTATATGCAACGCTCTTCAGTGTACTATTCCAGGACTTTTTGTTTTGTTGCCAAAAAGAATGAGGGAAAAGTAGAAGCTGTGTGTAGGTAAACTTGGAAGACATGTGAAATTGATTTAATGGTTTAGTTTGGAGCAACCTTTTTTTCTTTTTCCTTTTTTTTTTTGTTGTATGCCGAAAAGCCCGAAAAGTTGTTTGCCCATTTATCTGACACACACAACAGAGAGAATATAAAAGTTTAAGTAGCCTCATCCATATGTATTGGGTGTCGCCTCAATGGATGATTATTACCCAGCCCGACACACCAAATTAAGTAGCTGTCCCTTTTTATTTTTGTTACTTAATGTGACGAATGTTCTTAATGGAAATAAAGAAATTATGTATTGGCAAAAAAAAAAACCTTTTAAAATGTTTAAAAGTATACAAAGTGATGATGAAAAAAAAAAAAAGGAAGTAATTTATTAAAAAGTTTTAAAATATTAAGCAATGTATATTATACAATAAAAGTTATTAATATTTAAAAAGCTTCATTGCTTTGTTTATCAAAATCGCCTAAATGTAGCCTCCACTCACAATATGAAATATTAATTATCCCTCCTACTCCCCACAAACAAAAAAAAAATCACAATATTCTGTAAGCACTTTAGGCGCTTTCATTCTGTTTTTTTTTGTTATTGAACCATGACACGAAAGCCAAACACACACCAAAATTAAATTATTGATAAAAATCATTATCACCAGCCATCAGAAGGCCAACAAATCTTGACAAAAAAAAACAAAAAAAAAAAAACACCCCTCAGATACATTCGTTCACATAACATCGAATTGCAATGAATAGTCGACACTCCAGACAGTATACTCGTTCCATAAAACCGCATTGCATTAAATCCCAACTGTGGGTAAGTGGGGTTGGGGGGTAGGGGGGCGAAAAAGTGAGAGGGGTTAAGGTGGTCCGGAAGGCACCGAGAAAAACGATGTGGTCACGCAAAGGTGTACTGATTATTTACACGAACTATAATAGAGTAAATACACACAATGCCTATGTAAACTGTTTAGTGCAACATCAATGGGTGATCCTACCCTTACGTACGGTGATACATTAAATAAATAAAAAACTACTAGTCATACAAAAGGCAAAATGGGAAGGGTTTTCGCAAAATTGCTAAAATTTCTGTACGCTCAACACATTATTTAATTTGTGTTAGACGCAAAAGGGCTGCAAATACGTTAAGGGTGCACATTAATTTGGTTGAATAAATATTGACGAAATTATTAAGATAAATTATTGAAACAATAACATGATTAATTAATTTAATAATAATATTTCTCAAGTGTGGAAACACTTTTTTTAAAAGCCATACTTAACAAATAATGTGCGCCTAAATATAGACTAATGAAAGCTCAATCGTGTGGAACAGCGCGCTAAAAAAAAAGTGTGCATAACTTTTGGCGTAGCATTTTTTACTCTCATTATAATATAATTTGTGGTAAAAGTTCATCTGCATGAAACTTCTGAGGGTAGATTAGTGCGAGAAACTATGGCGAAAGGAGATCATTGCTTTCGTTATTTTTGTATGAAAGATTTATTTAATATAGCACAGTCATTTTCCGTTTCTCATCTCCGGGAGCGTTCCGGAAATTTTGAACATGATTTAACAATTTTCCACCCCCCCCCCCCCTTGCTGTTGTTATAAAGCGTTTCAAATCATGTAATCATTTATCAAAATAACTATTAGTATGTACCAAATCAAAACTATAAACCACGCTCCCCCCTTCCCTTATTCCTGACATATATTTTTAATTGAATTTGGCCAAAAAGTATACATGCAGGCGGAGTAAATTCTGATTTCTGTTATATACACTTTCAAAATAATCTTCCTAAACAATCTCCTGAATGTGTACAAACTATAATATTTATAAATGGCGTCCACATTTTCCATACATTCGCTAACATCCGGAGTAATTTCTCCGTTCAAAAGATATGTTAAATGAAACTTTTTCGATATAACGTCGAACACAATTTTTCGTTTCCCTTTTTTTTGTAATTTCGCATACAATTTAAGATGCCAACTACAACCATAAAATTGTGTTTTCTCTTATGTGTGTGTGTGTGTGTGTGTGCAATGTGTACCTTGTGACAGTCTAAAATTGTGGAAAAGTTTCAGGCGAAGTTGAGAAAAGCCCCTTGAAGATTTTTGTCCATTTCCGTCCAAAATAATTTTAATCAAAAGACTAAGTTTCATTTCAATTCCCTTCATACTCACTCGAGTAGTTGTGTGTGTGGGGGGTGGGCCGTCTGAACAAAAATGAAATGAGAAAAATTCAATATGAAATATAATTCAACGTGCGGAATGTGTTGAATTGAAATGAAAATGATTACTGATTAGCCATTTGCGTGTTCGTGCCGCAACTGATGAAAAGATGGTAAATACTGCCATTTATATAATCGTGCAGGTATTTATGTAATTTGTCTGTAGTATGAAAGGTTTGACAAACAACATAATTATGTATTATGGCCAAAGGTCAAAAAAAAAAAGGGAAAATATATATAAAATTCACTTAATGAACAGCGCTGGCTACCACCGCCTCCACAGCATTGCAAACTAATTGACTTTTTATGTGTGGGCCATTTTATGTACATAAATATTGGCGTTAACAGAATTATAATATTCCGACAAATGCATTAACGGTGGTACCCACTTTCCATTCGCATCACTTTGGCTGGAGTAAGGGTTGAAAATGTACGCCTGCATGGAAGCAACAATTTGATTTTTCGCTATTTAAATAGCAATTCAGTTACACAAGTATAAGTTCGGGAGTAAATTGTTTATTGGTCCTTTTTGGACTATTCGCCTAGATGTATGTAGGTATTTTGTAATTAGTGATTTTGTGGAGAAAAAAAAATGTATACGTTGTAGGGGTGAATTGCGTAGGCGTCGCTGTATTCACCGTTTCAACCTTCGGGGCAAAATAATATTCGTCGTTACAAAATTTTGATTGGTTTTCGATAATAATAACAAATTTCAATTTATGAACTTTCAATTAAGCTAGGTGGGGTGAGACAAACAGTATACGCATTAGCTATTCATTGAAATCAATTAAATGTTGGATTTTACGCGCATTTAATTTACAAAATCATTTCCATGCTTTTATTGAAAATGACATAAAGTTATTTCAATACAATATAAAAGCCATCATTCAGGCGTTACAATTTTTATTGAACTTTTTAGCAGTGTCCTAGATCATTATTACAATTCACAGTCTTTAAATATTAACGGGGAAAAAAAATCAACAAAAGATTGCATAACTTAAGGCAATTTGTTTATTTTAAATTAAAGCAATAAACTGATTAAGTTCATAAAATACTTATTGAATTCCCGTGAAGGGTATTCGCAAAACATGGTCCTTCAGGGCAACGCTATTCCAATTTTCAATTTGATATCATTGTCTTGAAGTAATTATTGCGATAAGCTTCGCGATGAAATTTTGCTTGCGTGGGTGCAGCTGCGTACAAAAGCTGGCGTAACGTGCAAGATTAATCACATCGTCTTATTTGCGGTGTTACCTTACCAGTTGAAGTGTACGATGGCGATGGTGAAAATGTTTAACTTAAGGGGTGCTTTGTTTGATGCAGGCTTTAATTTTGCTATCTTTAAATTTGCTGGGCATTTTATTTTTTTAATTTAAAAAAAAGAATACGGCTGTTGAGTGTAATGAATAAATTGTTATTTTTTGAGTAATTAATGTTTGCATGTACAATTATTTAGTGTTAAACAATTAAATAGCATTTGTTATGTTTAATTTAATTAAATGAATTTAAGAAAATTAAGTAGATTGAAACATGATTGTTGTTGAATGAAAATTCATCGAATAAAATTAATTGTTGTCCTTTTTTTATTATAAATCATTTGTAATCGTAGTTAAAAATCCCCCAATTTTTATTTTAAAACCAAAGTTTATTTACTTTCAGTTTCATAGTCTTATGTTTTACTTAAAAATAGGTAAAAGAATTAAAAAGTCGGTCCTTTAGAGTTGATAATTAACTAAAATAAAACATTGCTGTCAGTGTTGTCAATGTGACGTGTTATTATTTAACATATTTAGGTAAATAAATTATTAATTGGTTAATAAACGTTTAGTTTGAAGTAAAAATGTGTAAACAAGTACTGTAATATGTCGGCGGTAATATTCGTTTTGATGTCCTGTGTGAATTGACTATACAAAAAAACAATTAAACAAAAATAATATTCATCAAAATTGTATTTGACTTTGATTTTCAGAGCTTTTAAGTTGTCGGCTGACGAATTGCCTAGGAATTTTTTTTCGAATTTTCGGACATTGAAAGAGAAGTAAGATATGTCTACGTACTCGATGTGTGTCTGTTGTATATTCTCTGTGTAAACAATACAAAATTAAAAATTTTAAAAAAAAACATCATGAAACTAAATTTAAAAAACAAACAATTCATTCATTTTCATACAATACCAAAAAAATCATCAAAACAACCTTCAAAATTTGTTGTAAAAAGTAATAATTCTCAGTAAAAAAAAAAAAAAATAGCAAAAGTACTGACTTTCTGTTTTATTATTTTCCGTAGAACTCTACTTGATTAACTTATCATCATTTTAGATATTCAAATAGTAGTTAATGTGCACACAAAGAGACTCATTATTTAAAGTACAACATCAAAACATTATTTCCACTCAGAATTTTCAGAAGCCAAACCAATTACATTCAATGCAATTTTCGACCCCAAGCCAGTACGAGGAACTCATAACGCATTGTCCAATTCAAAACCATTCAATCCATTCAACTAGTATTCGTAATCCTGCATTCTTAGAAATATGTTTCCATCATGGGCTAAATTTGTAACAATTACGAAATATTTTAGTTGAAACACATCAAATAGTCATTTCGCCTAGAAGTATGCTATTGCCAAGCACAGCGGCGTTTAATACCAGGAAATACGTCATATACGAGCAGATCCGGTTTAAACAAAGTTAATTACACACAAAATTTAATGCAACTTCGTTAGTGTTCATGGGATCCATAAAAAAATGTTTACTATGACTGACAGTAAAAACCGATTAAATGTAATGCACTTGTTGGTTCACGCCTATTACATGTTTTAGTGCTTTACCATCTTTTATGAGATTTGCAAAATATCATGATAACAATTCTTTATAGCTGATTCCCCAACACGAGTGCAAAGTTTTTATGTTTATTAATTTATATTATGGCCATGGAAGTTTCATTAGCGTCAACTTCATTCTTGTGTGTGTGTGTGTGTGTGTGTGTGTGTGGGAGGTTTTATGTTGTTATTCCAATTTACTCCCAAATCATCGTAAGAGGGCTTAAGCGGACAAGAGTGTTGTTATTGCGTTGTAATTTAATGAACAAAGGCACAAGTGCTCATTACAGTTTTTGGGGCTTAAATCAAAACTACCAATCCGGTGATGGAGGCGTTTCCAATTTAAAATTTAAAAATTTAAAATCGCCAAAAAGTATGTAATGTAGCCTTCAATGTAGGCGGATTCAATTAAATTCGCACACATTTTAATATTAATTAATTAAATTGATTATCTTATGATTTTAATGAAACTAATTTTAGCAGCTCATTTTGTTTCATCTTAAGAATAATTAAATTGCGAATTGCTCATTATAATTATAAGACACTTTTGGTCGTCTTTTGTAAATAAATATCATTGTCGCCCAATCAAGACAAGGCAACAACTGTTGTGTTATTTAAACACCCTTCATACCATTATAGCAATGAAGCAATGACAAGCTCAATTCAATAAGCTTTCACTCGTGAAGGTATATTTAGGTTGATACATATCGCACGGAGGAGCGCTTCGTTTTGTAGTATATTGTCATTATACTTAATACTCTCGGCCCCTCAAAGACATCTTTACAATTGACTTGAGTTTTTGAAGTGTGGATGGCTGTTGAACCGCGCACACCCAACAGGTCTTATCTGTTCAAGGGCTTTGCTTGTATAGTTTGTGAATGCAACACACACACAAACACACAAACAATCTCCTGTTATCTAGTGCGATGCAGAAGAATACTGTGAAATGCACTTTAGGTTTCATAACCGCATTAATATGAAGAGCTTATTTCATCTTTTAGGGGACTAAATGCATAAGGTGGTCATGTAAGTCGTTGTAATTCCCTTACTTTATTTTAATTTAACTGAATTCAGGTTAAATATTGTTTTTGGTAGATGAAAAACAAATCAATTAATATAATTTAAGTAATTTTCACACAAAAATAGTATAAATTGAGGCGTTTAAAGTATAAAGTCGCAAAATGAAGCGATTAATTAGTTTAGTGCACACTTAGAAAGAGAGAGTCACATTTCCATTAAACGCTTTTAAAAATGGTCCCGCAATTTAACTGCAATTGCACTTTAAAACTGCATTCATCAATTTTCTTAACGAGTCCTGTATAAATAATTATGAAAAAAAAATGCAGGATAATAATTTTTTCGTGACAACATTTTATTTGTGTCCTCCTTGCACCATTGAAAAACGAAGTGCATTATAATAATATGCTACATTAAAGGCACCTATTGTGATTTGAAGCGGTGAGGAAAGGGGAAGGCACAATGTTCTTCTTCATGCAAGATCCTTAATATTCAAAGTGTGTATACGCCGAACAGGCAGCGAATTAAAGGGCGGATAAAAAGAAATGTGCAAAAAAAAAAAAAAATGTGCATGCTTTCAATCTGCCACACTAATTATATCGCACACAATACACCAACACATATGCATAATATCATGCACACACTGTATAGGCAACAGTTGTTGTGGCGGTGACCTAGAAATTCCGCATGGTGAAATGCATGCAATGACTGCACAAAATGAAGACCTAACTGCATACTTTTTGTATGTGTAGAGCTGCACATATGTATAAATTATAATGAATGTATGTCAGAATACTCATAATGTGTGTGTGTGTGTGTGTGTGTGTGTGAGTACAGCGCGCAGTTAGTTGCATCGAGCTTCAAAAGCCCCGTTTCACGCTCGCCGCTCAGCACCGCGCATTTAGGCAAAAATGTAATGGAGAAATGGAAATTAATTACGCCGTGATATGCGTTAATTGTATAGATACAGGCTTATCTGTATCGCCATATTTTCATAAAATGATGCACGTATATTATACACATATTGTGCACATTGCACACAAAAGACTTATATGGAAACAAGCTAAATGAAATGATAGTGTGGGGCGTAGGCATGAAGTAATTGGGAGGGGGGGGGGGCAAACACAATGTGGCAAAAATTAAAACACACACACACACATTGCATAACTATAGGCGCTATGATAGATGGAGTGCATAAATAAAATATGAGCGGCATTATATAACAATGATAAATATTATTTTGGCGTTAAGGTTAAGTTGGTGGGGGAGGGTTTTTCGAATAACAGCAACATTTAATGCAACTATTGTAATGTGCAACAACAACAAAAATGAGGCATCATTGAACGAAATTTTTAAGGGGGAGGAGTAATTTTTTAATGCGGCGTCGTCTTCAAGTGACCGTTTTTCATGTTAAATTTTGCATTGTGTGTGTGTGTGTGCGTTGGGAAATCGGCCAAAATAGTAAAAACTTTTACGATGTATTTCAGGTGACAAGCGGGTGTAATAATATTCAAATTTGCATTCATACACGAATCCTTTCAAAATGACTCAATGGTTATAATAATATCCCCACCCCCCACATTTTCTTTCTTTTGTTGATCTCCTTTTGTTGCCATAAAATAATTTGTGTAGCGAAAACAGGGTGCAAAAATTTAATTCGGTTTAAGATAAATTTATAAATATCAATATTGCTGGTTTAATAATTGTAAACTTGCAATAATTAATTTTATTTCAAGGTCACAATTTGTTTTTAAAATTAAATAATATATTTTTTTGTTGAGACGGCTTTTTTAAAATGCCAGTTAATGTGACTTAATTTCAATTTAATTATTTCAAGGTTAGCTCTAAAGTCACTTAACATTAAGTTCAAGGTCAAACATTACTATTTAAGTAGTTTTAATTTTATGGAAAATTTAGTTTTTTTGTTACAATGATTTATCAACTTTATTAAAGTATAAAATAATAATTCAAGGGCATACAAATTGGCCTAAATCTCTAAAGTTAAAGGTCCAATTTACGAAAAAAGTTTCTTAGAGGTTAAGTGACTTTAAAAATAAGGTAATTATTGCATTTTAAGCTTAAAGTTTGTTAAAACCGTTATTAAATTACAGAAACCCTCCACGAATAAATTTTAATACTTTTTTTTTGTCATTCCTATGCTCACAATATGTATATGCGATTATATTATTAATAGAAAAATTTGCGATAGAAATCTCAGCAAATTACAGCTATGAGTAAAAGTTCCGGTATATTAAACGGTGAATGCCTCCACCACACAAAAGAAGGGAGCAGCACGGTTGTTCGCCTGCGACAACTACAAAATATGTAAAATAACAAAAAAACTGTAATCCTACAACAAAGAAAATTGTACACAGTTGCGTGATTGACATCACAATATTCATAATAACATAATGAGAATATGAACCGCATCGAAAAAGGTGGCGTCGTTGTAATTCATTTTTTACAAAGCATGCTTGAGCTTTTATTTTGTTCCCCGTTGAGCTTTTCTAACGGTGAATAATTTTACTTTTTGATTGTCACAATGAAAATGACTACGAGTGGGTAGTAATTAGTAAAAAATTGAAATATCACGGGGACGGGAGTGAGGTGGGGGGTGTGACGTTCGACATTTAACCTTTTGTGATAAGAGATTTTTTTTTGTCCCCCACTAATTATGTATATTGTGCACAGTGCAACTGTCTTCAAAACAAAACGCACAAAACTGTTAGAAGACAGATTGAGATAAACAAAACCGCACAACGACAAACTGTCATTTTCAAAACTGCCACCTTCTCTCAAACACTCAATCTGTTTAGAAAGCCACAGCTTGCACAATGAAATTCATCAATCAAGTGGCAGTTTTCGTTATGTATGGGAATAGGAGAGTAGCAAGTGATCATATAGCAAAGCAAATATAATAAATGTAATGAAAGAACTGAAGTGGGCCATATACATGCATATTGCGGCAGTGTGTAAGCGTGTAACGCTGCGTATGTACAGTCGGGGATGTGCAATTTGATTCACTTTTATGTATGGAATTCAAAATAGAGGAAACGTTGGTTTTAAATGCAATTTGGGAATGTCTTAAACAGTTATAAATTGAATTCGTGCAATTTAATTTGTTGCAATTTATAAATTCTAAAATTTATTGAAAAATTAAGTCATTTTTGTAATGAATTTATTCGACTTATAAATATTTAAGGAGACAAGTCCATACATTTTAAAAACTATGTGTCAGGATGAGGCATGTAAGATCCTGATTTTTAATCCAGAAATTTAATCTCTTGAATAAAAAATAATTTAATCTGTAAATGTTTGGCAAAGTTGGTAATCTGCGTAAAGTCCATTTAATTATAACTGACTTAGAAAGAAACCTTAAGCCACATTTAAAAAATAGAAGAAACCATTTCCATTATAAAGTAATCCAAATAATGGTTGTAATCCGATAAGTCAGTAAATTTTTGGTGATCAAAAACAAAGTTTTAAAAAAAGTTGTAATTTAAAAAAAATTGGGTATTTAATTTTATTGAATAAAAGAATTTTAAATAAATATAAAAAAAAAAATAAAGTCCTGTTCTTAGGATACAAATTAAGTCACTAAATTGATTAAACCACGACTTTTCATCAACACAACATAGAAAAAAAGGTGAATCAAATTAAATCTTCCCAACTGTACATTTTTGATCATGTATATTTATTATATGTATTGTCGCTTCCACACCCCCTCCATCACTCCCCCCCCATTAATAATGTGGTGCGTCCTTTATCGTATATTGGAAAACCAGCGCGATATCACGATGAATGGTGTAATATCACAGATAACTGTACACAAGAAAATTTCTTTTATATTCCCAACATGGAGGGAGGATATCGAATTGATAATAGCCGACCGCAACAATGCAAAAACTAAACACACACACACTACGTAGGTTGTATTGTAAGGTGAAACCGAAAAATGCTGCCGCTTTATTGTGGAAATGAAGATGGCTCAAATTTCGGCGGGCGAAACTAAGTGGGTGTGTACTATAATGTTGCAGTCGTCACCCTCCATCCACCCCCCCCCCCCCTCCGGCATTGTAAAACACTTAAATTCGTAAAGCTTCAATTCCAGCGTAATAATAATAATAATGGGGAAAAACAATTAAAGTTAGATTGACAGAAGCAGCTATATTCTAGTATTTATATAATTTTCAACCCTTATAATTTCAGTTACGTCATGCATTTTGTGTTTAAATTGAGTTTCAACAATTTTACAACGCACACACATTACGGTTGTGTGTTTCAATCTATTTTACGTTGTGCTGCATACATGTGTATATTGATTTTGTACACATGCAAACTCAAATAGCAGGTGTCAATAATGGGCAAAACGCTTACAATAAATTGCGTAACCTGCTTTTGTGTAATCTCGGCAATGGTAGGGGGTGGTTTTTGTTGTAAATTCCGCAACGAGTGAACCAAAATTATTGTACCCAAACCCAAACAAGTGTGTTAAAGTATTTGTAAGGGATGATGGGCAGGAAGGGATTGGTTTAGGCAGTCGAAAAGGGTTCTTGTTGGAGCAAATTTTGTTATAGTTTTCGTAATCGCTTTTGTTGAGTATTTAATTTTTTGCTTTTAAATTATTATTTATTACATATTAGAGAAATAATTATTAAAAATGGTTGAAGGACCTTTAAATAAGGTGAAAAAATAATTTTATATTGAAATTGTTTTTTTGTTTTACATTGTTTTTAGGCATTATGTAAAAGAGTGAACATTAAAGATGCATTACACATGTGTGAGGGTTTCGTCTTGAAATAAGTAGTCACAAATCGATTTTTAAAATTAGCCAGGAAACCAAAAAAAGCATCTGCTTCCTTTTTGTCTTTACTATTGGAGGATTTTTTGCAAGGGGTTTTGTTGAAAAACGCCTTAAGTTATGCACAGCTTTCCTATTCCATTATTTTTTTGAGACAATAAACTTTATGGTGTTTTTATTCAAAAACTGAGAAAAAAAAACCCCCGGTTATAAATCATTGCGAATATCGCCTCAGATAACTGGGAGTGAACAAGAAGTGACTTTAACTTTACATAAAATTGTGTATCATTTATCAAGGACGAATTTTTTGAGTTTGACTTCATGAGAAAAGAACAATTTGCTTAATATTGAAATCAGCTTTTACATGAAAAGGGTTTTAATTTATTTAAACAGTAACACATAAAATTTAAGCCAGATACATTTTAAGTTTCAACACTAATTGTGTAATTAAAAAAAAAATTAAGTCATTAAGTTATTTAAAATTTTAAATAATAATTAAGCCACTTACTATTAAATAAAATTAATGATAAGGCCACTTAAATTTAAACCTATTAAAATTTATGTTCCTAAATTAATCATAAAACAAAACAAATGCAATACTTCGACTTAAGTTACCATTTATGTTTCCAATTGAAATACATTGTTTAAAATATCGCCGTAATTGCTGCACGTACATACTTTTAGGCGTTTTAAATTAAATTCAAAGCATTTTGATTTCCCCAAAAGTAATTCCGTTAATTCAAAAGATCGAATTAACCCATTTTATAAGTTACCCCCATTTAATTTCACTGTTGCCCTCTTTAATCAAATTAATGTGAAGATTCTCAAATTAAGTTACATCCAATTTTATTTGCATAAAGGACGTGGAATAATAATTAGGATTTGAAATTACGTATGTACTCGTACATGGTACAAGTACTTTGCCAGAGTTCAGACTCTACACACACACACACACTAAATTGGATTTAATTCATTTCTGATAAATCCTGTGTATAGCGAAAAGCAGTGTACAATTTAGGAGGAAAGATTTTTAATTGAATTTCAAGTTTGTACACATACATTTCATCTCTAAACAAACTTGGCCTTTGAATATGCATTCAGCAAACAATTTAAAGCCACAACCACTTGAAAAGTTCAATTTTGTGTATTATGTGCTTTGCTTGCCATCTATACGTACCACACCAAAGCAGTCGAGGAGCACACGAAATAGACGCGCACTCTTGTACGTGCAGTGTGTTGTTACTGCACAATTTGAATAACACCAGTGCAAAATGCATCCCCAATTATTGCAAAATGCTGGCTACACCACTTTCGGATCATTGCGATTTTAAATTAAAATTATAATACAGCAGCAGCAGCAGCACACATTCACCCATGTTAACAATTATTATTGCTCCCCAACAGCTCATTGTAACGAAAATGTGTGTGTGTGTGTGTGTGTGTGTGTGTGTGTGTGTGTGTGTGTTCATTGCGAATTGATATTTATGCTGTGCGAATTTGTTGCCACACCACACCGCCACACAAGTGTGCAGTGTGTTTATTATCGCACGCATTAAATTCAATGACCATTTACGCCCGCATGTATGCTTGCACATACATCGAGGCGTTTTGAGTTACTAATAACGACGCAAAAGTTATGTGTGAGAGGCGATAAACAATTATTGCCATTATGCTTGCGAAATTACTTGACATTTTTGTATACATGTGTCTGCATGTAGGATCTGATCCACCTTCTTCTATTATATAATATTATTATATATATGTATATCATTATGCTAATGATTGTTATATTGCTGCGAAATATATTCATATCGATGTATGTGATCAGCATATAGTAGTGTATAAAATGTGCTAGCGGTAGGTATATTCAACGTTTTGTCATTGAAACTGAAACGTGTAACAGTTGTAGGGGGGATTGGGGGTGGTTTTCGAGAAGGAAATATTATGTTTTCGGAATTTATATTATATCAAGGCAATGAAAACATTCTTTGTAACAACTACGCGTATATGGAACGCATGTGTGTACCAACCGAGTTGTATAATGTATAATTTTAAATTGGTGGGGAGTTTGTATAACAATTTGAATACAATGTGGCAATCAGATCAGAAGGGGATGAAGAGGGGGATGAGGAGGGGGTGAAAATAACAGTTCGCTTTACCACATAATGTGTGGGTGAAGAGGGCAAATTGTGTAATTGGAACAGTATTTTGCAACATCCTTTAATTGCAAATTATGTGAAACAATCTATATTAACTAGAAGTTATAGTTTATTGTCTATTAAATAAAATGCGCTTGATGATTTTCTATACATAATTCCAAACAATTCGAGATATTGTAAAAATGGAATTGCCTTCGAAATAAATGTATACAATTTTATTTACATTATCCAATTTTATTACTAGTATTTTATTACAACAATTCAACAAATGCACGTTTTCTACAATAGCTAATTTAATTTTAATTGCATATTAATACACCTTTAAAAATTACTGCAAATTTAAATAACATTTGAATGCTTTTCTTTATTTTTTTTGAAACCTTTTAAAACCATTAAAGTTGCTTAAAAGCCATTTTAAAGTTTAAAAGCGCTATAAGAGCAATTAATGTCATTAATCAGCTCTCAAAGCATTTACAGAGCATTAAAAGAGAAAACACCTACATCCATTTAATAAAAAAAAAATAAAATTTTTCAATTTTTTTGCAATGTTTTAAAACCAATAAAGTTGCTTAAAAGCCATTTTAAAATTAGAAAGCGCTATAAGAGCTATTTTAAGTCATTAAACAGCTCTTAAAGCGTTTACAGAGCACTTACTAAGAAACCCTGCATTTATTTAATAAAAAAACCTTTCAATTATTCATGCACCATTAGATTGCATTATACTTTATTACACCCCACATTATTAGAACAAATTAATTGTAAGTCATCCCATTATATTGTCATTGTCATTTACACATTACTGTCATGCATTTTCCCACATGTTACCACATATTAATCAATAAACATAATCAGCATAACACATTACAAATCATAAAATTCGTGTTGATGTTGTCCAAATAAAAAAAAATTAGACACTCTGTTGTTTCTGTGAGAACTAAAAGCACATTTATATAACATGCCTTCTAATTTGACTACAAATAAAAATTATTCCTATATTAACTTATTCTATTCAATGCAATTTACTTCTCTAACTTAATAATTAATACTGCTTTTTATTAAAATAAATTTAAGTAAAAGTTTAAACTTTAAATTCCATTATACTTAAAAAAAAAAAGAAGGCACATTAGGCTTTAAAAAGCACTGCTGTCCTCAATTAATTATTTAATCTGCTATAATAATACTTTATAAAACATATAATTCAGCTCTAAATGATCTTAAGCAGTGCTTTTAAAGCTTAAACAAATTTAGCTCCATAAAAGCTTTCAGAGCTTAAATTGATTTAGCTCCATAAAAGCATTATTTCACTACGCCAATTTAAAACGTAAACTGTTTCTAACTTTAAAGCCTCTTAAACCACCTTTTTCTTCTGCTAACTACACCTAATTGAATGTCTGTACTTATTCTACATAAAAAAATCACCGTGTGTACCAACAACTATTTTAATCTTCTTTTTTCTGTTTTTTTTTTTTACTTTACTGTGCCTACATCTTATTATCTATATAAGTCACCAACACCGTAAATGTATTTTTCTTGTACCCCCCAAATATATGTTGTTAATTATTATGAATTTTTATATTAATTTTGTGTTATTTCTTTTTTCTTTTATTTGTATCCGACATATATGCACATATCATGCAGACTGCAACAAGCGTCCACACTTGATGCACAACAGGAACTAGTCCCTGTTAAACAGAACCAACAGCAGCCGCCACAAGCACAACCGCACCAGCAACAGCAGAACAACATTAATCGTAAATTAAATGGATTTTTAAATTTAAAAACACCACTAATTGGGTACGTGTATGTAATAATGTATACTACTTTTTTTAAAACATATTAATATTACTCTATATAAGCTTTATAATACGTGCGTACAAGTTAGTTGCACACAAGCAACATTATGTTGCTCCATATTATTTCAATACAATTATAAATGCTAATAATAGTAATATGGGGTGACATGTGTTGTACAATATAGAATTAAGGACGTATTATTATTATTATGTATTATTTTTATTGCAAAAAAAATAAAAAAATAAAAACTTGAATGTCCTTGCAGACGCAACGCATTTTTAAGCGCAAACCAAAAAACATGTGTGTTTCGTTGCCACAGAATATGGTTGACGCTGCTACAACGCACTCGGGTGCTTTTTTTTTTTTTTTTGGGTGTACGTGCGCTGCGTACCCTTTTTGTTAGAGGCGAAAAAAAAAAAAAAAAAATGATAATAATTCTCGTAACGAAATCTAAATTGTAATACGGAGCAAAATAAATCAACAACTTTTTAGGGATTACAGCAACATATTACGTTGATATACAGCACCACATAGTATTTATGTGAGAAATAATGGATGAATGGTGTTTTTAAGGGGTTGCGTGCGTCTTTTCCGTAGAGAATATTCACCACTCTGTGTGTGCCACAACTGTATAACGGTGAAGGCGCTGTGTGTAATATGTAACGGGTATAATAGCACATGCCTTGGACAAGTCTACTTAATTAACACCGTCGAATATGTATCACGTTGTGTGTTTAAGTGCGAGTTTTAACGAATTAAACACAAAAAGCAGCAAGTGTATTAAGAAAAGGGAATACACACCCCGTTACGAAAACATGTGTACTCGTAGGGGGAGGGGATACAAACAACACTATATATTACTTTTACGATGATTTTGTGTTTTCTGTATTTTTGTTTTCCACCCCCCCCCCCACACACACACACTTTTTGTTTTCAGTTAAGTTGTGAAAGCTTTCAGTGTGCATCAACATGTAATACATTTTCCTGATACACACTGCACAGTTAATAACACAATAATGTTCTCCCGTTTGGCTCGTGTGATAGCGTCAGTGCGCCACATTACCAATGTGCAGAGTGGTTCACTTGAATTTAACTCAATTTTGTAGGTTATACTGGGTGTTTTGTTTCAATTTAATATATTTGTTTTCAAATTTACAATCGATAATTTATTTATAGCCGAAATTTTATTTTACGACCCCAAAATAGAGTTAAAAAATCCAAGAGAACCACCCCTAAATGTATACCGTAGAGTGCCTTAAAAAATGTAGTACAAAAAATACACCCTGTCCTTTTTTAGCACAATACTTGAACATGTTTAACAAAAAAAAAAAAAACACAAAACCTCAACACGTTGTTTTTAATGCACATTTTGACCGTTATTTTGTCTCTACACTAATTTAAAAATAATTACAAATACACCGTTACACACACAGCATTATACATTTAGGCGTTCACCTAATCAACTTTTGAATTGCGCCATATTCATTTGATTTTTCACACAATGATTACATGATTTGTGTAACCCCCTCATTATAAAAGGGTGAGGGTAATTCATTTTAATTTACCGTTATTATGGTGCACAAATAAAATACAAATAAAATAAAAGTGGCAATGAGTGCGACTTGGAGGAGGATTTATTGCGATAACAAATCTGTGGCTGCAATGAAATGAGCACACATTTAATGGGCAATAATGCAATAAAAAATGAAAGCAGTTAGAAGCATTTAAAACGGCCAATAAGTGTATGCAATTGCAGACATGTAGGTGGCATTTCAAATTGAAATGGCAACCTTTATTGCAATTTGATGAATTTATTGATGATTGAAATAGTTTCCAAAATGTGAATTGAATTGAGCTGTTAAAATTTTTGCGAGCTACTATCGAAGCTAATAAACTGCTTTTATTTTAATGATGCAATTCAAATTGTTGTTTAATGGACTAAATTTTCGAATCAAGTGCACCGTATGTTTTGTCATTTCAACACACACACACACACAGTACTGCTGCAGTTAAATAAATAAAACAATTCGAATTATTATCGCATAAATTTCAATGTGTGTGTGTGTGTGTACCTCAACGCAGTCTGTGTATTTATCCACATTTTCAATTTGTTTTAATAACAACTCTAACTGTACATTGTACTTCTTTTTGTAATTATTTTATAATTATATCGGTCAAATGTACTAAATTATACAGCACGAAGAGGAAACACAAAAACTTTAATTACTTTATACCGCCTCAATTGTTGCCCCAACCCCCACCCACCCCCCACACACACACTCCAATTGGCCACCACTTCAGTAAATTACTAAATTATTTAGTCACATATCCGTTGGGTTACCACATGTAGCACAAATACCATGTTTTATTGTCCCAAATTCCGAGAAACAGACAGAGTCAGCTCGGTCAGGCCACACTTACAGCGAGCGCATTCAAAATAAAATTCATTTCGTCCATAATCAATACACAACAACTGAACCACCGTTGTGGTGGAGAGTGGTGGTGTTGTGCTCTGAATTGTACCACTCATGCTTAAAATTTTCCGTTATCTACAATGTGATCGATGTGAGGAGTGGGGTGTTGCTGGCGGTATAAAATTCCCGTTATTATTGATTGTGATTGCCCCGAAATGACGTACACACTGACATATTTTCCGTCAGTTACCAACCATATTATTGTGTTATGTGCAATAATAAGTGTGCGCGCTGCGGTTGATCGTCTTAAATAAATTGCTCTGAACAATTGTTAATTGCCGCAGCAGCAGCATAGTTCGAAGGGACAACAGCATACTTGTGGATGACAAGGGATGGCGTACTGTTTATCGATAACTGAACATATTTTATGCAAGCAACACACATATTGTGGTCAATTAGTTGGAGTGTGTGTGGTTAAATGAACTTTGAGAATTTGTTTTTGGGGAAATCTTGACATCGCTCTAATGTGGTTTTACATTTGACCTTCAAATAATCAATACGATTTGGTTTTGAAGACTGTATTTTCATTTAATTGCTTGCAAGTTGCATACATTCAGGGGTTTAAATTGAATTCAATTATTGTTATCCCGTTATACTGGAATTAACGCAACTAATCGTTGACACACAACTTTAATTCATTATATTACATTTAAACATTATTTTAAACAATTAATTTGCACTGATGACACAATTTGTTACAATTTTCCACCCCCCCCCCCCCTGAGCTTTCACATGCACATTAATTAAATACAATAATCCAATTATTTTAACAAAGTACATAGCGGTCAAAAACACGAACTCATGTTCATTCACATTTATGAGAATTACAATAAATTTACTTTTAACTAAATATTAGCCAAATTCATTCACACATTTTACTCAGCATTATAAAGTACAAATTAAATTAATTATATATGCACCCAACCCCTCTCCCCTCTACATTTTAAATACTAAAACTGTAGCTTTTCTATAAATACAATTATGTTGAAATATTGGTTCCTATAAAAATTGTGATTTGTCGATACTTTTAGCTGGAATAATAGTTTTCTTTTATATTTTGATGGGGGACGTATTTAATCTACCCTTATTTTAAATTTAACTTTTTATGCTAAATTTAACCATTAGCATTTTTTTAATGTGATTAATTTAATTTTTTTTCAATGGTTTCTGTGAAATTCTTTTCTTTTTTAAAATACAAACTATGTTTTTGATTTTTGTAAAAAATATTAAAAATGTAAATGATGTAGTTTCATTAAACCTACGCTAAATTGCAACTAACTTAGTGCAGATGACGCCCCCCACCCAATAATAAACTACGTTTTAATAATTTTTAAAATTAGTACTTAGTGCCTATTCGTATTTAGTAATAATTTAAGTGCTAAATATTTGTAATTGAACTTTATTTTTGTGTGTGTATTAAGATGATCCTTTAATACCATTTCCCATACAGCATGGACATCAGCAATGGATTTCAAATAAAATCCACCAGGTACTTTAGTCGATTGAAACTAAAACAGCTCATCGCAAAGTAAGATCAAGAAACCAAAATCAAAATTTTACAAAACTTTTTTTTTACAATAATATAATTGTATACAATTCTTTTGAATGTAAACGTGCATTAAAACAAATAATTTGATAATAATATATTCATTTTTGATTTGTGTTTTTATGTTTTTAAACTATGTGCAAAAGTAATTGCCGAATGGACAACTAAACTAAACTAAACTAAACTAAACTAAACTAAACTAATCATAAATGTATACTTACTACTTAAATGCCACCAATTTTAATTAATGATTATAATTACAATTAAGGGTTTGATGGAAAAGCAGTAACATCAGTTAATTCCAAATGAAATTATTAATTAAAAGCGAATTTAAGTAATTTAAGTTTACTTAAATTCAATTTCAAAATACAACAAAACGAACAAATCACTTTCTTAAACAACAACGAATATTATAATAACGAAAAACAAACATTGATAAAAAGAAAATCTCAGATTACCAAAGTTAAAGGGATTCCCCAACAATTGGGGATTAATTTTTTAACGCCTATAAGTATTCAATTGCCGCCTTTTAGGCGGTGGTTATAAATTGGTAAACTTTTTGCAAACCAAAATCCACTTACATTTTTTAATCCATCTTAAGCTTTAAAGCTTCAAATTTTCAGTAGTTTTGGGCTTAATGTGGGAATGTCTCGCGTTCTTGTGATTACAATTTAAGTGTGGTCATTAAGTGTGATAAGTAATTGTGATTAATAAAAGTTTGCAATTATAGTAAATTGGGAAACAAAATGATTTGAGGTGTAATGCATTTTTGTTTTCAATGCAGTGATTGTGTCCTTTTTTAAATTATCAAAAGCTGTTATTATGATTGCGTAATTTAATCCTTAAAATGCCTTAATAAAAACTTTTAGGCTTGTAAATTTAATTTAAATGTGTTTTCTTAGTTTTACTTAAACAAAATTTTTTTTTAAACAAAAAGGACGCGTAATTTGACTTAATTTCAAAATGAATTAAAATGGATTTAAGTGTCCTTAAGACGACACAATGAATTGTTGTGAACACAATTTTAAATTGCCACAATTAAAGCATTATAAAATAAATCAACAAATTCCTAAAATAAAAGTTTTATATTTCTTCACAAAAAAAAAAAAATCCATTTTAAATTAATTGATTTGCGTATTTTGAATTTAAAATACGAAACCTTAATAACGACTGACTTATTCAATTGTTGCAAATTGATGTGACACAATTTCAAATTAATATTGAGTTACAAATTGGCTGCAATTCCAACAAACCCTTTATTATTTCAACACGGACATGAAAAACAAAAAAAAATAAAAAATTTGTACACGAAATTAATTGCTTTTGATGGAAGTGGCTTTTTTTTTTTCCAACATAAAAAAATTTCTATCCTTTGTGTAATATAAATGTATATTTCTTTGTTATTTAAAATGTCAATTCATGAATGCAATTTTAAAGCAAATAAAAATTAAATGTTTCAATAATCATATTTTTTTACCAACAGTGTAATTATAAATGTGCCTTTAAATAGTTGTATAAATCGATTAAATTTAATGTATTGTACCAATTAAAAAAGGAGACTGAATGCGAAGTAATATGTGATAAACAAAAGAAAAGTTATTAAGCTCCAAATTAGATTAGAAAAGACAAATCTAATCAATCTAGACGTTGTGATAGAAATTCTATTTTGATTGTGTCATTATCCAACTCCTTCCAACTAACACACACACACACATATATCAACATAATACATACTTTATTAAGTCAGTTTTAATGCATCCATTGGCGCCATCCTCAATAAAACAACATAGCCTAATATATAGATATATATATTGTACATAAAAGCTTTCTCCCCAACGCTTTACATCATTTATATAAAAACCCGCGCAATGTAGATGAATGAATCCTTATATACTAAGTGTGCTAAAATTAAACAGCGTGATGCTTTTTTCTCTTTCCTTATACTATTATACGCAACTGTAGTATGCATTATGTGTTACAATAATTCCACACAATGTATAAATAAAACATACACACACACATTCTATTATACATATATATAAACCATTAAGTACACGCAGTATTTAAGTACTCACACACATAAATAAATAAGCAGCGACACAACTCGTGCTTAATCACAATATATTGTAGCACGTTTAATTTTTATTATTATTATTTTTTTTTTTTGCCAATGTTATTAAAGTATGCAATAAAACACACCGCCGCACATCCTTTTATATTGTGGGGGAAAAAAAATACTATAATATAAAGGACGATAAATGCGTCACCACATTGACGTGCATTTACATGCACACATTATATATATAATATATACCTATATTTATTGAACCGCCCCTCGCACCACAAAGTGTTTTAATGTTTCATTGTGTTTCATATGTTATAAATCGTTTAACCGCCCCACCCCCCACCCCTTATATAACAATACACGGTGTTCTGCGGAGACACCACCCGTCAATATTTACATAAAGTGTGGCTGGAGTGATGGGAATTTTAAAGCCATAACATTTAACACAATATTCAACACAATTGCTTTTATGTAACAATATATTATACTACTAAGTATGAATTTAAGTACGATGTTGCATGTTTGCGCTTTCAGTCAACAATACATAAATTTAAAAAATATATAAAACAATTTGAAATAAGCGGGCGGTGGGACATGAAATATAATTTACATTTAAATGTGGGAATACAAGGGATTGGTTATAATGCATTTTTACCGTTGCATTACGGTTTATTTGTAAGGACTTACGTTAAATAAAATTCGTACTTTGAAAAATAAAATTGCATTGCTTAAGCAACATTGAAATAGAATTTTAAAAATTATTGCTAGCTGTATAAAATGTTAAGTACATATTTCTGTGCTTATTAAAATAATTAAACTGTCATTCATTTTTAATTACATTAATTTACTTTAATTATGCTAGTACAATTAACCAATTTTGAATTGACTTTGATATTCTTTCACAATTACCGTAAAATACAATTTATTTTACTTAAATATTTAATCTTTTACGTAAAGTACTTAAGGATTGAATACATACATTTTCATAATTAAGCATTTTGTTATTAACGTATTAAAATTAAATTAGAATACATTGCAATTATTTTTTGTCGTTGAGCCGCAATTAATTCAAAATTATTTTTTTCTATAAATTTTTAAGTATGCTTAAGTCATTTAAAAAAAAAACTAGGATTAAAAACAAACAATTTAACTTTAAATCATTAAACTTAATGACAGCTGAGTAATACTTAAAAACTTATAAAGTACTTAAGTCAATTTAAAGGAAAATAAATTTTTTTAAAAATAAATATTAATCTACAAGTAATGTTATTTTTAAAGTAAAGGTACTTAAGCAATTGCATACTTAAAAGATACATAAAATACTTATATACTCAATTCCACCATTTTGTTTATACATACTTAGTAACTTACATTCTAACCTAAAAATAATTAATTAATAAACTAAAACGAACATACAATATTATATTATATTACAACGCAAATTTTCTAATTCGTCACATTTCTATTCAGTACTAAAGTCTTAAGTTAATAGTGGCTAAATAATGAGAACTCATTACCACCTCTTTTCAAAACAATAAGTAGGGGGTTGGTAATATGAAGGGAAGTTTAATACAAGTAGTGAGGAAACATATTTTGTGTGTTATTATTTATTACAAACCGCGTTAAATTAATGATCCGCTTAATAAGTACATTATAATTTTTTTTCCCATGTTCATTACTACTTAAGTATATTAAGTACACGATATTATGTAACTTTTGCCCGTCATGCAATGTGTGTACATTTTTATCGCAACACACAGCGTTGTTAATTGGGGGAAGGGGGGGGGGGAAGGTCCAATACACAAAATGCGTTGTTTTATTATTGTATTTATGCCTGGGAGCATTTATTTGGCCAACAAATGGAAGGATCCATAATATATATGGGGCGGCATGCTGCCGCAAAAAGGACCTCAACGCACGTACAAAAAGTACATTCATCCTTATGTGTAAAACAACCCTTTATATGTCGGTCATGTTATTATAATGTTTTATTTTATAAAGGACATATTTACCGGTGTCAATTCTTGCGCCAATTTATGTTTGTCCTTTGCTTATGAAAGGAGCAACATTTTTACTATTGCGTATGAGTTTTGTTGTTTATTGTTCAACAACTATTTATTATGAGTAGCAAAGCTTAGATTTAATCAACACGCATAGTTCATTGACTCAACGACTCTTGTTAACTCTTGCGTGTGCTGTTGTTGGAGAAATAAAAAATAATAATAAAAAAAAACACCAACTTGGTTTAATAAGTCGACGTTCATCACAGTTTTTGACTAGTTACTTATTCACTGCGTTGCCTAAACATGTACATCGCCAACTAGTTGTACAAAAAGTTTTGTGAAACAAATGTGTGTGACTTTGACAAGCTGACAAGAAAATGGATGAGCGAAAGAGTTGTAAGACGCTATGGCGCGCTGAGGGAGTTTGAATTATGTTTGGTTTCAACGACTTTGAAGTGTTTCTTGTGTGAAAATACTTAATTAAAGGACGATGTGATTTATTTAACTTAAGGCGACTTAAAGGATTTTTTGCACCACTTTATCACTTAAAATGACTTTGATTAAGAGAAAATAGCAATGATATGTTTTAAAATTTAATAATAAATAGGAAATATAGTAAATAATGACAATTGCATTAAAAATATTGTCAATATTTTTATGATAAGAACAAATATTGTCAGTATTTCTTTATAACAATTTAAATATTGTGAATAAAAAAATGTTACGATAAAATGTGAGGACTAATTACATAAGGAGACATCGTAATTTCATTGAATTCTACAAAAGAAATTAAAAACTATTATTTGTCATCAAATAATTAAAAAACTTTATTTAATTGACTTAAAAAACAAAACAAAAAGCATTTTGAAAAGTGAATAGCTACATAAAACAAATTTTAACAGAACTACACCCTCAAGGGAGGTGCGGGTTGATCGACAATTCACGACCCTTTTAAACATAAAATTACAATAAAACAAAAGTCAATAAACTAAAATCCCTTGCGACGCAATTATTTCAATTCAAACCCTTCATTCATTTTCCAACCAGAATTTTCAAGTTACGCTGGACATCATGACAAACTAAACACTTAAATTATTTCCATAATAATAAAATGCAACCAGAACCACCACCACCACCCTCCAATTAAGCTTCCTAATTAAAGAATAACTTTAAAAATGTACATAACTTCAGGCGCTTTTTAAAACTCCAACAATTACAATTAAATGAAATAAATAAAATGGCATTGTTACGAAAAGTACATAACTTGAGGCGGTTTATGAGATAAAAAAGCAAAAACAATTAGCGAAACCCTTTTTATTAAGGAAACCGTTGTTTTTTTATAGTGTACTTAGCATGTACGGAGTATAATAGTTGTATAATGAAAACAATAGAAATAGTGGGATAAAGGACGCACATTTATCACACAAAAGTTTGAATCCTTTTTTGAATACACTAAACTTAAATTAGTTTCTAAATAAATAGAATAAATTCATTTGATTTAATTATTATTTTTTCAAACAAACTTAAGTAGTTTCTCATGAAATAAAGTGCAACAAAATCCTTGAAATATTTAATCAGTGAGCAATAAGCGTTTTTCACACTCTACCATCGATACGTGCATCGAATATCATTTGATGACGACCACACGATCCCTATGGAGGTCATGCCCTCTGACTGAAACTTTCGTCTCCCATATTATACATTTTGCTATTAACCGCACTAACATGAGATTGCATAAGCTTCGACGGATCTAGCGCAAAGCATTTAATGACATGAAAAATTCCCAGACATGTCGTGTGTCGTGGTGTGGTGTTTGTGGGGGATAAAAAAATACTAAAACAAAACAAAAAAAAGAGTCATCGGAGTTGTTTTTTTTTTTGTTGATGAGTATTATTATAAGTACGAGTACTCAGCATGAGTAATACTCCTATTTAACGGCACATTGTGCCTAAGTAGTTATGTCAGTCAGTTGGAATGCCATTGCCACATGCCATGCCATTCCAGCGACTTAAAAAAAAATACAAAATAACAAACGAAAAGTTCATTAAATAATCATTCATCAGGCATTTTTTGATGAATGTCATACCCACACAAGAGCCACTGTAACTCATGTAGTAAATTGCTGCGGGAGTTGGGACTTCCTCCTTCGAAACGCTCCCGCTGTTATTGAAGAACTGGCTTCCCCTTTTTTCTTCCCCCCCCCCCTTCGAATTACAACTAAAAATCAATGATTTTGTCTAAAAATAAGAAAAAAAAAAAAAGCAAAGCAACAGACTCTATTGAGAATTAATTAAATGACAAATGGAAAATGGGCATATATTGATAAGAGTGAGCTCCATAATCGCTTCTAAATGTAATACCCATTTAATAAAAAATAAAAAAATAAAAAAAATGTAATCACGAGTGGTGAGGGGGATGGGGCGAATATGTGACACGTGATGGCCGGTGCATAAAGCAAATTGTGTCGTGTGGGTATGTGGCACTTTATATTAAAGGTACTTAAAAATGTGAATAAAATAGCGCAACGATGGTGAGGTAGAGGGGGACGGAGGGGTGAACGGTGGACGCATCAATGACCTAAATAGCAATGCTCCCCAAACAATGATTAATTAATTGATTCCGAAATTTTCTCATTACGAGCATGTCGCTCACAATGTGGGGTTGAGTATTGACTTATTTATTGGGAGAGGAATAAAAACAGAGGCGGGGATGGAGGGGGAAATAAATTCCGACTCAATAACCTCCTCATTCTTCTGCAACAAAAAATATATAAAATAAAATACAACAACATACGTTTTAATTTTTATTTTTAGCTTTTTACTACTTCAGACAGATTTTTGTATTTTTGTTGTATACAACTTTTTTAAGTATTTGTTTTCTAAATCGATATTACTATGGCAACACAGGGAGCGTTAGATATTCTCTGTGTTTTCCTTCTCCTCATTTCCCCCTCCTTCGCCTGCTTCTCCCCTTCTTCCTCCCACTTCAAAACATTTGTTTTTTTGTTTTGTTTGTTGGATGAACATTATTTGGCTGGTTTTATCATTGTGTTACTACTACCTAGCCGTGCTGCGTCTCACAGAGTGTACAGAGAAACGATACCCTTCAGACTAGTATTGGTCCGTAACAAAAAAAAAGCAACTTTTGGGGGCAATGCAGGAGAGTCGTGCGAGAAGAGTGTGCGTGCAAATCAGATGTGAGGGGTAAAACGAGGAGTGTGTGTTTGTTTGTGTGCAAACTCTTACGTCACGGCTGTCCTAACTGCATCCGTATACCGACCCCCACCCCCTTCCCATCTCCCCGCCCCAAACACACACACTCACACATATTAATAAAATATAAATGTATCCTTTGGTGTACATACATTGCCCAAAAAGGGAAGGCAAAATCGCTTCATGAATCACACCATCCATATAATTCAGCTCTTTGAACCGTGTTCCATTGAGAAAATTGACTTCTGCTTTCAATGTTCATTTATTATTCACCCCAACCCCACCCCCTTCCACCACCCCCAAAGATTGTACTATGTGTAGGCAAACGTATTACTGCTGCGCTAAGATGTACTAAAATTGTTGGGTTAATTTAGGATGTGTGTAGGGATCCTTTTATTATTTAAATAGAGTCAGACAATTTAAATTAGGTTCGTCCTTTATTATGCAGGCATACACTGTGTTTCATATTTGGGGATTGTGCACATTATTCTTTGTGTTTCGTCATTGAAAAACAATCTTGAATGTCGCTTTGACAACCCGAGTAATTGGGTACAAGGGTTTTTTTCTTGGAAGTTTGATTAAAAAAGGACATGAGTTCATGCTTTTTTTTGGTTCTAATTAAGTTGACTTAATTTTGGTCAAGAAATAAAATTTAACGTATTTTATTCAAAAAGCTTTGATTTTTATTGAAATGGGCGTTTAATTCATTTATGGCTTCATCAAGTCGTACAATGTGCCGTTCTTTATTAAATGTTGTTTAAAATAGTTAAAACATTTTAATTGCCTAAAAGTAGACAATAACGCGTATTTAGGTGTTAAAAAATAAGGGAATAGCCTAAATGTAGGCAAATTAAAGCTTATGAAATGAGCTTTCTTCCAAATAACAAATAAAAAAGAGCTTCTGAAATTCCAAAGTGTAAGCAATTATTTATTATAAATTGTGCAGAAAACCTAACTGTGCTCTAAATTCATTTAACGTGCTTTTAATAACGATTTAAAATAATTAAGTTGAACTACATAGCAATTATTAATTACCTACCTCAATTATTTCTCTTCTAAATAACTCTAAAAGCTTTCAATTTTGTTGTAACAAAAATACGGGAACATTTGTTTCATTTAAGTAACGGTAAATGTATTTATTTTCTCCCCTCAAAAAAGGACGAAAGCTGCATCACAAACACAAACCATAATTAATGCTCAAGAAAGTTTGACAAAATGAAAAATTGCGTATGGAGGAAAAAAGCTTACCTCTTCCAAGTCGCAGTGGCACTAACTTGTGGGGTTAGTGGATACGATATTCATGCTGTCCTTGTTTTCAAATAAGTGGGAAAGCTTTGTTAATGGAAGCTTTAAGTTTGTATAAAAGTTGTAAGCAGAAATTGGAATTAATTTGTGTCTAACACGTTAAAATTAAAAATAGCAAGCAAAACAATTTTTTTTTTTTGGAATCACAAACTTTAAACTACAAATTAATGAAAACAAATAACTAAAATATTTTTAAATCAATGAACTAATTAGTAACTGATGTAAATTATAAGTTGATTTAAAAACTCCTAAATGATGATAAAGCTCTTTGACAATTTATGAATTGTTACACTATTTGGTATAAAACTTGAATAATAAATTCGTATTTTGGCACAAGATGGCGCTGCCAGTAGCTATCCAACAAAATCCTTGAACCGTATTATATACAATTGACATCTCTACACACTTGTTGGGTTTTTCGTCACATTTTGTATTCATCCCAATAATTACTGCTTTTATTTTTAATTGCAATGGCGTTGTTGTTTCATTTTTGAATGAATGCAAATTGCAACCCCTTTATGAACTATTGCCCAAATTTTGCAATTTATATTTTGAATCACTTTGAATTATTATTTTTATTAAATGCACTTCCACAAATTATTCAGCAAACTTCAATTTGAATTACAATTAAATACCTGGAATTCTATAAATATCACTCAATTGCAAACAAAGCAACAACAACAAAATAAATTGTGAAAAATGACGTGCGATTGAAAACAAACAATAAAATGTACATCCCCACCACCCTTCCACAAAAAAATAAAGCACCCTGCATCCGTTTATTAAAATAAAATTCAACAAATTAAATTCACTTAATCACTTAAAGACGCAATTTTTATTTTTGAAGTTATTTTATGCCCCATTTTCATCACAACTGTATGAAATCACTTGATTTTCCGATTTTTAAACGAAATAACTCTCAATTCAATTTGAAAACAATTTAATTGTCACATTAAGCCGTCTTCTTAAACATTTAAACAACCACGATTGGGGAAATCCCTTTTCAATGTGAAATGAAGTGGGCGCCTGAATGTATGTTCAAATTTACGACAAATGTACTTTCCATTTGAAACAATTATACGCACCGCAGTCGGAACGGATTAAGTGCCGTGTAAATGAAATTGGCATGAAATACACACGCTTTATATCGAAAAGGAGCCGATTTCCAGGTGATGCCAAATTTGTTTTAATGGAATATGAGCAACAGACGATTTTCTTATGTCCTGTGCTGAATGAAAAGCACTCTCTATCTATACACGCCAAATAATATATCGCGTTTTTATCTTCCGCCTGCATATATACACACCGATGACGTTCGAAGATAGCGCGCGCTCTATTATGCTCTCGTTCTCGCACGCCCGCAAAGAGCGACGCTTTCTCAAATCAAGCTTTTATGCATATTCATTCACGCATCAATGAACAATATATTATTTTGTGTACTGACTGAGGAGACTAACTGTAACAAACCCACACCAGTGTACTTTATCGTGTTGAGCTGAATTATATTCCCGCAACAAACACTACTGTTGGCGCAGCATCCCTGCCAGAATGTACGACAGTGTGTGTGTGTGTGTGTGTAAACTTGAGCACGACGGTATATATGCAGGCGTAAAGCCTGCACAAAAACGACGAAACCCACAGCGAGTGTAACACAGCGTACACATCTCTGATGGGTGATTCACTGCCACTTACCATGATATCGTGGAAGATTTATTTGTTCTAGACCCTTTTGATGAAATCCAATTTTCCTGTATAAAGTTTCGCATCTATTTTTTTTTTTTTCCCGCAATTTTATTATACGCTAACGTACGTACTCGTGTGCGCTCTTGTGAATAGATTCGCCCAGAGTTATAGACACATTTCACCATAATATGTTGGCTTTAACGATGCGGGGAGCAAGCAACTGGGGATGGGTTGCACAATATGTGAATTCTCGCAGGACGATTTGGATGTACATTTACATATTTTTAGGACTGCGTTATGCATTGAAACTGTATGTCAAGATAATTTATGTTATATCCACAATCCCCAGCTAGTCCTCATAGTTGATGGGGAGTTAATGAATAAAAGTTGCAGTTATTGCGGAAATTTTTCAAATGAAGCATTGAAGTTAGTCTTCGTTTTGATATTTCGTATCCAAATAAGCAAACTTTGTTTTTATACTAAAATTGGTATAATATTAAGGGGGGGGGGGGGGGTGAATATTTATTTTGTTGATAAAAATAAATATCAGATTATAATTGAAACAAAATGTTTTCATAGCCAACCAAAACATATTAATAAAATAGCGCCTAAAGGTATGCACATTTTTGTATCATCTCTTTGATATGATTGATATTCGCTGGGCTACATTCAGGCGATTATACAAAAAAATATCATTTTCCCAACATTTTCTGCAATACACAATCAACTTCTGTTTTGTTGCCACCCCCTTGTGATATTGACTCCTGCACACAATAAAAGCAACACGGTAAGAAGCTAAGGCATCATAACCGTAAGCCGTAAACGAAATGAAATCTAAGACGAGCAACGTAATCCTTCATATTTCTTGCATATTTTTATTTATTTTATCTATCTGGGGCTAAGGAGCAAAGTCTATACAATTTTCATCCCTTACGTTTTGATACAGCCAGGGGTCGAGGAAGTTGTACAATTTTACAACAACACCAATACGGCGCCGCGTTCCTCATATTTTTACCTACATTTAGGTGCTTATTTGAAGGAGTTTAATATGAAGATGGATATCAAACAAAGAGCTCCTTTACATTGAAAAAGTTAAGCTGGAAATTTAAGACGCGTAAGCAGATGCTGTGCTGAATGCACAACAATAGCTTCTATTATTTTGCAATGAATGCACTTTCGGATTACTCGTGCTTGCTGTAAGAGATGGCATAACGGATGCATGAGTTTGCAAAAAAAAAAAAAAAATTAAACAAAAAAAAATCGCTCTAATCACATTTAATGAATTTCTTGCACTTTTGACAAGAGTTTAATTAGTAGAAAGTTCATAAAGTGTTTACGTCTACTTAAAGATAAGACGCTTCTATAGTCATTTTGGATGCAATAAGGAATGGTTTTATAATTATGGGAATGAAGATGTTGAATATTTATAATTAAGAGCAGCGGAAAACTATGGAGCAATTAATTTTAAACATTCCAAGTATTAAAGTCATGAAATTTTGCAGTGTTATCCTTAAATTGATTTAAGTAAATAATTATTTGCACTTTAAGTTTAAGCTCAAATTTTTTAAATGATAAATTAAACGACTTATAATAAATTAAAGCTAATAAAATCAACAATGGAATTGAGAATACAAAATTTTCATTCCCATTGAAGCTAATGAAATAAAAATGTGTTCATACAAATTGAATAAGTACTCGTACATGCAACAGCTTCCGAGAAGCAACACAATATCATCATGCGAGCTTTCCCTAGTTTAACCCTCCAAAAATGTGTCTCACATTGTGTTAACCCAACAACCCCCAACCCCCAACCCCAATGAATCTCAGCAAAAGTTCACAAGTGCGAGATTACATACGGCAACAACACACAAAATGCAGAAACGAAGAAACCCAGGGGTGGGAGCATTGGCTCTATCTAACGGTGTATTATATGCACAATGGGTAACTCGCGATTACATAATGTGCGCCTCGGCGTTACTTGTTACATTTGTATTTATTTGTGTACACATTTTATGCACGTGTAGACACATTTATACAGAACTTTAAAAAAAAAAACAATTTTTTTTGTATACATCGTGTAAACACAGTGTGAGCGCGCTATGAGCACTGAGTAATTGTGTCATCATGGTCCATGCACTGCGGGGGTGGAGGGGGGGGGGGGGGGAGGTTGGTCGTTGCAGTTTAATGCACGTACGTAGTGTAGCATGGCATGTTAAGTAAATTTGTTTTTTGAACCGAATTAATGACTTCAGTTGAATGCATTTTGAAGAAGTTGCAAGAAATTGTTTTCAAACTTGAAGTACTTAGTTCATTCGAATTTAATATTTCATATTGATCCACTCAATGTGGATGTCATGGTAAATTGTTAAGCATCTTAAAAATTGCTTTTAAAATATTGGGAATGACGATAAATATTTAATTATGCAGTGAATATTGAGGAATTAAAAATATTTTATATTTAAGCAGATGATGCAAAATCGTGTAGATGTTTCGTTAATTTAAAAAAAATTATTTTAAAGTGTTTTAAATTCTTGCAAGTACTTACAATTATTTGTTGTATCCTTGAAACACCATTTTTTCTTAAATTCAGCGCTTCTTCATCATTCATTCCTGTAAAGAAAAAGGGGGAAAAATTAAGACCCATTATTTTAAATTTTCATTTTTATTTTTCAGAATTCAATCTTACACAAAATGTAAGCCCCAACAATTAGCTAAACGCTTTGTTAGTGTTAACGCACACTTTTCGGCGTCATAACAGTCTTATTTTTACGAATGCAACAAAAGGAAATACGCGACAATGTTTTAATGTTTATGTGGTGCACATTGTGCAATAAAAGAAACAACACTTATTGAAAAGACTTTTATCCATGACTGTAACTTTTGTTAGATGCAGCGAGTTTCACTGAAAGCATTAATTTCTTGCTGCAGAAATATTTAAAAAAAAGCATTACCATTGCAAGGAAACAATAAAAATGTTTTTATGGTGCGACGTTTTCATGCAGCGGAATTAATTAGAATGTTTACTTTTTAAAAATATGTATGGAGTAATTAAAAAGTTCTTTAACAAATGTAACAACAATTAAATAACTATTAATAAATGGTTGGAAGATTACAATTAATGAATGACGCTTTAATAGTATAACAATTAATTAAAAAAACAATTTTTTACTTAAATTATATTCATTTCAAATGATTTAAGAATCAAAATCACAAAAAGTTGGGCCAAAATACAAATAAAAACCCGCACAATTTGGCAATGCTCACATAATAACGCCCAAATGTTAGCACATTTTGCAAGCATTCCCCCTAAAATTAATTAATCATGCAAGCCTACATTCAGGCGATTACATTTAAAAAAATATGAGTAAACTGTTGTAGGTAGCGCATGCATAAGACAGTGCCAGTTGGCAGTGTTCGTCCCAAATGTACAACCCATTTTAACTTTGGTGTCGAGCACGCAGTGTGATCGATGTTGAAACCGTTAAAAAAAAAAATCTCCTCTCCGACGTGCTTAAAAGTTTGCTTAAGTACTTAAATACTTAACAAAGTAAATTTATACACACGTTGATTAAATACAGATTGTAAAATTGACTTGCGATTAAATGAAACGGAGCCCCACTCTAACTACATACTCAGTTAAAGAAGGAGATCTGAAGCAAATCCGGTAATCGTCACAAACACGTATAATAATATAATTTGAACGACAAAGCAATAAAATCCGTTATACAAATGTCATGGTGTGCAAGTAAGCCTCTTAGATGATTAATTTGTTTTCATCTATATACAATAGCTGAGGGTACAACAGTTGTGAAGAATAAAACAAAAATAGGAGGGGGAGGGATGAAAAAAAAAACAAAATGTTTGACACAAAGGAAGACGTTTAAAGTCCTTAAACTTCTTTGAAATGTAACAAACACACAGTAATACAATTAATCCGATATAATAGAAGCTTTAAAACTTGTAAATAATTATTCCAATTAAAGCTTATCTTTATAAAGCTTCAATTATTTACAACAATTATTTCTTTTAGTCTTTGTACATTGAAAATGTGTGCACAAAAAAGGCCTCAACTCTCTGAAAGTTCATTAACATTTCATCAAAATCACGCTATTAACTGCCACATCCCTCAAAAGCCAACCCAACCCCCCCAAAAACAAAACAAAAAACATCCCAATCCTACAAAAACTCACCCCCAATCCTACAAAAAACCACCCCACACCCGTAAAATGTCCACACCACCTTCATCATATGTAGGTAAATGCACAAAAGATTTCCACCCTTAAGATTTCTCATACACAATCATGCTCTCATTAAGCTGGCGTTCAACACCAGAAAATATAAAAATATTTGTGTCTTGTGTGAGCTGAATGCCACATTTCGGTGCTGACCCTTTTCCCATTTTAACTGGACTGATGAAAGAAAGGCGCACACACACACACACACACACACACACACACACACACAGCAACCATTAGTTTAGGGTGGGTAAAAATAGTGCGGCATGGAATATTTCTCAATTCCGATTACTGCCAAGTGCCACCAGCTAAACGTGTGCAGCACCCAAATAATATTCCAAAGAACCACCTTAACATAAAGCATATATTATACAAATAGCTGTTGAGTTTTGTTCAAACATAGCTCTCACTTAATGAATTTCTCTCGCTCATACAAAGCTACCACCATAATAATAATAATATATGAACACAAATACGAAATACTCCTCAATGTATACTAAATAAAGAGTAAACGCTCAAAAAGTTTGAATTTGAAACGAAAAGCTCGTGCGCTTTGTACCATCCCATGCAAAAGTTTCGCTTCCTACAGTTGCACATTGGCGAGGATATTTTGCGCAACAACAAATAATATATCCTGCACAGAGAATGAATATGGTGCTCACCATATTTGTAATGAAATACTGACTGTGAGGGGTATTCTTCGAACACAAAACGGAGCTTTCAACATTTTCAATTCCGCTCACGCTTTTGTGTTGTCGCGTGTGAATGTGTATGCGTGTTGTTGCCTGCCTTGCCGTTTCTGCATGAGCAGTGCGGGGACTGGGCTGGCTGTGTGGCTCAACGAAAAGCACACACCACACGGGATTGCTCTGTCGCTTGTTGGGAAAACATATTATAGTCGCAAGAACCTGTTAACCAGATACACAACCGAAGTGAGAGCTCGAGTCTCGCATGGTATATTGTGGTGGACGTGTGTGTGCGTTCAGGGAAACGCGGTCCCCGTTATAAACAATAAATATCGTTATTAATGTAACGTATTAATAATTATTAAAAATTAATTGCATAAAAAATTGGAGTTAAATTGATGATTGATCCTTTTTTTTAAATTGATCCTTTTTAATGTTTGTGTTTTTAACCATAATTGTGACAGTGAGTGAGGATTAAAAAAATGTTTTAATAATAAAGTAAAGTTGTTTAAAATTGTTATTCGGTAAAATGAGAAAATAATAAATAAGGCAAAATTTAAAAAACATTAAATAAATCATTTTAAAATTAACAAATTAAAAAGTTTTAAGAATAAATCTTCACTTTAATATTTAAGAAACCAAATTAATTTAAAATACAACAGCTATTCGTATTTAAAATCAACAATGTGCCGTTAAATTTGATGATCCTTAATCCGACATTTCATACTACAATAATAATAATAATAATAATAATAATTCAGTTATACAAAAACAAACTCAAAAAAAAATAAACACATAAAAATCTAACCATGATTAAATCATTGATTGAAATAAATTCACTTTAATTGCCTATATCGCTTATCGCTCCTCTCCTCTCCCTCCCCGCACATCCACCCATCCCCCCACCCCCAAAACACATTTGACTTCATGTTCAATTTCAATTTCAATAAACGTTTGCTGAACAAGATACACAAGTGTCCTGGTAATCTGTAACACACCGCGCTGTATTGTGTATTGCAATAACGCGCTCATCCCGTTATACAGCCCATCACCACATTATGGTGCCTGTCTGCAGGCGACGACATTCGCATTTCCGTTGGTTGTGTTTGCGATTTATGTTAAAATAATCATATGTTGCATGCATCCTGGCGCCATTTCATTGCGGCCTGTTAACACTGCGTGTATCGTGATCAAATGTTGTGTTGTGTATTGCAATCTGTTATTCGATGGCTAAACAATTTTTTGTTGTATTTATTTCCGTTATTTCCTCCTCGCTCTGTCACAGTTATCAAGATTCATAATATTTATTAGAATGCGGCGGCGACGGTGGGAGCGATTTATATTTTTTTAAATGGTGTAAAGATCGTTTTTTTAATTTTAAATTTAATTTAAGGATGATTCTTAAACAAAACGTTTTTTTTTTTTTTTTTGAAAATGTTTAGAATTAAAATCACTTTAATTTCTTCAACGTTACTAATAATTTATAAACCATCTCCTGCTCCTTATTATCATTTCTCGTTCAATAAATTATCCAACAATGCGGTATGAATAATTGATTAAGTTGTTTCTTTTTATTTGATTAACTGCGAGTCATAAAAAAATTGTTCTATCGTGCAAATATTTTTGTACGTTTTCAGAAATTTAAACAATTACGTTTTTATTCCCGTGTAAAAATTTAATTCAACACCCCACCCCTTTAAATTGTAATCCCAACTTAAACTCACCGACAATTTCAAGTTAAAACAACCCCACTGGATCATTTGAGTCAAAATTAAAGTATTTATTTCCATATTATTAAGGTGCTTAAATTAAATTCCGTTTTTCCTCTGAAGTGTTTTTACAATTTTAACATTTGTCCGCTTCAATGAATTTGTTGGTTGTATTTTATATTGGCCCCAACACACCTACAACGACTGCACAAAGAACCAGTCTAATCACAGTGGACGGGTTAAATTATATTGCTCCCTTCAGTACACATGAATTTAATTGCCCTTCTTTTATGCGAAGTGAACACAAAAAAAAAAGAAGAAGGATTTGTGGCAGGGAAAGTCGTTAAGTACTTTTGTTTGAGAAATTATAATTTAATTGGAAAAGTACAGAAGTAACGGAATGAATTAAAACTAGTTAAATCGCCTGAATGTAGTCTGGATAAGTCGTAATAACTTGAAAGGAATTTGCATAAATCTAGGAGTTTTTTTTTCTCGAATTCTTTAATCACTAATTTAACTTGAATTACGGTAAAACATTTGTTTTATTAAGTCATTTTATTATATAATACATCACATTCCTTAAATTCTCATCAAATTAATTAAATTTAATTGAAAATAGAGCTGCCAATATTAAAACAACAAATCATAAAATTCTTGTCATATCTGCCGATGCATCAATTACTCTGAGGTAGCCATTTCGAAAAAATTGTAACATTGCCACAAGCCGTTTTATCACAACGTCTATGCGAAAAACGCAAGCATCAAAAGCAAACAAACGGTGGCCCATACCAATAAAAAAACTTTAGTTATTATTTAAATAAATATTTATAGTAATGGGTGGCCTGAAGTCATGTCAACAGTGTGCTTTATAACCAGGCGGGCGTGTAGTATTCATGGTGGATCGATCGAAGGCTCTGCTGATGTGATTTTATTTGTTTTTGGCGCTTTATTGCGGCTTCTTTTCGAGAAATCACAGAAGAGCTGGAGCCCATGTCTAATAAAATAAATGTTGATAAGTGCGTCTGGTATTTTGGGCTTCGCCATGTCAATATACGTCTTCATATTGGTCTTATCTTTCAATTATTGTGGAAATACAATTTTTGTTGACACAAAATACAAAATGTTTTGTTTTTTTACAACAATTGTTAAAACAGTTCTATGTTGCAGCTTTTGAAAGTAATTAAAAACACAAATGTATGCAAAAGCATACATCTAGGCGTTTATTAGAAAAGTCTTTGTTTTAAGTTTAAAATCATTATTGCTAATTCAATTTTAATAACTTTTTTTTGTAACCCTTCAAAAATTCTGCCATCATTAATTGGGATTAATTGTAATTCCAAAAAAAAAAAAAAAAATCTTAATTACACATCAACAATATGACATGTTTGTGCTTAATTAACGGTAAATGTGTATCCCGAATAATTAGGTAGGTAACGTTAGGCACTTTACGATCAAATGCCCACCCATATAATAAGCTTTAATCACCCACCATTGCCCGTTAACCCCCACCACCCTCATAATACTCCTGCAAGACGTCTATTTGTTGTTAGAAAACTCCTACAGCATCTGCACCTCAATACTATGTGTATATTTCACACCCTTTGTGTCGACAAATTGCGTCTCAACACCGCACAGCCAGCTAGCTTTGTGCTGTACACCCGGATTAAATATATTTAATATGTACTATATACCAATTTAATTGTCTAAATTTATATGTGCACGAAGGCTGTGTGTTGTGATGTTTCCCACCACACAAAAAAGTATTGTTGCTACACCTAAAACCTCATAGACACACACAAGATCCCACCTACTGTATTATACTATTCTGGTGATGAAATTAATTACATCTTCATTCGCGGTACTTATAATACACACAGTTTGACGCATATTATACGAAATTCCCCCAACGCCGTGTGTGTGCGGGGTAGCCTCGTTTTGCTATGTGATGTTGTAGAATACTTTTCCACCCCCTCCCCCCCCCCCCATACACATTCTCATGCCACCTAACATGGGTTCCTCATTTGGCATTTATGCGTTACATGTTTTGTTTAATTGTGTGAATATATGTACACTGTACAACCACGCAAATTTTACTTGCCTCCTTTTTTTTTTTCTTACATTAACAACGGCTTATAAAAATGAAAATGAAAAGTTTGCATCTGCCTACGATTTGTCAAATTACATGGATTATTTTATTTGCTTTATAATTATAATATGCATTACAATTTATGAAACACAGTGCTCAAGTGATGAGCAATTTGGAGGATGACTACATTGTTGTTTTTAATTTTGATAATTGATGGGAAGCAATTTTATTCATAATCGCCTAAAGGTAGTCTATTGTAATAATATTTTTTCGGAGAATTAGCTTGAAGATGAAGTATAAATTGAGGGGTTTCATTTAAAGTATTTTAAAATACCGTTTATTTAAAAAAAAATTGATTGTAATGTAAATTTTATGCTTAAAAATAATAAATATTTAAAATATTGAAATTAACGGTAGAAATTTACAAATTTAATGGCTTCAATAATAAAATAAAAGCATTAACTAACCTAAATTCGATTTCTTAAAAATAGTATTTATTAAAAAAAAACAGCGGTCCTTTTTTATGAACTAAAATTGCATTTCATAATTTTTAAAGGTTCACATTGGCCTCCCTTGCCACTACTTTTAACAATTGTTATTTTTAGTTCAAAATACGAGTACTGAATCCCCCTCTACTTCTCGCTAGAAAAACAGCCAACCAAAAAAAAATAAAAATATTACAATACATGTACTTGATTGGCGGCGAGAATCAAATATTTGAGTAAGCTGTAAAGCACACGCACAATTTCGTTTATAATATACGAGTACACAAACTTCTTAAAATATGCGCCTACAAAAACAAAACAAAATACAAAAAAAAAAGAAAGCAAGCAACATAAGAAAAACATGAAAAATGAAAACGCGAATGGGACAAACGCTGGATGTATGATTGTTTGTAAGCTCACGCACAAATGGAAGGTGGGCAAATTGCTCAGAATATTTAAAGGTTTAAGGCCCATATAAAGTTTGATTCATAAATTGGGATTATTTTTTTTTTTTGGGCATTTCCGCGGCACAAAGTTCATGAGAATTATTGTTGTGGGTGGTAAAAAATTTTTCTCGTGTTTGTTTTGTTTGTTCAACTTTCATAACATATTAAAGAGTTAATTGTTTGTATTTAAATTTAAATTTAAATTTAAATTTAAATTGTAAATATTAAAATAATTATTAAAATAAACAAATGATAAATTCCCTTCAAATTACGGTCAAAAAATAATAAGTCAAATCCTTAAAAATGTTACCAACAAATCGAAACGAAAAAAAAAAAAAAAAATCAGTTATTTATCACGTTTTGAAGACGCTTATTGGCAAACCACATCCACACTGTCGACGCGACATTCGCATAAATTAAATAGACCGCACACACTAACTATTTATGTACACCCTCAAGAGGTTAGCGGTCACAGTAGACGATGTCCTTAATGCTTAAATATATATTTATGCAGGGCAAAAGTTTCCACATAAAGTTTCCACCACTCAAATATGTACACATTGTGAGCTGTCGTATCGCCTGTATGGATGCGTACAAGTGCGTTACAGCAAAGCATAACATGCCCAACACACGCTTCATTTCGTAAGGAAAATTATGTTTCGTGTTGTTTTTTTTTGTATTTTGTTTTTTCGTTGTTGTTTGTTTATATTTAATACGGGCATAAGCCCTAAAATATAATATATACAGAGGTCATGACTCGCGCGACGAAATTGTAACTGTAATAAACACAGTGTGTAATTTGTAATGAAATTGCAAAATTTTGCTTTGGAAAACGGAAAAGGATTTTAATCAAATTACCAACGTTGAAAGTCCCTAAAGTTATGTAATTTTTAATTCAAAATTTATTGAAAAGGCTTTTTTGTGCATAGACTGTATTTAGGCGATTTCAAAATTAGGCATTAAACGTAAATTGAGGATAATTGAATTGCGCATCCTTTTAAGCCCTTTTTATTATTCCGTTAATGCTATAAAGAAAAAAATGTAAAAATTTATTAGGATGACTTAAAATGTGTAAGCATATTTTGAGAGCAATTAAAATTTGTATCCTTTTTTAAATATTAATTTAATTTACTTATAGTCCTTAATTCCATAGTTCCTTAAATGAAAATCACTAATTTAACGTTGTTTTAAGAGGAATAAATTATTGCATAAATTTTGTAAAAATTTATTCACATTTTTCTTAAGTCCTTGCAAAAAAAAATTGCAAAAAAAAATGAATCAAATTAAACTTCTTATCTTTAAGAAAAAACCTCTACACCATATCAAAGAAACAGTAAAATTGCACCACCTTGTTAGGTGTGAAATATGCCTAAAGGTCTTAAATCTTTAAAGGTCCCTTTGTGTGTGCTGATGAGTGAATGCCACTGGCGATATTCTCGCCGCTATATGCGCCACTAATGCGCGTTGAAGAATACTCAAATTTCCGGAGATGAACTCCTGCGGAAGGAAGATTGTGAGCAAATATGTGAATGATATGAATTATGAACAATACACTGAGTTGAAAGCGGAAAAATAACAAAGAACAACTCTAACACACACACACACGTGATGCGAAAAGCATCACATTTTATAAAGCTGCTCGCTTAATAACACAGTGTATGACGGTGGTGATGATGGCCCATTTTGACTGTATGGTGCAAAACATAATATATGTTGAAGCAACAACTCGCATCACTGAAACACCTGAATTTCCACTTGGATAATTATTGCGAGAGTCGTCGGTTTCAACCACAAAAATGCAAACCACTACGGAAGCAATGTTGGTTGGTGTACATTGCTGCACAACTCATTTCGGAATTCCCCTAAATTTATGGTGAAACTCGCACAAATTCTCATAACACTCACCACCCAATCGCATTCATCCCCCACCACCCTCTACTTCGTTTAATTTCATGAAAATATGTTTACATGCGCCAACGTACCCACAAATTCGGAGGGGGGGGGGGAGGTGGCGGTGGGTACTGTGGAGGCCTCTGTGATTTAAACGTGTATGTTTTTTTTTTTTTTTCGTTCATTATTTACTCGGATAGGAACATTACTTATGATTTCTCCATAGACTAACTATAACAATACCCAGGTACACTGTGCAGTCTGCATGGTGTGTGCGTCTTATGTGGCGTTTTCGAGTCTACCATATTTTATTTTGTGGAGTTTCTTCTTTCATTTCAATGAGTTTTAATGTGGAAAAAGAATTATTTGATTTAAAAGTATTTCATTTTTAGAAAAATTCTTAGAAATCTTACATTTTCGTCATTTTTTTACAAAAAATTTAAAGGAATTCATTTATTTCATTTATGTTTGTCTCAATTTAATAACGTAAAATGTAAAAACGCCTAAGATTATGTAAAAAAAAAAAATAACGAAATTTAAACTAATTATTTACACTTTATAAAAATGTTCGAACAATATATTCTCAATAACAAATATATATGCTTTCTTACAAACAGTTTTAAAATATTAATCGGTATTTAATTACATTAACTGTTTAAAAATGCCTTAAGTCATTTTAAAACGCCTTAAGTCATTTTAGAGCGCTTTAAGTCATTTAATAAATAATTAGGAGTTTTTAAAGCTAAGTGTATTTTTTATATTTAATTATATAAAAATTACTTTGTTTTTAAAAACAGTTATCTTAATAAAAATTCAAAATTCCTTTAAAAAAACGCCTTAAGTTATGTAAACAATTATTTTTCTTAAACATCCTTTATATTTAAGTAATTGAAATCCAATAAAATCCACGCTACCATGTTCTGTTGCGACCTTAAATAATGTTTACCGTCATTTTTTATTTCACCCTCCCCAAGGACACATCCTGAATAAATCGCTCCACTAAAATCAACTCATCGTCAAGTTGGGCATAATGTGTAAAAAAAAGAGCCCATCAAATAAACTCAATAAAAAGCTTAACCACATACAATTTCCAATACCATCCCCCACCCCCCACCGATACGCATCCCTCCGTCCTGCCTCTTCACCCTTACACACAATATTTGAAATTCTTATCAAATGCCATTCTTTATTATATCCTTTTTCATCATTAAATCGTCTCCAATATATTACGTAGCATTACAAATGTATCCCATGAAGATGGCTCGCTTTTATGCTCTGCATATAACCTTTGTAGCGCATCACAATGGCTCACACACACACACACACACACACACACACACACACACACACGAACATGATTTTATCACCCGCCGAGATGTATACTAAATTATTATTATTATTATTATTATTAATATTATAGCACCATGACACACATTTCAATGTCGTGTTAATTGAAAGGATAATACATTGTAAAAGTGGAAAATAAAAAACACAATACAAAGGGTATTGAAAAGTGACGATATCAAAAAAAAAAAAAAGGGGAGGCAGAAAATCGCGCAAGCAACAAAATAAAAGGATACCTACATAGTCAAGAAAGGGAGACAGAAAAAAAAATTGAGCAGTACAAAATATAAAATAAAAAGGACAACGGTCGCCTGGCGCGTATTGTCGCCCTTTTTAACACGTTCCCCCACCCCCTGTCTTCTCAAACGGATTTTTTTCCTATTCACTTTCTTTTTTGGCACAAAAAATATCCTTTTCGCTTAAATTTATGACATAAAACGGTGTGAAAAAGATACAGCCTTCAACGATTTCAATAATAAACACCTCATTGACAATACAACGAGGTATTATATGTAATATGTGGGCCGCAATGACGCGTTCACTCGAAATGATTGTTGCACTGTTTGAGTACTATGCAGCAACGACGGCGACAGCGGCGGCGGCCGCAGCCGCCACAGCCACCAGTAACAGGTAACCGCAACATTCAGCAATTTAGAATATTATTATATAATGCAGTAATTGTGTCCACCCAATTAATTATATTGGCATTATATCCGGATATCAATATAAGTTGTATTAAATGTGCGTTGCAAGTATTTGCATTATTGCACATTTGATGTGGTTTGTGCAAAATGTGTGCAACGCAGTGTGCAAAGTGCATTCTTGGAAATAACGATAATTTGAAGCAAATTGGAGATATTGTGGAGGGTCCTTAAATTGATATTGAGAAATTTAATGCTTTAGATGTTTGCATTAGGTTTTAATTTACAGGGTGAACTCTTATCGTGATTTTAAAAATGCATTTTCTTTCTTGTATTTAAAATAATGAAGACAATGACTATTTTAATTTATGTAAATAAGGTCACTCAAGGTTCGATCTCAAGGTAGGGAAACATCTAAAGCTTAAAAATTGTAGATTGTCCCTAGCCGAATTTAAATTGCAATTTAAACAAGTGACTAAAAATCTTTAAAATAATTTTTAAAAAGGCGTCCTACTTTAAGTTTAAAAAGGACTTAATTAATTTCACAAAAGTGCAATATAGTGTGGCTTAAATAAAGAAAACCCTCAAAATTGTAAATAAAATAAGAGTCACCACCCTGTAGACTTAAAATGCTAACAACTCAAAAAGCCATATATTGAATGCAACAGGACCGTTCAAGAGCTTCTTTTTATGCATGTTCGTCGCCATATCAAATTCCCATTATTGTTGACTCAAAGCAATATATTTGAATTTGTATAATCCCCACTCGTGCAACACACATCTAACATATATATAAGGTACTCGCACATAAATGCCTGAAAACCAATGAACCACTTGTTACCAAAATCTATAATATTGTACATAATATGCATTGTGTGTGTTTAACAGCGAGGATTAATATGCTGGCGTGTAATGTGATAATGCGAGGGGTTGGCTATAATGTTTATATTCTCACCCCCCCCCCCCCAAATCATCCCTCCCTCCCACCATCCCCCACAAACGTTGCGTTGGTTTACAAACATTATTAACGCAGAGACAGTGAAAACATAAAAGGGGATTGGGACTGCATTTTGTGCGAGATTTTAAAGCTTTATCATTCAAGAATTTAATTGGCACCCATTTAATTGCAAACAATAGTTGCACCGTTACAACAACTGCATTATTCGCCATAATTTAATGCACAACTTAGAATGGCATTAAATTTGCATCCGTTATTCGATATTTCAATCAATAATTGTTTGTAATATAATATGTTAAAAACAAAAATTTCAAAAGCGCCTGCATGGCTGCAATTGCATACATATTGGCTGTTATGTATTTATTTAATCCGCATTCGACCGCATGCATCACACACGCCATCCGCCACACCCTCCATTGCATTTTTAAAACGCATATTAAATTGTATGCACATTTAAATAACGCACATGATGTTTAATAAAAATTTTAAAAATTAATTTCTGATACATTGAATTAATTCACTTAAGTGCTTTGTAAAGGGGATGATAACTGCGTGGTTAAAATTGAACATTAATATTTAATTGCGAAAAAATTGCCGGTTTAATTAAATTTGCAAGGATTAATTACGCCCCAGAACTTTTCACCGTCAAGATTGTGTTTTTATTATGTTGTTTATTTGTGCGCTGTGAAAATGAGAAACACTTAATTACATCCAATTATAATTGAGCTGACTTATCGTCTTCTTTATATTTATTAGAAAGTGTGTGCGTCCCTTTCTTTTCTTTTTTTTGTTGCTCAACCTCTCATTCACTAAAAGAATTTATTTTGTGCACATAAATGAGGAAGAATATTTTTTCTTTATTGACCTAAATATATTCTCGATTTTATATTTAAATATTTATTCAATGCCGCTTTAAATAATGGATTATTTGAAAAAGCTTTATTTATTTAATGCGACTTTTGCTTTAATATCCTTTTTTTTGCATAATGGGGGAATGGGATTGCAAATAGAATGATAATAAACAAGGACATCTGAGAGCTTTGATGCTTTACGTAATTCATTTTTTTTTTTTTTCAATTTTTTATTCAGCATAATCCTATTATTATGATGGCATCTCATAAATGCATTTCTGAAGCCAGCACAATTTTATTCAACTAGATTATGTATCAAACTTACCGACCATATTGGTTAATTATTTTTATTTGTTTTGGTTTCAACCTCCTAATTGTTGCTATTTACATAATGTTGCATACATGCGGGCGTACTTCAGCGTTTATTGCACTTTATTAAATAGTCTAATGTTTGGCGATGATGGCAACCCCTTTTTATACAACTGTACAATGCAGGACTAGTATTGTACAATTAGCTTTTTCATTTAAAAGTCATGCACATTTAGAGTGAAATGCAAATATGCAAATGTTTTGTTAACTTTAATGCAATTGAAGTAATTATTCATGAGGAGTGTGCGTTTTAATTTAATTAAATTGTGAACAGAAATTAATTTCAAACTTTAATTGTATTCAACATAGTTGTAATAAAAATAACAGTGTTAAAGTAAATGTATTAAAAAAGAAAAACTCCTGAATGTATGCTTATTTTGATCATTTATTTCTAGTATACATTTCAGCGCGTTTAAAAATCGAAATACTGTCAAAAATTATTCAAATTTATTAATAACGATACTTCCTATATATTATAATTAAAATCAATAATATTTGAAATGAAAGTAATTAGCTAGCTCGAAAGCAGAATAAATGAAAAAGGATGCATTACTTAGCCTAATATTAATTAATTAATTATAACGTTTGACCGCATATTCCTTTTCCCTTCACATTAATATATTCCAAAATTAAATTACACAGCCCCATCATATACTTTATACAATATTATTATATATAATGTCATTGTCGCATTAAATATTGTAATTTTATTTATGAATAATTTATATATTAATATGTTTTTTGCGTTCTGCCTGTTTCCCTTCTTTTTTTCCACAATTTGTACACGTCTCTCCAATTATATGGTGGTGGCAAAATAAAGGGCAAAAGCACATTGTATAATATACAAATGCATGTGGGAAGGGAAGGGAAGGGGAGGAGAGGGGGGGATGAAAGTGAAAATGCCATCCCTAATCACACACCCTTGAACGCCTCTACTGTATTTTATTATATTGGTACGTAATCGATATCAAGTCACCATCTGTGGGCTTTTGTGGAAAGATTTATTTGAACGAAATAGAATATAACAACTGATGTTGTCACCCATTCTCTTATGATGGGTGGGCCACCCCACCCCCCATTCAAATCACTCCCCTCATCATCATCATTGTGTGTGCAAAATTTTTGGTTTAAATTCAACGGGTGTCCTTAAATCTAAAGCACTTTATTTTTCTTAATTATTTCTCCAGATGGAATTTTTTTATTTTTTTTTTGCAATTTTTTTTCTTGTTTGTTTTTTTCTAATTTGAACAAAAAAAATTAGGATGTAAAAGAACTTTCAATCAGTGCAACGACATAAGCACTTTCCAAACAACAAGCTGGCAGTAATTAGGTCTGTTCCTTTTTACTTATTCGTCAACTTGGCTATAGTCAAAGTCGCTCATGCTGCCAAACTCACACACACAATATGATGCTGCTGACGACTGAAAAGGATGTCGACTTTTGAAAATGAAGTAAAATGCGACATGTGTTTTTATGTTTTGTATTTTAAAAAGAAAAAGTAAAAAAGGAGTAGCTGTATAAAAGGAAATACTGACACGTTGTGTGTGGGGCGGACACATCAAGCACTATAAATGCATGTGTGTAGTGATTACGGTTGGGAACGGGTAGTTTTATGATTTGCACTTCTTCTTTTTATCCTTTTAGCATGTATGGAGGTTTGTAGTATTTTAAGTATAAAAGGGAAAAATAGATAAAGTGTGATGTGTGGAAAAGTTTTGCCGGCGTAAAATGTTGGCCTTTTGTCTTTGACTTGTCAAAAGAATGTTACACACATGTTGAACATTGAACATTGAACAAGGGGAAAATTTAGACATTTGACGTGAATGGGTGCTGCGATTTTTTTTTTTTTTGTTATGCCAAGTTTTATTATGGCGTGAAATAAAGGAAGATTTAAAGTTGTTTCGATATAAAAATAAAAAAGTTAATTATTTTAAATTGTTTTGAGTTTGTAGAACTTTTACAACAAAAAAAGGGTTTTGTGTTTTTGTGTTGATTTAAAAAAAAAAGGACTTTAAACCATCTTTAAAAAACGGATTGCTTTTCGATTGCACAAATACTTAATTTACCTTCAATTTTTTCAATATCACCAACAATAAAAGCTCCTTTTTAATATGCAATTGCAATCAAAATGTCACTTTGAATGCAATATCCACTCCATAATGTTTGATTCCATTGCTTTTTATCATATTATAAGTCCTTCCCCGACCCGCCAACAAATTGTAAATGCACAATAATAAAGTGAAAATGCTAAAAGCTTTTTGTGCAGTAGATGTGTGCTTTTTGTACCAGCCAACTCGCGCGCTTTTAAATAAGTGAATTGAAAAGCATTATGCTCGATTGGTTCGGAGACGATAAACAGTTGATGCAGACAAAGGTGTCAATTTGGCTCAAAGGGAAATGCACATAATATAAAAAAAAACGCACACACGCCACGTGAGTGTGTTCTACATTAAAACAAGCATACTCGTAAAAAGCTCTTTGTTTTGTGCCTGAGACATGTGAGGGCAAAAAAGTGCTTCTACGTACTCTTATTAAACTGCATTACGTTATTGCATTGATAGAGCTGGAAGAGGGTGGTGGCCGGATTATTGATTAAAAAGCAAAGCCGGTGGAGATGCACTTTATAATGAGTGTAAATCAATTTTACGGCAAAACTTTGATTACTTCGTTAATATGGTTTAGTGCTTTTATGAAGTATTTTAAATAACGTTAATTTTTGTACCTTAAGTTATGTAATTCTAAATAAAACACATTTATTGCCTAAAGTTAGGCGATTTTAATAATAAAACATGAAAAACAAAATACATTCTTAATACGCTTTAAGTTATGCAGTAATTAAATAGGGTTTTAAATTAATGAAGCAAACTTAGTATGCATTTAGGCGATTACTAAAATGTTAAGGCTTTAACGGTTTACAATAAAGTGTGCATCATAAACATGACTGCTTAAATCAAATCCAAACGGTTTACTGTATCATTCAACAGTTCCCTCGCAAATAAAGTCCGCCTTGTACATTTTCTATGCCAGCCATCTAAAATTCATAACAATCATATTTCCAACGACAATTCCATTAAAATGCTTACATCCGGAACATCCGGTGCCACAGTGGAACACTCGTGCATATTTAAACAATGCCAGAAAATGGACTCTTGTACTTGTTTGTCATTGCACTTACATAACGCAAAGTGCACCCATTCTCAATTACATCTCACACAAGCACACACACAGTAATATAGTTTCAGGACTTGGAAATATTAAACTTAGTTTACATCCTGTTGTACACGAGAATGAAAAGTTGTGTTCAGTGTTGGCAGTAACTGCCTTAAAGAAGTTAAACGCATTCATTAAAATAAAATAGAGTAACGTACGTTCACGTGTTCTGGATAAAAATTGAACATTTTGTTTTGTACAAAGCAATTATTAGATTTTTTTTTGTTTTTGTAGTTGTGTGGGAGTGTGGAATATTTTTGCAGTTTCAAAGGATGTAAACAAAATTGTCATTCAATTTGCATGCAAAAACAATTACATGCAAATTGCGACGACATTGTTTTGCCTTTTTGTTATTTTATTTTTTTTGTACCCTTGAACTAAAGTCAGGCAATTTTATTGGGTCCAATACGGTTGGGGGTTTCCCTCTCTTCTTTTTTTTTGTATGGAAATATTGATTGTGTATGAACCACCTCAAATGCTCATGCCATCTATTCCACATTCAATTAAATGCCAATTTCCTGTTTTGCCGTTAACAAAGTGTTGCTGGGCTTCATGTACAATAGACCAGTCAGATGTAGCAACGGAACGGACATGTACATGCTTTGGCCACATTAACATTTAAACTCTCTGTTCAATTATTATTGCCGATAACGTGATTATGCACTGATTGGAAAAGGATGAACGAAATAAGGAAAAAAATAATCGGCAATGATCGGCACCTGTCGGCCGTGCAATTCAGTAAACTCAGGCGCTTTTAATACATTATTTAGTTTGCATTGCAGAACATTCAATTAATTAAACGCCCTAAATTAGTCTATTCATAACAAAATAAAAATTAACGCATCACTGCAGATGTTTTACGATTTATTTTGTTCAGTCATTTTTTTTTTTCCAACCCTGATGATGGTGTAATGGCAATAAAATTGTGCCCCACTGAATTGAATTTTTTTCATTTCAATATTGGAAAAGTTTTGTTTTTTTATGCCTGCATACAGGCGCAGGACTACGCCATAAAGTATGAAATTGAAAGTAGGTGCAGATTGTAGAATTTGCACCCCGTTCATCTGACTTCATTTTTATTTATTCTGATATCCGCTTCTTTTTTTCACTCTCCCTCCTTCCCTTTCTGTTTTTCAGGCGATTGAAAGAAAACCAATTTTACATCCCCTAACTCCCCCCCCCCCTTTTCGAATAGCCGCATCAGCTGAATTATACAATTCATACGAACACTGAGGCTGGCAATATTTTGTAAATAATCATAATGTGCCTCGTATGTTGTGTGCATTTTGTTGTTTGCGATTTGTTTTCATATTTAATATTTTTCCACCCTTAATGTGAGCGACTACAGTAAAGCTGTAGTTTAAAACTTTCAACTTCAATGCTTTTGGGTCGTTGTAAATGTTTTAATTATGAATTAATTTTGTTTTAAACATTGTGAAACTTTCTACGATTTAAGGGTTGAATTTAAAATTTTACTTTAAAAACGTAAGCTTTTATGAAAACAAAAGCTCCTTTTCCCACCCACCATTGCATGCCATAATTCTTTTAACATTTCATAAGTGATAAGTATAAAATCCACCACCTGTTGAAGATGCGACGATGCATGCAATTCAATAGTAATGCTCTGCCACACACTTTTCCAATTGCCACTTAATTTTTACGGGCGAACAAACTTTAAGTTCCTGCATTTTTTTGCCCATTGTTTGTACAAGTTGTGTGAAAGAGACGTAAAATGTGATTATAAACTGTAAGATACGAACGTTATTTTTCATTTAAAAAGTCATCTTCAGAATTCAAATTAGGTGTCAGGTGGAATTGACATTAAAAAGGACACTACACGAGTGTACATGATAGATTTAAATGAAATGAAAACCCAAAATCGTATTATCTTGAAAGCAAAAATATTGCATATTAAAATAGGGGATGAAAGGAAAATATTTTGTAATGGAAATATGTCCGTAGGTACAGCGAGCAGCTAAAGGAATGGAAGTTAATCTTAGAAATCGGTCATATACGAGTAATTCGCAGAAAATAACATGGCAGGATGAAATGTTGTTTTGTTTGCGGGCCATTTATGACTTGCAGCGTCTTTAAAGTACTGAAGGAAATTTTATACACTGCACAAACACACACACACACAAACACCAAGCCGAGGCAAATAGAATGTTTATGGGATTAAATTATTATTATTTTATGCGACATAATGTGTACGTGATGTCGTCGAAAGACATTGAAAAATAAGCATCAGCCATCCCCCCCTCCTCATGCAAAAGCATACAATATCATAAAAATCAAACCAACAAAACAACAATGCCAAAATGTTAATAGCCAATAAAATATTATGTTTAAATTAACATTGAAAAATATAATACAATATACAAATTATGTATGTGACGTATGAAAATATGTAATTTATGTAAAACAAACAACAATAAATTTTATTAACATGTCAAAAACTTTTGGCTGCTTTTGAACAATGAACATGTACATGGTTTCTGTTTTAACAACATTTTTATAACAGGGTGTCATGTGATTACAACTTAAAAAGTGGAAATAATTGAGATTTTACGGTTTTAAATATAAAGGGCGGATGTACCAGTTCATGCTAGCTATGTTAACTAACTAAAAATTGACGCATTTAGTAAAATACTGTTATTTTAATTACAATTAGCGTGGTGTTTTCAACCCTAAGTCATGTAAAAAAAGTAATCTTAAAGTTTTTGAATAAAAAATAAACAAAATTAAAAACAAACAAAATTACATGACACCCTGTGTTTATTTTAAATGTATTAATTATTTACATTATGTTGGATTGAGCTCATTTTGTGATCAGCTATTCTTAGTAATTAATTTTTTTAATCTAATATCTACTATAAATTATTTACAATATTTTCTGAATATTGTAAAAAATGTTAATTGGCTTAAATATGGTATTTTCGTTTTTTAATAAATTAATTTATAAATATTTTTGAAACAAAAAACTGATTGTGTCAATGTCTTTAATGGGATGCAATTTAATTGTTTAAATCAACGCTTTAATAAAATGTTGCTTTCGTTACATCAATACAAAATAAATTGTTTAAAACTGCTCCCATTAAAGTGCATTTTCATTTGGCAAAAAAAAGAAAACAAATAGATAAGCAAATTAAAAAAATATAATTCTAATTGAAATTTGTATGTTTAAAGATCATCTAGCCCACAGACGCGATCACCGGGTGGTTCGAGTACGGGCGTGGAACGCGATCAAGATGGTCGCGCAACAAGTGGTGCTGTAAGCAAAGATAATCCTTCCGTAAGTTATGTGCGCTTTGTAGTTTTTTGCGTGAACATTTGATCGGAATGCTGTAACTGAGTATGACTACTAAGTAACTACATACTATTGAAATCTTTTGCTAAACAACAATAAATTAACTAAATAATTATACAGGGTGGTGTTGTAAAGTGAATTTTTCATTTTAAAAAATGTCATTGATACAAAAAAATAATCTTTAATTGAATTTATAAAAAGAAGGCATTCTTTTGTAATTTTTAAGTCACCATTTTATAAAATTCCCGTTAATAATATGTGCCTATTTGTCTTAAGTATTTCTTTAAAACAAGCGGTATTTTATTGTAAATAGAAATTTTTGTAGAGAAAAAAATTGTACGTCACTTCAAAACCACTCTGTATACTTAAAAAAATATTACCAACTAAAAATTATAAACATATTTAATGTTTATATTCAAATTTACATATTGAATGTGTGTTAAGTATACGCATTGTACTTAATAAAATATTTTCTACTTAATGTCTATTCCTGCATAAATAATCTTTAAAAAATTAACTGTATTTCTGTTGTCTTCTGTAAATATCTTTAACTGTATCCAGCGATAATTAATATTCTTGCTTCGATGTGTGTTTAATTGTCTGTTTAAGCTGTCGTAAAATATATGAATATCTATCGTTTATCTGTCATTACTATAAGTTCTGTGTACTTAATGTTGATGTTTAACCCTTATAATACTTAACACTCTAGGCAAATCGTTTCAACACCCATCTTTAAAATCACTTTAATATAATTTTTTTTTAAAGTCTTATAATTTTTTTCCTGACCGATTTGTTATTGAAGAACTTCTATTTCATTATCCTTTGATCTAATTTTCTTTACTTCATTTTATTAAGTTTTATTAATCCTTGTGAAAATCAAAATTTAAAATCGTTTTAAGCCTTTCTCAGCACCGTCCACCTACAATTTACAATCCATTATCTAGTAACACTAATAGCCTCCCACTTTTAAATTTAAATCAGCACAAGCTTCAATTAAATGTGAGTTATTAAAGTCACAAATCTAAAAAGAAGCTTAAGTATCTATTTATTCTAATGTTTAAAAAATACTTAAAATCCCCTCATTTTAATTTTAAAAACAATTTAGTAAAACACCCTGTAGTAGTCAATGCAAATCAACTCTGTGACTTTTTTCAATAACTTACAACAAACTACTGACTATGTCTACCTTCTAAGTACCTTTAGTATTTAAAAATGTGTGTGCCTCCTACCGTTATGTGTGTAATTAATCAATTAAAATGCATTATTAATATACTTGTTGTGTGTTATTTTTAAATGCAGAACTTAATCAATGTCGTGTGTTTAAAAAAAATGATGTTGCCTAATAATTCTCTATCAGTGTGTCTTTACCAAATGTAACACAATACTTAATAAATGTTTTTTATCTTTTTCCCCTTTTTTCCAACTCCCCCAAAAAAAAAAAAAACACACACACACACACCACGATAAATGCTGTGCGCCCAAAAAACAATTCATCACAAATACTGCACCCCTGCACACCTTCGACGTTTTTGCATAAAATAAAATATTAATACAACAACAAAAAAATTGAATAACTACAATGAATTTCACCCCCCCGCCACGTGTGCTTGTCAACATAATATGTCACATAATTGCCAATTAACTGTATAATATATACTGACCACCCATAAAAAACATATATTTATGCGTACATTCAATTTGTAAAACACAAAATTTCAAATTCAAATTTGAAATCAATTCCCACAACGGTAATTTATAAAAACACGGAATATTATTCAAATCAACCCACTATTTGTCATATCATTGTGTGCAAATGAAAATGATGCAAAACAATGAAACAAACCGATCACAATATGAACCCAAAAAAAAATATTTAAACTGGCCGAAAAAAAATATGAAACATAAATACACAAGATGGCGTTCCTACAGAATCGAAGCGTCTCAATGGTGGACATGTACATCGACAACTCAGAGCCCAGCGAAAATGTTGGTCAAATACATTTCTCACTGGAATATGATTTCCAAAATACCACGCTCATACTTAAAATAATTCAAGTGAGTACAATTTTTAAAAAATCCCACTATACATATTTCTCCTCATTTCAATTTCCCACTGTTTAAATTTAACATTACTTAAATTTCCCAATACTTAAGTTTCCCATCACTTAGCTTTCCCATTTAACTTAAATTTCCCATTGCTTAAATATTTTCCTAAAAAACAATTTAAATTGTATTTAAAACAACTTATAAAATTCCAACATAAAAAACACCCTATCCTTAAAAACAAACGTTCAAATAGGGGAAAGAACTTCCCGCCAAAGATTTAAGCGGCACATCTGACCCGTATGTGCGGGTCACGCTGCTACCCGACAAGAAGCATCGCCTTGAAACAAAAATCAAGCGACGCACTCTCAACCCCCGATGGAATGAGACATTCTACTTTGAAGGATTCCCCATTCAAAAATTACAGTCAAGGGTGAGTTCATTTTTTTTTTTTTTCGTAAAATTGATTTTGCACTCATTGCAATTATTATTGGCAATTCATGTTATTGCATAATTATTTGTTTTTTTCAAAGTACAAATGTGGTTGGATGTTTACCAAATAATTGTTGTGTAACAACACCCACCACCCCAAAATTTAGGGGTTGCCAATAATACACGTCATTATTTACATTCTACTTTACAATTATTACATAACAATAATAATTGTGTAATTTACTCAATTAATGTAATTAATATTTATTTTTCATCCCCTTATTCCAGGTACTTCATTTGCATGTGTTTGATTATGACAGATTTTCGAGGGATGACTCAATTGGTGAGGTGTTTCTGCCACTGTGTCAAGTGAGTTGAATCCCCTAATTATGTAATAACATCCCCATTTAAATTAATTTCACAAAATTATTGCTTTGTCTCGGTTCAACAACTTCAAAACGAACTGTGACTTAAACATAACGGTTATGTTATTGTATCATATTTTATTAATGCTTTCTAATTATTGCTTCCAAAAAAAAATTGAGCTTAAAGTTTTTATTTTCGCAAAATTTTAACAACACAAGAAAACACAATTAACGCGATAAAACCAGTAAACTATTTTATTGAATTGAGTTTTATCGTTTTTATTTCTCGTATATTCGGCTTAAGTCATTAAATATCCTTAAGTTGTAATTTTACAAATTTTTTCTCCCCGCAATTAGGTTGATTTCAGTGGAAAACCATCATTCTGGAAGGCGTTGAAGCCACCTGCCAAAGACAAATGCGGTGAGCTACTTTCATCACTGTGTTATCATCCTTCAAATTCAATTCTTACACTTACGTTGATAAAAGCGCGTAATCTTAAGGCCAAAGATATTAATGGAAAGTCTGGTAAGTGTAGTTAATGATTTAAAAATTAATTAATTAATCGCCTAGATGTATACTAGAAAATTTATAAATTGTTTTTGAATTCTTCAACATTTTGCATAATTTACGGCGTTTTTAATATAAATGTACTACTGAATTAAAAGGAAACACTTTCCCCACCACTTTATTTTAACCCCCACCTCCATTCAGATCCTTACGTCAAAGTGTGGCTACAGTTTGGAGATAAACGCATTGAAAAGAGAAAAACACCCATATTCAAGTGCACCCTGAATCCCGTATTCAATGAGTCATTCAGTTTTAATGTGCCATGGGAGAAAATTCGCGAATGCTCCCTGGACATTATGGTGATGGACTTTGACAACATTGGTCGCAACGAGTTGATTGGTCGCATATTGTTAGCTGGTGAGTATAGTTAGGATTTTAACATAATACAAATTTTATTTCAATTCAATCAAGCCCCGCAATACGTTGCAACATATTAAATAATAATGTGTGTGCGTGTGTGTGTGTGCGTGAGAGAAAGAGAGAAACCCTTTGGTGTTCAATATAATAAAATGCAACAATTGTAACAACCCTTCAACATGCTTCAAAGGTAAAAATGGCTCAGGAGCTTCAGAGACGAAGCACTGGCAGGATATGATATCAAAGCCGCGGCAGACAATTGTGCAGTGGCATCGCCTGAAGCCAGAGTAAAAATCGCGGTTTGTTGACACAACAATCAAACAAACAAACTATGGCACCCAGTGGGCGTTGTTGATCGTGATCGCTTTGCAACCAAAAAAATAAAAAAAATAAAAATTGAATTAAAAATTAAAACACCGCTAGTGGAACGGGAAGGGTTTTGATTTTTGTATACCTGCATATGTATCAGTGTGTATGTATAGTTAGGTTCGAGATGCGCATAACAATAATATGTTTAATATGATTATTGGGGAAACGCTTTCATCGAGTAGTTGTATGAGTTTTTAATGTTTAACGTATTGCAATTGAAATTAATTGTGCGCGGTTTTGTAATGGTGGAAATCTTTGTATTTTAACCGTAGAGATTTGAATGAAAATTACAATAAGAGTGTGTGTTTTGAAAATAACTACAACATGATGTTAAGAGGTCTACATAAATGAACAGGGTGTTTCGTTAAAAAATATTAACTAATTTCATTTAATTTAATTTTTTTTGTTAAGTCATTTTGTTTTAATTGTTTATTTTATTGGATTAATATTAAACGATATTTAATTTATTTAACGTAAACTGTCATTAAAAATAAACTAATTATATAGTCAAACTTTTTATCCGCTTTTTTAAATTAAAACAATTCAATCATTTATTTTAAATATTTCAATCAATGCACACAAATACACCCCGATTGCATATTTTGAATTTAATTTTGTATTATCATTACTATTGTAAATACTTACATTTTATTTCAATTCAACATTTTACATTATATTAGACATATATATAATATAAAGTCTCACAATGATCATTGAGTTGCATTAATAATTATTGATGCAACAATGATTCAGAAATTCAACAAAAAAAAAATGGACAAAGAAACCAAATTCAATTTCGATAAAATCCACAAAATATTAATAAATGTTTATTTTTGTATTTTTTTTCTCAAACATAAAACATTTCCATTCTACATACATATAATCGCAGCACCATTTGAGTACAATAAGCACTTGCTTGGTGTGCTAATCAGCACAGTCATTCATACACCAAAAAATATAGGAGACAATTTAAATGTCACCGATAATATTAAATGACATTTTAAAACAATTTACGTACCAATTTTCATACTTTACCGTAATATTTGTTGTTGTTTACACAATCAAAAAAAAAAAAACAAATAATTTAATAATAACGTGAATGGATTAACTGCTTCATTTAAAGCAGAAAATAGCAAAAGTTTTAATAGAAATTAAAATTAAAAACACAGTGAAAAAAAAGAAGAAATTAATTGTATGTGTACAAAAAGGGGGGAAAAAAAATATTAAAAAATATTAAATACAACGTAGAACAGTGAGAAAAATGAAATATTTCTTACTTGTGATACAATACATAATACATAATACATAATATATTAATGCGTACATATATAATTATTAATTAATTATAAATACAATTGATTGTTCAAAGACACATACAAAAAATTAATTTGACTATTAATTGTTACTGCAATTGAAATTGGCGCAAACCCAATTGACATTTGTTACAAAGTAGCAGCAAAACAAAAATTCTATATATATAATATATATATATATATATATATATATATATATGTATGTATATAATATATATTGTGTAGGTATGCGGAAGTAAAAATTGTGCGGTGGTTAAAAATTAATTAAAAAATGTTCATGATACCAATATGGCTGATGATTGTTATAAAATGTAATTATTATTATCATTACAAAAGAAAATATATTAAAATTAAATGTTGAAAGCAAAAAAAAAAAATTAAATTCAAAAAATTAGTGAGCAAAAGTGATGTCAGTTTTTACACAAATAGTATTAACACGAGAATTAAAAGTAAATGTTAGCATTGTTTCGTTAAAACATTTAAAATATGTAACCGTGACCAAAGGATCAACTTAAATTGCAACCATAATTGTGTTTTTTATCGCGTTAATATTGTGAAATTAGCAGTATTGCTGCACAAGGCGCTCTATAAGTGGTTATAAAACTACAGTGCAGCTTATATAAAGCCGATACTGCTATTTCATGTGAAATTTGCTGCTTAAGCAGCTGTAAACTGCAAACTTTAAAGCAACTGTAATATAAACGGCGATGAATGAGCGCGAATTGGTTTATTTCACAACAAAATGGATATTTATTGGATTTTTGTTAAAAAAAAAAAAACAATTTATTTATTGATAAACAAAAAGAAAACTTGAAAATTAATTGAAACGTTATTTTTATAAATTTTGCTGATTGTAATTTAAAATGTGTATTATATTATAATGAAAGTGAATTAATTATTGATTAAATTAGCGGTAGACTCGCAAGTAAAATGTTTAAATACACTGCAACGAGAAAATGTTACGATTGTTATTATAATATTATAAATAGTTAAATTCAATGTAAATTCAAAAACAATGGGGAAAAACAAAAAATTTAAAAATGCTGACATGCTCAATGTAGTACCTCGGTAGTTAAGTATTTATTGTATTTGAATAGCATTTAAATTTAAACTATATTTTCCAAACACGAAATTAATTTTAAAAAGTAGGATTTTAATTTTAAAATTTAAATACTATTCATAATTTAATTTTTAAAAAATACTTCCTTAGTTGAAATAAAACCATAATATTAATTATAATCGATAATGCAGTTACGTTCAAAAATTTAAACATCTATTTTTTTATAACTGTAAAAAAAGCCAAACAAACTAATGAAATCCCCAAAAAAAAATAAAGTATATCTTCATGTTATAATAGATAAATGTGTTGATAATTAAATAATAAAATACATAGAAAACTGATAGCTCGCATGGTAAAAATAAATGTCATACAAAATATATGCATAATATAATTAAACAAACTGCTTTATCGACGTCTAACATATACACATACAATTCTTCAATGTTTAATTTAATTAGCTAATGCAGTTCGTCAGTATCACCAACAACCCAAAAATTAATAAAAACAACAAAGTTTTGAAATATGTAACTAATTCACCAATCAATGAATTTTTGAAAACACCAAAAAACAACAATAATAATTGAAATTAATGTTATATTAATTAATAGTAAAAGTCATTGTCTAACTATATACGTACAACATTATTAAATTATATATTTACGTGTTTCGTGTATTTGCAAAAATTAAAAATTAAAAAAATGCAAATGAATATACAGAATTCTATAAAGGATAAATAAAGTTGTTTAAAACAAAAATATCAAGGTACACTTCATGTTCGTTCTTTAGAATAATAGTGAATATAATTTAATTAATTTCGTTTTTTGTGCATCATTTATTTTAACTGCATACAATGAAATTTTTAAATTAGTTACAAAAAAAAATTAAGTTTGAAACAAAAAATAATTGTTTGGCTGAGCAACAATCTGACAACAAATAATTATAATTTATTATTATTATTATATATATATACATCTGTTTGTTTGTAAGTTAGTGTGAATATGGAGCTTTTATCGCCTATTTACACGCATTGAAATATACATATACATATACATAATTTAAACAAAAAAAAATGATGTGAAACAAAACACAAATTTAAAAAAAAACATGTTATGATACTATTACATACATTATATTATTATGATTATTATGATTATTATGATTATTATGATTATTATGATTATTATGATTATTATAATCAAATGACGCTTAAATATTAGAGCGACACATTTAAAACATAAAAATAATAAACATTGTTATTTAAGATAAAAATTTGTCTATGTGATTATTGACATTGTAGCATATTTACATAAATGTAGTTATATACCGTGTACTAAACTGTTCTTGGTTATAATGTCTGTTTGTTTATGATGACAGTTGACAGTTGACAGTTGAAATGACATTTAATTGTAATATATATTATGTTGAATTGTGCTTTTTATTCAAAAAAAAAAAAAAAAAAAATAGCAAAATAAAAAGTAATTGTTATTCTTGTGTTTCTTTCTTATCATAATATTATCTAGTAATAATTTTTTGAACGTTACACATCAACTTGGAAATATGAAAAAAATAATTGTGTAGTAATTATATGAAAGGATACTGAATAATTGACTAAAGAATACACCCAGTACTTAAATGTAAATACATACAATGAAATTGTTTTTATTTCATATTAAAAAAAAAAAGGATCGTTCATGATTTGAGGTTATGTTTGATTAATTTTTGAAATGTGCAAAACGACGAATATTTTTCCTATATAAATTATTGCGATCTCTAATAACTATATATATATATATACATATATATATATATAATGTATGTGTTTATAAAAATACAACAATTTTGACGTAAATATCAAAGGTCAATACACCTATATCCCTCTAACATATTACATAGAACTATATAAATAGATGTGCATTCTCAATTTACATTCATTTACATACATTCAAAAAAAAATCAGTCCTAAAAAACTCAAAATAGTTTGTATAAAAAAATAAAACCGTTGTTTAAATGTACATAGAATTGTAAGTAAAAAATAAAGATTTAAAAAGAAACAACATCCACATTCATTAATCTAACTGTAAATTTCACAGTCCACAACGCACGAAACTATTTTTCGCTCTATATAACTATTTCTATCTATCTCTCTGGCAATGCATTAAATATTTAATTTTGGTAGCACTGTTATTATTATTTAATAACGTTGTAAAATATATTGAATTACTTTTTTGGAAAAAAAAAAAAAAAAAACAATAAGCTGCATTATACATCAGCAAAAAGCGCAAATTACATCTAAATGTAAAATTATCTGAGACCCGAGACACTTTCCAAAATTACAAACAATTTATAAATATACCAAATTATATATAAATGTGCATAAACAAACATACATTACTCCATAATTGTGCAAACAAATACAAATATATATATCTTGATAAAAACAAAAATATGAAAAATTATATACCTTAATAAAATAAAATACATATTTTAAAAAACAAAAAAAAAAAAAAAATATTGCATAAACATATTCATAACATAATAAATGAAAGGGCAAAATAAATGATTTCAAAAAAAATTAAAAATTAAGGCGGTGATGCAAAACGTCGCGTGTATAAATTTGAATCAGGGTGGGTGGGGGTTGTTTATATTGTAGTAATCAATCATAATTAATGAATTATTATTATTATTTAATTTTAAACCAAGATAAAAATATGAATTTTAATTTATTTATGTTTCAATCAAAGCGTATATTCCGACAAATCACAAAACTGGTTTAACGGTCGTATTTAATTGTATTCGCCTGAATTTAGTCTTGTACACTTTAGTTGCGGTATTTTTACTAACTGTAAAATTAATTTAGCGATTTTTATTGATTGCATAAAATTACCGCTACAGTTGCAAATTGATTACGTATGAAAATAAAGTTTAAATTGTCTAGAGTGGTGTGTTTGTTGGAAACAAAAAAAAACGCTAAAGAGTACATTATAAACGTTTAAAAATACATAGTCATAGTAAATTTTAATATCTATGTACTATATTGACAGACAATTACCAAACTATTATGTAATAAATTACAATATTTATATAGAGATGGACATTAAATGTATATTACAAATTGAACTATATGTATAAATATATATATTATATACAAATATAAGTAAATATAGAAAAGAAAAAATATAAAAAGATGTTATAATTAAATGATAACTATTATAATGAAAATGAATAAATATTTTTGTAGTAAAATATTTTGATTTAAATGTAAAATGTAAAAAAAAAAAAAATTATGAAAAAAATCACACAACAGTACGATGAGTATTATACGAATCAATTAGGAATTTTAATTTTATGGAAGTGATGGATTCAACTCAAAAGTAAGAGTTACTTTTTTTTTTGCTTTGAAATAAATTTATAAATTTAATTAAGTTGTGGAGAAGCAAAAACTTTAACTACATTTTTTGCGTTAAATATTTCTTCCGTTTTTACATTTTAACAAAACAATTTCGTGTCACTAAAATACCACCAAAATCTTAAACAAAAAAAAACAAACATACAAAACTGTTATTGCTTGTTTCCAAATAAATAAAATTTAGTGGATACATTTTTCATTTTCTTTTTCTAAAAAATAATTGTCTCAAAACTTATATTGTACATTATGTCGACATAAAAACAAACGTATGTAAAAAAAAAAAATAATTAAAAAGAACTTGATATTTATGAGGAATCAAAGAGTTTATCAAAAATTTGACATATCAAATTTTTTGTCATTTGAGTCACAAATAAAAATACACACATACACACTTACACAAAACACATACACATTTCGCTTCAAAATTTATAAATAAAAATCCCAACCTACATAAGTTCCTATATAAATAACTATTAATTCAAAAAATAAAGTCTTGTATGAATGGTATATCATTTTTAATTTAAATTAAATTACAGCAGCTTTTAATACTTATTTTCTTAAGTCCCCATTGAATGTTAATTACTTTTTCGACTGAAAAATTCAGAATGTCTGTAAAACGGCTTGACTTTAAGCAAGTGCAACTGCAGCATCAACGACTCCATTTTGTTTAGTTTCGTTAAGCCAATTAACACAAATAAAAATTGAACATTGAAAAATGATACAGTTTTTGATAGGCCCTTACACATTAAAACCAATTATTATTACCGATTTGAATTAAATTAATCTAAATCTGATATTGCTTAAAATTGTACATTAATAAATAAATTAATAAATTTACATTCAAATCGTTGAAAGGAATATGACTTGAAAATATTCGGGCTCTAAAAAAAGCAATAACATACAAGCATCATTTATTGTACCCCAACATTTCCTCGTGATTCATATTACTCGCTGTCTAGTTTTCTCACTGTCTACATAATACTGTACTTCAATGGGCATTGAAAAAAATGAATAATTGTCTGCAAAGCTACGAAAAAAAAATTATGATCAGCGTTGCCACAAAAAAAAATTTATTGTCAGCGTTGTCAGAATTTTTTTTTAATGTCAGCGTTGTTTTAAAAAACATATAATTTGATCTATCGTCCCATTCCTGTATAAATTCCGTATAACACTTTGACACATTAACTGTTCTTGATGGTGAATTACATATTATATTTAGGTTTGAGTAGCATCTATAGCATTTAGCCATATACACAGCATTACTATGGATTAAATGAAATAAAATCGTGTTCAATGTTTAACCAATAACAATAAATAATTAAATAAATGGAGAATACATAAAAGAAATAAATGCATTTGTGTACATTTTAGACAAATCAGAGAAAATAGACGAACATTTCAGAAGCTTACAATGTTATAAGTATTGTATACGTATTTATATATACATATATATATAATATGAAATAGAAATACATTCAACTAATTTATCTTTATGGTAAATTGCAATTGTATTTAGTTAAACCAAAATGGAATAACTTTAAAAAAAGAAACAATTCTTTTGAAGGAGAAACCAAATATATCCTAAATGTATTTAGCTAGTCAAATACACATTTGTGGTATTTTATGTGTATTATAATAATATAACTATAACCCTAAATCAGAATTTTGTCGTCATAGGCGACGGCATGCAGTGTTAAAAACCAATAAACCGCAATTTAATACATATAAAGGATACATACATATAGAGGTAATATACATATGTGTGCGGTAACACGATCTTAATCTTCCATGTACTTACAGTTTACAATACAAAATCAAATAAAACACGAAATAGCAAAAACAAAAAACTCAATACAACATTAAAAAAAATGGTTACCGGCAGCGCTGAGTAAATGAAGCCATAATTCTTTACAATAATTAGTATTATGTATATCTTTGTATTTATATAACGCTTTATGTGGATGTAATATACAAAATATAAATGGCTATGTAATGAAAACCAATAATAAAATCAATATATACATAATACATATATCTATAGATGAGCATTTAAAACGTAATTACTTCATAATAAAAAAGCCAAAAAATATATTTCGATCCAATTAGTGAGTTCTGTATGTGTGTTCTTCCAATGTATATTTACTACTTTATAGGTGTTTTTTCTGTAATAGCAATATGATCTATCAGTATAAAACAAAACAATCCAGTTTATCCATAAATACTATTCTATGCGTGGAAGTGTACCTTATACGATATAAAACCGGTATGGGGTGGATATGATTTAATTTAGTTCTCCATTTAAAACAAATACAATACATATTAGAAAATTATTGCAATGAGATTTATAATTTTTATTATATGGTAACCCTGATTACATTTTTTTTTTATTATGACAACTCTGCTTATTTTATATAAGGCTCTTGCAAAATTTTAAAATGAGTTTTTAATAGTCAAAAAAATATACTTGTGGAAGACCAAACAATTGAAAAAAATTTCCCTTGACTGCAAAATAAATTTAAAGAAAAAAAAAACCTTTAGTCATATCAACACTTTCATAAATAATTATGTGAAAATTTGATAAAAACGGTATAAAATATTTATTTTCATCAATATTACAGTGTTTATTAAATACTACATATTGCATTTGTATAGGTAATAATCTAATGCACATTAAAAAAAATTAAGATATATATATATTATATATTTACTCGTATCAAGAAAAGGTATATTATATTTACATTGAATATTCTCAACTAAAGAATGAATTAAAAAGCGACGAATCACAAAATACCAAAGAGCTACAATTTATATTCATTAAACTCCGACAGATTATAATATTATAAATAAAATAAAAAACGCATGAAATGAAAACGATTGACCGGACAAATCCAAAAACAAATAGTTTCTATTTTAAATATCGAATATTTTCAGATGACCATTCCAAATAGCTTTAGCAAAAATGTATAAAAAAACGAATACACACACACACACACATTTGTATATACATAGGCACAAACACACAAACCCACACCAACACAATTAATACAAAAGAAAAACATACACGTTGATCAACTATTTTATTCATTTCAAGTAAACAATTATTTTTGTATTTAAATGTCGATTATATATATATATATTTTTGACGACACGCAATTTTTCATTGATGACATCACTGGATTGTGCTTTACTTGTGGTAGTAGTTTATGCGACACGATCGTTTAATAACTATAACTGTTAAATCGAGCACATTTTCCCTCTCTTTCTATCTATCTATATCTCTGTCTCTCCGTAAGTATATTTATTAGAATATCAAGGACTGTGAAATTTGAAATTTGTACAGCATTTGAAATTGACCATCCAAACATTCTCCTAACATCCCCCCCCCGCCCCCACTTTTATCACACATTAAAACAACACTAAATTCAGCTCATTCATCATTTGAATATTTAATTTATTTCTGACAATATCCCAAAAAATTAAAAATGAATTGATTCACTTGGTATGAAATATTAAATAAACACTTTTAAAAGTCATAATTAAGAACAATACACAAATTGCGGGTCGATAAAATAAAATACTTGATGAAGGGGCATCATTTTGTGGCGTCTATTAATTTTGAAAAAATCACACCATTTAAATCGACAAGCAATTAAAAATAAAACTTCAACCAAATTCAGAGCTTACAGCCCCCAAAACTTAAAAAATACAAAAAAAAATTGAATTAAATTTATTGAGTGAGCGCGTTAATGGAAGCATTTAAAAATATAAAAAAATACAAAAAGAAAAAAAAATCTGTGACCGTGTGGTTTATTGGAAATATTGCATTTAATAATTTATATATTCTTTATTTCGTATATATACACGTATTAATAAAATGAGGACTTATTGAGAGTTAATGAGCTGTGTGCGTTTAAAAAGCTGTTCCGCGCATATTGTATTATAAAATTAAATTTTTTTGAAAAAAAAGAAAAGAAAATATAATAATTATCAAGATTATAAATGTTACAAAGAAATAAAAAATAAAAACAATTTGTACTAAATGTGTATAGAATAATTAAGAAACAGCAACAATAACTAAAGCCACAAACAACAATAAAACAACAACAACAACAAAAATGGAGAAAAGCACTAAAATAAAATATGGAGAAAAAAAAACTAACCTCAAACAATAAAGATTAAACAAATAAATGAAAATCATCATAAATGGAAAAGAATAAGACCCTAAATTGTTTGTTGGGAATAAACGACAACAACAACAACAAAAACGTGGATATATTATATTATTTGAAAATAGTGCCTAAATATGAAAACATATATATAAAGATATTATATATATTAATATTTATATATATATATCTACATACAATATACTATATATATATAAATATGCGTATATGTACACAAATATATATATAAATTATTTAAGTGTATTTCAAATGAAAAAGGTAAAACAAAAAAATAATAAATAATAATATGTGTGTATATATACATCAAGAAAAAAAAAATTTAAAACAAAAAAAAAGGTGAATTACTAAATAAATATGTAAAAAAAAAAATGCAAAAAAAAGAAAAAAAAATTCAAAACAAAATTGACAAACAAAAAAACTAAAACTTGTTGTTAAATGTATAATGTATATGTAAATGTAATACAATTGAAAAAGAGCAAGTATATATGTATGTGTATATACTAAATTATATAGAACCGATTAATTTTATCCTTTTTTGCATTTTAATCCAATTCTATTGTGACTTATTACAGATTTATTGTTTTATTTCAGATGGAAATGAATGGGGTAATTAATTTGCAGGTGCATTTGAAGCTGAAGTTCACACCTTTATAGAGCTCCACTCGAAACTTATTTATAGAGCTACAGTCCACTCTTTTATAGAGCTACAGTACGCTAAGTTATAGAGCTACTAATAAATTATAGAGCTACTACTAAGTTATTGAACTAATACTAAGTTATAGAGCTACAATATACCAAGTTATAGAGCTGCTGTATCTACATTTACAGAAGGACCACAGTAACCATCTTTATAGAGCTTCCCAACAAAACAACTTCGCTATCTTTGATAATCAAAGAGGCGTTTAAAATTCTACTGGGATCAATTTATTTTAAAGTGTTAAAGATTTATTTTATTTCAGATCTTTAAATTATTTAGGTGCTATATTTTTAGAGTAGGAATTAAAGAAGGGAAAATCTTCAATTTTTAGTTTTCAGTGTGTTTTAAAAATCAAGAATTAACTGACGTGACGAATTTTGTGTTTTGAGATGCTACTATTGTATTTCTATGTTTATTTAATTATTACTAGCGGAGGGGAAACCACACGTACGTTGCTCGGAAACTAATTTTTGCTTTGTAAAGCGACAACAGTTCGGATTGGCAGGAGGCATTTTAAAAATATCATGACACTTTAGTTTATTGCTTAGATTACAATAAAATCCTCTACAAATAGTGTAACGCTTTTTGCATACTAAGATTTAAAAAAAATGGACTTTGGCTTTTAAATTATTTTGTATAATAAATGTTTAAACTAATTATGAATTCATAAGTCTTTTGCCTTTGAGATCTCACCATTTCCAAAATAGGATCTGAAATGATCTCAATTTTTAAGGGTGTCAGAAGAATCACCAAAGGATACTTTCTGCATCATTACATGTATTCTAATTTATTATTTTTATTAATTAACCCCCAAAATTTCGAAAATTTTATAATACTGATTTTAACCATGAAGATTGAAACTTTTTTCCAACTTTATACGGAAAAGATTTCTAAAAAACCTTAGACAAATACGTCCTTAAGGCGAATAATATTGTTCAATTATTTATAGAGGGGATCACACAGTGCCATTTTAAAGTTGAATTTAGTTTTAACAAGAATGTTTTTTGAAATTAAGGATCAACAAACATCCATTATAATATTTTTCTCATATTCGTTAATTAATTCGAAAACAAATTTATTTTCATATGCAAAAAGCTTTGAATTTAAATTAACATGTAAAAAATTTACAAAGAAATAAAAATATTTCGAGTCTCCTCGAAAGTAACTGCTTCACAAAATTAAGTTTTGTTACTTATATACTACAATATGTACTGGCTTTAATAAATCTAATTACACTTCAGATACATATTATATATAATTAATTGATTTCGAATTTAAAGACCCTAAAAAAATCCCACGGGATAATTGACTATTCAATTCGAAATTAAAAATCCCGAAATGACCGGTAATTATTTCAATAGATAAATATACCCCAAATCAAATATCCCAAAAGCTGCGTTGAACAAAACTGTTATACAACATTGATTCCACCTCAGCGAACTTAATTAAATTGGGTATTTGATTAATTGTGGATCATAAAAAAATTGTGCTACAATTAAAGTGCCACGTCGCACGAACAAGTTTGTTGGTACAGTTCGTTCAAAAATCGAATAATTCTATGAGACAAATTTTTCTTCCAACGATGAAAATTGTTACAGCGATTGAAAATGAATAAATCTTATATTTTAAGGGCATTTTTTCAAACAATATACCTTTAATACAAAATATTATTTTACTTACATTAAAATTTAGATTTTTTTTATCCGATTGAACACATAGTAGAACACTTAATTAACACTTTATTCAAATGAATTAATTTTTTTCATAATATTGCAACAAATTATCACTATTTTCATAATAAAAGGCCATATATTGATGATTTTTCATCAAATTTTCACTTTATAAATCACTAAATGCCTTTAAAAGCACAATTTTTTCAACTTAAAAATACCTTAACAACTAACACTTGAAAGCACTTGTTATAAAACTCTTTTTTGTATTCAGAAAATCATCACAATCTTCTTAATACGTAAAGAAAAGGCCATATATTGATGAATTTTCATCAAATTATCACTTTTAAAATCACTAAGTGCCATTATAACCACATTTCTTCGTCACACTTACAAAGTACCCGAAGGAAAATTACTAGCTGCCTTTAAACTACCCGACTTACTGTTCGCGCCCGATTTTAATTACTACCGCCCGCACAAAAGTTCAAATGAAACTGATGGAAAAATGTTAATGCAGAAGAATTTCGGGACTCATTTCATCTATTAACTTTTTAATAATTTGCAAAAAAAGTGATCTCTTTCTAACGCACTCGCATTAATACTAGCACAGAGATTTTATAAAATTGTCAGCGAGGCGTTATAATTTTACATTAATTGCGGCCACCTGCACTGCACGCATCAATGTAGTGGTGGTCAGAAATGTTAAGCACCTAGAAAATGAGATGAGATCACGTGATCAAGCATTCTCCTAAAAAAATAATTTTGTTACACGTAATAGTGTTAGTAAAATAGCTGAACACAATTAATTTCTCTTCTCCTTTTCCATCCAGCACGGTAATTGCACCTGATATAAAATGCGGGAGAGATGAAATGACAAAGTGGAATGAGAAACTACTGTTAATTGTGTAACACCGCACTCGAAAATGAAAAGTTTTTGTACAGGAAATAATTAGCATTACAATGTTTTCATTTAAAATTGAAAATCTGATGAAAATTTTAAGGATTCCTGCATGCAATGTTCAAAACCAACATCTGATGACTTTAATAAATATTTTGTTCACTTTTGACCGGAAAAATCCGAATGTTAAATTCTTTTGACGCTCAACAACTTTTATATGTACCAATTTTGATGAGAAAATTAATTTAATAGTCTTATAATAGCTTTTTTATTCTAAATTAAATTTAAAATTTATTTTATTTGGATAGAAAATATTTTCATTTAGACCTTGAAAAATTTAACGATATTAATGCCTTAATAAATTTAAAATTAAACTGATTTTTAAAATATTTAGTATTATTTATTAAATAATTGTTAAATAACCACACTAATCATTGAAATATAGAATGTATGACCTTGGAATGTTCAGCAAAAATATCAATTATTTCAAGATCTACAAATCTGTAGTACATTATATGTTGATAAAATGTAAAACGCACGAGATATTAGTTGTTTCCGGTTTTATCCGTTTTAGTTTTTATTTTATAATTCAAAAACCCGATTGAATGTGTAATTTCAATGTACTACAATTATGTGGAGAATGATTTCATAGATCATATTTGAAAAACTTGGCGAATTTAAATATCATCTTAAAGGAAAATTTTGCAAAACCGCAGTTTTTTGACAATATCTTGGCCGTAAGAGTGATTTCGACCTTGAAACTTCATGTAACTCTTGGATTTTAGGACTTACATATCATATCAAAATTTGATGCATTTCAATAAAGCCGTTTAAGAAATATACGCATTTTAAATATTTTGAGAAATTGAAATTTTTACGCTGAAAATCGCCAAAATCTGAGAAGATTTCACTAGCGATTTCTACTCAGAATTTGGACAATTCTGTGGCAAAAAAAAAACACTTTTTTTAGGAACAAATACAAAATGTTTTACTGATTAAAACACAACTACTTTTGGTATTTTTGTGATTAATTTTTTTTTAAGGATTTTTAGTAAAAATGCTGTTAAAAAGTAAAAAAATTACACCACCTGGTACAATACATCAACAAATCATCGTGAATTCATATCATTCTCTCTTTCTCCTTGCGTGTGTTTTGGGTGTGTGTGCTTTGTGGACCACACCAATATTTAGCCTTGGAATATAAATCTATTACGCAACTGTTAAAAAGTCCTCACGCACACTATTCTGAATTAATTTTATATTATGTTAAATACGCAAACGCAGGTGGTTTTTATAGGAATTACTTTTATTCCATATTTTCAGGGAAACAATTAATGAAGAGCACGGGTTAAATAAAATTGTCAGCCAGGGATCACGTGATCAGTGCGTGTGCCTAACATTGTATTGTGCACTTGTTAATGTTAACAATTAATGGGAATTGCAGAGGTCTGAAACTGTTTTAGGCGAAAGAGAATGATATGAATTTATTTATATCTTCAGCATCAATTTAGTATAGCTGTATGAACTGGAAAATTTTTGAAGCTATTGAAAACATTTATGACCTCATCTATTGACGGGCCAACAGGTTTTTAAGTTCTGAAGTGACAATTATATTTTAATTCTCTAAAAATTCCGCAATGAATGAATATGAGAATAGTTTAGGTATTAATTAATATTAAAAAAATGATTGAAAGCCAACACTTTTACTTTCATGAAGTTCACACTTAACAGTAGCTATGTAATTCAAATCCGTTCATTCCTTAACAACTATGCTCTGTAATCTTACTTCTAAAATAGTTAGTTAAGCCTTAACGAAACGGTTTTACAGTTTACCAAGAAAAAATAAATGATTTTGCAATTTTTATAAGCCACGTAAAGTAAGAGCAAGAAAGAAGGCAAAATGTTTTGTTCTGAGAATTCCCTTAAGTCCACAATAGAATCTACAATCTACATACTTATTTAGATTAAATTCATTTTGTGGAACATCAACCAACACAATAAATAATTCCTTATTTGCAAGAAATTTAGAATAATAAATTAGTATTTCTCAACTAATTATTAGGAAAAATTACATTTCATAAGCCACCACATTTTCTATAAAATTAAAATTTAAAATTGTCTATTTTGTGGCTCACAATCTTATTGCTCTTTTATTTTACAGGTATGCGTGCAATAAAATAATAGAGATAAAGTCATCAAGCCATATTAATTGCTAGTTACTTGAGCGTGTGTATAATTTCGGAAATTTTTATTTCTTTCGTAGTGTTAGAGCGAAATGTGTTGTGCAATATTTCTGCTTGGATCCACAGCCTTTGCGCATAGAAACAACATACGGCCAACCAACTATTAAAATATTAATAATTAGAATGGTTTTAACAAATTCGTCTCACTCTTTCCATTAAATTGCCGCAAATCACAATCATGCTGTGAAAAGAGATGATGTGACATGCTACCGAATATTATAATTTCCTTTTGCCACCCGAATTGCAATCCTCTCGTTCTCTCTTCCCCACGCCGCCGTATGCTTCTTCAGGAGTCAATTTGGACAATACGCATTACGCAATCTGTATGTAAAGCGTGTGTGTGTGTTGAAGCATTCAGCCTTGCATATTTTAATTTTCAAATTATACTTGTACAGTAGTAGTACATATATTATATTGTAACTTGTAATTACTTTTTGTTGTTGTTGGGTTGGTAGCGTCCTGCTGGGCGGTCAGCAAATGAGGGAGAAGGTGGTTATTAGTAGATTAGTACAGTTGTGTACTCGTTTAGGAAAATAAAATATTTTTTGCATTTTTATGAAAGAATTTGATTGGCACAATTTTTCTAGCTTAATTCTGATAAATGATTAACACGCAATGAATATTAAACGAAATTGTGTTATCGAATTTGAATATTTTTGAAAAATGTGATGTTATTAATTTTATAAAAACAACTTTAAGTCAAACAAATTATTTATTTTTATTATTATTAGAAAAATTAAAAAAATTAATTATCAGATTGTATTAGCTTGAAAATGATTATTTTAAGATTAAAAAAAGTTACTAATTTTATAAAAATATAACCATTTAAAATTAATTAAAATGCTGCATTAATTTACGGGATAAAATTTTTTTTATTTTGTAACTGTAAATATTATCAATATTTCTTAATTTAAATTTAAATTATTTTTATCAATTACTACTGCTTAATAACATTCAATAAATTATTGATTATATAAAAAATACGAAACACCCTTTAATTAAATATTCGTTTAAATTATTGCACAGTAAGTTGAGAAAATCTCCCTCCCGTTGCCCAGATAGAATTTCTTCAATACTTTTTTACCACACAATATTTAGCCTTGAACTGTGTAATGTGGTCTTTGGATTCAGGCCGCAATAATATTGTTCTAAAGCATGTATGCGGCATTAAATATGCTCCTCTTCTTTCCTCTTTCACTCTCGTTACATTGTCGCATGCAATTTTGTTATTATTTTTATTGTGGCGGAGAAATTATTTTGTAGGCTGGAATGGACAAGATATTTACAGTCACACCTTTTATTGCGGAAGAAAAATATATTATTTTCGACTTGCTCCAGTCAAAAATGCATTTTTTAATATTTAAAAAAAACTGTTTGTTAACACTGCAATTAATGATAAAAAATTGAGATGTGCAAATTAAAATTCAGAATCAAGGATCTGTTAAAGACTAAAATTATTAATCAGATGGAAAATTGTAAGAAATAAAATTAACTAATACATGTCGCAAAACGAGGTTTAGCTGTACCATTTATTGGAAGCTGGACACATCGCAGAAGTATAACTGCACAACTATCTTTCCCCTCTAACACTACGAAAGAAATAAAAATTTCCGAAATTATACACGCACTCAAGTAATTAGCAATTAATCAACTTGATGACTTTATCTCTATTATTTTATTGCACGCATACCTGTAAAATAAAAGAGAAGTTAGATTGGGAGCGACAAAATAGGCAATTTTAAATTTTAATTTTATAGGAAATATGATGGCTTATGAAATGTAATTTTTGGTAATAATTTGTTGAGAAATACTAATTTAATACTTGAAATTTCTTGCAAATTAAGAATTATTTATTCTGGGAAATTATGTATGTTCAGATTAGAAAAAATATAAAATATGTAACATTGCTTTAGAATTGAAGTGAAACATTTTAGGCAGTATCAATTTGATTAAAAATAATTTCGAAAAGCTTAATATTTATATTTATTTAATATTAATTATGGATTCAATTTACAACATCACCTTGCGTGTAAATAACCCCAATCATGCTCTAACAAAATTAATGTTTTGTCACTTCAGAGTTTAACAACTGTTAATAGATGAGGTCCTAAATGTTTGATATTGTTTTAGGAATATGAGAATTAAGTTCATACAATTACTCTAAATTGATGCTGAAAATATGTAAAATCATATCATTCTCTTCCGCCTCAAATCGTTTCAGACCTCTGCACTTTGCATTAATTGTTACATTAACAAGTGCACAATACAATGTTAGGCACACGCACTGATTACGTGATCTCATTTTCTAGGTGCTTAACATTTCTGACCACCACTACATTGATGCGTGCAGTGCAGGTGGCCGCAATTAATGTAAAATGATTACGCCTCGCTGACAATTTTATAAAATCTCTGTACTAGGATTAATGCGTGTGCGTTAGAAAGAGATCACTTTTTTTTCAAATTATTAAAATATATGTTAATAGATGAAATGAGTCCCGAAATTCTTCTGCATTAAAATTTGCCCATCACTTTAATTTGAACTTTTGTCCGGGCGGTAATAATTAAAATCGAGTGCAAACTGTCTCGGGTAGTTTAAAGGTTGCATTTCTAATTTTTTTTTTGGATGCCTTTGTGTTACTTATTTTTGTAGTCGTTGCTTGTACTGTACTTCTTAAGTGTAATATAGAATTGTGCTTTTAATGGCACTAAGTGATTTTAAAAGTGAAAATTCTTGATGAAAATTCATCAATATATGGCCTTTTCTTTACGTATTAAGAAGATTGTGATGATTTTCTGAATACAACAAAGAGTTTTATATCAAGTGTTATTTTTAAGTTGAAAAAAATGTGCTTTTAAAGGCATTTAGTGATTTGAAAAGTGAAAATTTGATGAAAGATCATCAATGTATGGCCTTTTATTTTGAAATTAGTGATAATTTGTTGCAATATTATGAAAAAAAAATTAATTAATTTGAATAAAGTGTTAATTAAGTGTTCTACTATGTGTTCAATCGGATAAAGGATCGAAACTTTAATCTAAGTAAATTAATATTTTGTTTTAAAAGTATATTGTTTGATATAATGCCCTTAAAATATAAGATTTATTCATTTTCAATGGCTGTACCAATTTTCATCATTCGAAGAAAAATTTGTCTCGTAGAATTATTGGATTTTTGGATGAACTCTACCAAAACGTGGCACTTGTTCGTGCGACGTGGCATTTTTATTGCAGCACAATTTTTTTATGATCCACAATTAATCAAATACACAATTTAATGAAGTTCCCTGAGGTGAAATCAATCTTGTATAACAGACAACAGTTGTTTAACGCAGCTTTTGGGGATATTTTATTTGTAGTACATTTATTTATTGAAATAATTTCCGGTCATTTCGGGATTTTTAATTTCGAATTAAATAGTCAATTATCCCGTGGGATTTTTTTAGGGTCTTTAAATTCGAAATCAATTACTTATATATAATATGTATCTGAAGTGTAATTAGATTTATTAAAGCCAGTACATATTGTAGTATATAAGTAACAAAACTTAATTTTGTGAAGCAGTTACTTTCGAGGACACTCGAAATATTTTGATTTCTTTGTAAATTTTTTTACATGTGTATTTAAAAAAAAAAAACAAAGCTTTTTGCAAATGAAAATAAATTTGTTTTCGAATTAATTAACGAATATGAGAAAAATATTATAATGGACGTTTGTTGATCCTTAATTTCAAAAAACATTCTTGTTAAAACTAAATTCAACATTAAAATGGCACTGTGTGTTCCCCTCTTTAAATAATTGAACAATATTATTCGCCTTAAGGACGCATTTGTATTTAAAAATTTGGAAATTTCTTTTTTAACAGTTCTGCATCAACATTTTGAAGAAAAACGAAAGTTGAATTTTTGGTCCCAAAATTGATGTTTTCTGCCCAAAAACCTATTTTCTACAATTCTGTATCAATAATGCTGATTTTTTTTTTATTGGAGTTTTAAATGGTAATTGTAACACTTTCTGCATACTTAGATTTCAAAAAAAAAAATGAATTTTGCCTTTAAAATTTTTTTGTATAATCAATTTTTAGAGTAGTTAAGACTTCAAAAGTCTTTTGCCTTTGAGATCTCACCATTTCCAAAATAGGATCTTAAATGATCTCAATTTTTAAGGGTGTCTGAAGAATCACCAAAAGATACTTTCTGCATCATTATATTTATTCTTTAAAATTTTCCTAGGCTTTGAAAATTCACTAAAGTTTTGAAATTTCAAAATGTTCTATAAATTATTTTCGTGAATTACAATATTGAGTTTTACCATGAAGATTGATACTTTTTCCAACTTTATATGGAACTTTTTCCTAGAATATCTAAGAATCAGTTTTTAAACATTTCTGCATGAACATTTTTAAGAAAAACGAAAGTTGAATTTTTGGTCCCAAAATTCAATTGTTTTTCGGCCAAAAAAAAAAATTCTACAATTCTGTATCAATAACGCTGATTTTTTTATTGGAGTTTTAAATGGTGATTGAAACACTCTCTGCATACTTAAATTCATTTGGATTCGGTTATGCGTGTGGAGAACTTAAGCTTACAAGAAAAGCTATTTGACATACTAATAATAACGTGATTTTCCTTACAGTTTCCGTTATTATCGAAAAAACAATTGAAATTAATTGAATGGTGTCAAAAACATATTAAAAATGACAAGTTATTTTTAAATTTATTCTTTTTTGCCATTTCTTAACATTTTGTTCAAATTTAAAAAAAAACAAATTTGAGGTCGTGAACTGAATATGAATTCAAAACCCGCTAAATTAAACAAAATTCACCAACGTTATTAATTAACTGCATTACCGTCAATCAAAACTCACCACAGTGAACAATGTATTTGTTGAGTTTGTTGAAAGAATTATATGTTTTCCTTATTTTAACAATGAACAAAAAAGCAGCTGTGTGCTTTAATTCTTGTGATTTGTGATCACGCACAGCGCATCTATACTCACGTACGTACTAATTGGCCATACGTCATTGGAGTGTTAGTTCTCTGCAGTAAAAATTATACAAAACGTCTTTATAACAACAAATCAAGTAAATATCCAAAGAACAGTGAAACGGCATTGACCTCATAGTCATAGAAGTAATTTGGTAAATATTAATAAAAGTATAAAATGTTTATTTAACAACAATAAAAGTGATGATGTTATTAACATCTTTTTAAAGTTATTGTCGACAGAATCCCATAATACTGAAAATGGAAACTGATTTGGAAGTAATCCCATTAATATTAAGTGCTCAATTCTCAAACCAATTCGGAGTCATACATTTTATATTTTATTATCGTCCACGATCGCGCAAATAATGTGTGTAACGCGAACTATTGCTGTTCCCGTATCAAGTTCCATGTCTCTGCTAAACCTACCGGTTGCCGTGTTATCAGTAAACAAATAGATTCGTAGTTAATCCCTCCTTGCTCCGTTATGTAGTTAACTAGACCGACCCATTTATATTCTATCGTCTTATGTCAATAGTGTTGAACTCCAAAGTCCAATTAATCGGAGCTGCTTAAATTTTAGAAGAAATCACATTAAATGTTTCCCACTCTCAAAATTTAAGCAGCTTCTAACTTTCTTTTGAAGTAACATGGTTATGAAGAGAAAAAAACAAACTATTCTATTCCATTTAATAAATGTGCTCTTCAATCTTTACAGACAGAATGCCTACGGTGCATAGCAAATTGACACCCATCACCACCACCTGCATTGAGTATGTCCATCCATGGACGGACAGCTGCTCTGTGGCCACGGCTGGCCTCATCATTCAGTCGGCCTTGGATAGCATGCGAATTTATACAGCCGTCTATACGGTAGCCAATTATTTATTTATTTATTTAACCATTTGCATGATCAATACTTAAACAACAATGATTGCCCACGAAGGCCAACTTGTTACTTCTAATATATGTTACTTCCATATTATATGCTGCATGTATTTATGTTTTACACTCGCACACTTCAATCGCATTGATTTGTTGGTTGTAATTATTGTGATTGACTTTTGACCCCTGAACGCAAAGACCCACACCAATTGTTGATGTGTATTGTTATTCAATGATAACGTTTGCAACGTGACGTGTCCATCTTATGTGTGCTAAGAATTATGACTTTAAGTTTATCTTTTAATTTCAATCAACTGATAATAACAACAAAATATATGATGAATAATGCTTCTTTAATACTCATCCGCTGCTTCTGATTCCCAATTCCATTCAGCTGTCCCTATTAATGCGGCGCCGTCGACCAACATGGACAATTCTTCGCAAAACCCTCCTCGGCATACTGCAGTCATCAGCATTCCTCACCACAAGTGCATTCACCTATGTCATGTATCTCTGTCTGATACGTCGCTATGTTGGAAGTTTCAATTTTTACACCGTCTCCTATGTGCCTGCATTTATGTCGTCCATATGTGCAATACTGATAGAGCGCCCCTCCCGGCGTGGCCTTCTCACATTGTACGTATCCAATGTAGCCACTGAGACACTCTGGAATATGGCACGTACCCGTGGTTACGTGCGTGACATTCCATTTGGACAGGTGATGCTATTCGGCGTCAGCATAACAACATTATTGTACTTCTATCGCAAGGGATTACATCACACACAAAAGGACTCACTTTTTGATATCATTCGTTTTGTGTTGGGTTCGAATGAAGAATTCAAACCATCACCATCATTAACATCATCCACTGGTTCCTCGTCAAACACGCAACAACAACAACAACAACAACCAAAAGTAAATGTACAACCACATCAACAATTAAGTGGTGGACGATCAAGATCCCCAGTAGTTGAACCATTTCGTGGTATCCCACCATATCGTCCCAATCCCTTTGATGTTGCACGCCTCGTGTCCGCGTATCAACAATTGATAAGAACAATAAAACGTAAACTTCCGCGACACACGAGTTGCCCACACCAGCATAGTTGTGCCTTTTATACAATGGACGGGGGCGCCAAACTGTTTTCAATTGGTGTTGGGGTTCAAATAACATTGAAGTTGCTGTTTCAAATGCGACGCATCATCAAGAATCCAGCTAGACTTAAGACGGTGCTTTTGAATCGTGACACACTGAAGTTAGGCTTATTTTTGGGTGGATTTTCAGCACTCTTTAGGGTAAGTTGATTGTGTTTTTTTTTTTTTTTTGAATATTTTTGATTTATAATTATTTTAATTTTGAAAAACAGGGATCATCTTGTTTAATGCGTCACATCACTGGCAAAGATCATCCATTACACGCTGTGCCTGCCGGTATTGCAGCCAGCTTCGCCTTCACCCAATATCCAGACACAACCATTGCACTCTACATCATGTGGAAGACATTGCAAATTACATACAATGCGGCTGTGCACAAGGGCTGGGCACCGGAAGTGCCTGGTTTTGGTGTGTTGTTGTATTGTGCTACAACGGCGACATTGTTTCATGCTGCCATCATGGAACCACTCAGTTTGCGACCTAGTTATTGGAAATTTTTGCATGGTCTGTCGGGAGGACGGTGAGTGAAATTAGGGTTTTGGGTTTGTATGACCTTTTTTTTTTTAACTGTTTTATTTTTGTAGGGTGGCCGCAATGGATCGGGTGACATTGGATGTTTGGGGTTTGGACACTACGCGTTGTTTGGAGGAGGTGCTAGCAAAAACGAGAACAGATATGCATGTCAAATTTTCACTCTGATAGTGATGTTGGGTTTTAATTGTTGTGTGATGGATTGAGAATTGTGTTTGTAATATTGTTAAAAAGATGGTTCCGGTTTTATGAGTCCAGTGATGTTTATTTTCCTATTAGTTTTTTTTATATCATATATTGGGTTAGAGTTTACGATCATTTTTAGATTCCTAAAAAAGGCATTGTTTGTTATCGGGATTGAATTGTTTTTTTAAAATTTTATGCATACTTATAAGTAGCTTATCAGTTTTATCGATTTCAGGAATTTAGTTAATTTACAAAGATGAAGTATCAATTAATATAATATTGTCGTAGTTTGTTGCTTAATATTTTAATTTGAAAGTAAATGGGGGTTAAATGTAGTTGTAGCTCTCTTGCAAAATGTATAAAATGACATAACGTATTTCAATTCCTTAATATTTATGAGCTTTAGTGATGGACATTATATAGGTAGTATGAGCAATATAATCAAAACAAATTTACTGCAAAAATAATTCAATTATGACAACTATTTACATTTAAATTTTATAAAGGGTGCTCCAATATCAGATATTTTGTTTGCAAGTAATTGGTACCGTTGTGCTAAATTTTGAGCAATGATTATTAAAAAAATGTTTACATAAGTTAATTGTTGGTGGATTGATTAAGACTTTTTCTTTATAAAGTTGTATTATAGATTTTTTTGTTATAAAATAAATAGGTTTATTTTTATCAATAATTGCGATTTCTTAAAATTTATCCAAAGAATTCAAACAAAATGTTTGCTTTATTATATTCGAGTTGTTTTAAATGTTATAACTTATGATAATATGTAGTTATTATTGATTCACTTAAAATTTGTCTCTTAATATCTTTAAAATGTGATTTTTTTAATAAAATTATCCATTTCCTTCCCTCTGGTTTAATTATTGTGTGTATCACTAGTACATCCTCGTTGTAGTCTGACATTTCATTTATGATCCTTTAAAATGGCTTTTCTGCATTTTGTTTTAACTGTTACTCTGAAGTTTGAATTTAAAATTTTAGTTTAAAAAATACCTAAGAAATATTTCTGGCAAAAGAATTGTTTATTTTTTAATCCCTGTAAATATTTAAGACAAAAATCCAAGGATACCGAAAGGAATCTTGAGAGTAAAAACCCTTTAAAAAATAAAGGCTCAACATTCCAAGAGAATGTATTAATGCTAATTATTATTTTTGGCTCTTGGCATTTTTGTGTTCAAATTTCGACTTTTGTGTTTCTACAATTCTTTTTTAATGAGTCTTTAGGAGAAAAGCTTAGGTTTTTTTTAGCCCAATTGAATTTTTATTTTCTTTTGATGTGGGGAGTGAACAAGATCTCCTTTTTTGCAAGTTTATTAATTGAAACAGTGTTTTTATCACATTTCAAAACAATCGTAACAAAAAAGGAGCTTCGAAAAGATAAAATATTGAATACGAGAGGTCACTGGTGGAACCATTTCTTTCGAAATATGATTTTTCGGTTCAAGTATTATCTAAGCAGCAGCGGACTTATGCGGAAACATAATACTTTGTATTGAAAGCTCAATTTCCAAATAAAGCACTCAACCTCATAAAAGCTTCGTCATCATAAGTGGTGCTACAACCCGGTCTTGGCCCGACTTACAATTTTGTTCCATATCGGGTTGTGAGCCACAGCCCACCAGTTTCGTTATTCAAATGCTTTTGCATTCCACCCATCTGGGACGAGGTTTTCCTTGACTCCTAGTTTCCACAAGTCTACGCAAAAGCTTACCAGAAATATATTAAAATCAAATTGAAATACCGTTCGGGGGTTTAAGCTCTGGAAATTGTTTAATGCTTGCCTCTTGTCTTGAGATGAACGTTTAAACAATTTTTCTTACAGATTACAAAAGTTTTCATAAGTCGTGTATAAAGTGGCGCGCTCGATCTCTCACACAAATAAACTTTTAAGTCACACATTGTTGAAGAAATTCGATGTATGAACGATCCGCGGCCGCGATCGCGATGAACTCTCTCAATTGTAAGCGTTCAATTGTATATAGTGATCGCGTACCATTATAGCGGCAGCAACGCCACTCTCTGCAGCCGCCATAAAGCAACTGTACAATTATATAAAACGTCTATATATGAAACAACTTTCTTTTTCCACATCTTATGTAGAAAAGTTTTAAATTTACCAAACGCCATCCATGCCATGCCATTCAGCAGGTTAGTTTGTAGTACACACCATTTTTGAGAGGTTGTGCACACACAATTGTCTTCGACTGCCAGGTAGCTAGCAACCGTTGCTAAGACACCATCCACGCAACGCGTGCACGTTTAAGTCGTTGCAATTATTTTCTTTCAATATCGGGAAAGTATCGATCATATTGTGGTGATCATTTAATTAGCTATTTTGTGTGCCTTTTACAAAATATAACGGGTGTGGTGTGTAAACGATTTAAGCCAATAAAATTGGTAAATTCATTTTTGTGATTTCAAATATTGAGAAAAAAGCAGCTCTCAATAATCATATCGACTTAAAGTCACAAACTACGTTGATTTGTAACAAAAAAGCCGCAACAAAGAATTGTTTCTCTATTTTTAATTAGAAAAAAAAAGGTGTTAAGTTGTTGGGGAAAAAATAAAATAAAATAAAGCTCAACAAATATTTGAAAAAAAAAGTAATTAAAAAAAACCATTGATCAGGAATATATACAAAAAGAGGATCACAGCTGCGCATAAATGCCGAATACATGGTGAGTTCAAAGAAATATTGTAAAACGCATTAACAAAGCAACGACCCGCTTCGCACCTATTGTTAATAATACAAAAAATAAAATAGATAGAACAACAAGAGCATAATGCACTTGACATTCAGATTAAAAATTTCCATATGCAAAGAGTTTGCGCAACAACAAAAAAACAAACGCAAAATGCGTTCTCCACTGCGCATCTCATTACATTGGCGCAACGTGTATGGGAATTAAGCCACCTGATGTTAGGAAACACTACGCAAAATTGCACACACGCTCATTATTAATGTTATAAAAGCGCACTTTTTGTTTGCGGCACACAATAGCGGATGTTTTCATACAAGAATTGCAGTGCATTATAATGCAAACGTACGATATAGTATACTTCCGTATTTAAAGACGTTGCGCTGATTGGAATTGAGGCGCATGCGGCTTAAGTACCCACCGCTGCACCGCAACACGTTTAACCATGTTACCGACATTAAAGATTGCGAATTGTGGAAAATGGCGATTATTGAAAACCTGCGTTGTGTGCGGTTTTTGAATAAACCCTTTTAATTGTGAATGCCTTCTTGTGTATGCGCATTTGAGTCAAGTTGTATTTTGTATTTCGCTTGTTTAATCATTTTTTGTTCTGACTCAGCAATCTCTTTTCCGTTTCACCGTCCACGCGTACTAATCGGAGTACATTTCTTATCGGCTCGATATCGGCAACGTGCAGTATTATTTATAAATATTGAACACCCTTCTTTTATAAATTGTAATTACATTGACAATAAATGAGTGAAATTTGAATGCGCAAGTGGATTAAATACTATACAGAATCGGATTAAGGATGTAAAATATGTACTTTGGCATTTAAGTATCAAGTATTTAGGACCGTTATTTTGCAAAACGGAGATTCAGCATTATCCGATTTGGATAAAATTTGTCTTATTTTAAAGATAAATTCTTATTCGAATTTTGGATAAACCCAATAGTTTTTTTTTAATTGGCATAAATCATTTTTTTCCCTTTTTCCATTGCATTAAGTTAGTTAAAGTGTTACTTAAGCCACTTTTATAGTCACGGGCACATTTTTTGATAGCTCCAACTAATGATTCAGGGGAATTTTTTAAACAACGTAATTAGTTTTAAATTTTTTCTATTTTTTATTTTTGTAATATAATACTTGTTCAATATACTACCCAAAAAAATGGATACAAAAAAGAAATTGTTGAATGGAATTTACAGTTTGGTATAAAACCAATTTTACCTTTGTAAAATTTTTAATTAAATTAAAAAAAATTATTAAAATTTTAAATTAAAAAAAAAATAATTTAAATTAAAGTTAATCGCCTGTAAGTTGATTTTTTAATTGATTTATGTAATTGTGGTTTAAGTGCGTTGCTAAATACCGTTTATATTTGAGAATTAAAGTTGTTAAAATTATCCGCGAGAGCGCAGCATAATTGCACCTTAAGCGTACTTTCTGCGAGAAGTGCAATCAATTTTGCATTAAATTCTATTTAATTAAATTAAATTATAAATTGTCAACATAATTTAAAATGTCAAAACTGAAAAACCGATGTTTAATTGCAATTTTAATGTGAGCTAAACCGGATTATGTTTTTTTTTCAATAAATAAAATAAATGTACATTGGAAATTGAAGCTATTGCTACTTATAAACATTTTGAAGCCATAAAGCATTTCACCTGAAAACAAGACGCACACACATTCTGCATAATCTTAACTGGTCAGTGGCCGTTTCCCTTTCTAATCGGAGTCCAGGCCCCTCGTGTTCATTATAACAAGCGTACAACGTGCGTTGCATATTCCCCCGTCTGCTGCTTCCATGCATCGCCCAAAAGGAAAGTGTGGGAGATCTCACTCGACACAATGCAAGTTTTACATTATTAAGCATATCTTTAATTCTAATTATTATAATTTTAAATCCACAAACAAAAAATGAGACACCCAAAATGTATCAGCATCCGCGTGTCTAAGCCTCATAATCTTATCTAACAATACAATCGTTACTCAATGCCGCAACAATATCAAGAAGTTGAGTTTTTTTTTAAATTAAAAAGAACGAAGAGGCAAAACACAAACAACAACAACCACAACAAAAAAATCGCTTTTTACCGTAAAGTTCAATTCCTTGGCTTACTGTTATTCAGTTCATTCAACGAAACGTTTCAATGAGTAATGAATGAATTGTGTATCATGGTTAGAGGTGCGAGCAAAGAACGTGTGTAGAACCGAGAACGTATCTTTAAAAGACAATAACAGAGAATGCGAACGCAGAAAAATATAACAAATATACGTTTTTTTTTCATCATATCGAGCGTTGGATGGGTCGTCTCTCTATATACGTGAGATCTAACTAGGTACATACATAGTATAGCCATGCCCAGCTATTAGAGAATGAAGAGGAGCATCACCGCATTTACCACACAGCCAAAACACAAACAATCCAATCTCCCTGTGCGTCCCAGTGCCTCGCAATCGCAGTCGTCTCTGTACTGCATATTGTTTCTTTTGCATCGTATTTTTTTTCTTTTTATCTCTCCCATATTTTTTTGTGTTCACTTAAGCGGACAAATACCTTTGGGCTATTTGCCGCAATGAGGCTTTCTATCTTGGGTACATAAAGTCTGCACCCATACCCATTTTTATACGCGGACAATATTTTTGAAGCTTTAAAGACGGTGTGGCCTCAAATGACCACCACAATGTAATGTGTCGAAAATATTGACTGAATCATTTTTATTTGTGATTGAAAAGCGATGTCTTACAATAGCTGATGCAACATTCTGTCATTGTAATGTGGCTTAAAATAATAAATTCGCGTCTCTTTCAAAATGGGACCATTTTAAGGAAATTCTAGAAAATAATTGAAATTGTCATCACTTAAGTGGCTTGTGATTGCGCAATTAAAATTCCTATATGTCGTAATAAATTGCTTTATGCTTTGCTCTAAAGTATAATTCACTTGAATTAGCTCCAGTTTGCAGCTAAATTAATTGAAAATTTCATAACTTTGTGTGTCGCAATTAAAATGAAGTGCATACAAAACACGCTGGAATGATTACATTTTTTGATTAGCTGCATAATCGTTGTTAAGCACATTCTGCACGATTTTAATGCACCACAAAATTCCTTTGTCCCTGAAGTGGGTCGCACCTTAGAAGGTGTATTCACCCGGCCGTTCAATTTAAGTAATTCGCGTTTTTGAGGCGAAATTTTAACCAAAACTTTATTTATGATATTTCTATCTACAACGGCATTAATAATCATTGCCATGATTGCAATTAATATTCCATCTTTCTCACTGTGGCCACTGCTTTATAGAAATCACATTTAAATTAACTTTAACATTAACGTTAGAGCATTGCTGAAATCAAACGGGTTTTCTCCCGATCGAAAGACGAACGCTATGTGTGCCTTAAATTGACGATAATCGTCGCTCAAGAATATAACCACAAAAATATAAATTTAATTTAACAAAACAATTGGCAATGAAATTTCAATTTAACAAAAAAATAAAAAGAAAGATTCCTACCAATAACGCCGCATTTTCACCACGCTTCACGGCCGCGACGCACGGTGGCTCGATGCTTCGGCCCGCGTGTGATTAGACACGCGCTTTTTGGGAAAATTGTGTCGCTACGCAAAACGCCATCCACTACACGCGGAGATTACTAAAAAAATGATAAACCGCATCCACACGGAGGAGCATAATAATGCAATACTCGCAACTCACAACTCGCACAAGACAAGTCGTAAAAAATAAAAGCGAAAATCATCACATTTACGAATGGGCACACTTTGGACGTTCTCCGCAATGAATAGAATTGCGTTTTTTATTTTTTTCTGTGCTTTTTGTTTTGTCTTTTAGTTTTGTTGATTGTTTTGGCACACGAAACTTGTGCAGAATTTTAAATTTGAGGTGAAACTTGATGACCAATTTTTATTTACACATCAAGCGTCTTTTCATTGGCAATGAAAGTAATTGATTGATATGTGCGATTAAGAAATAAAACGGAAGTTTTAAATTGTGGAAACAAGTGGAAAAATAAATGGAAAATCCTAAATGAATTTAACGTGCTTTGGATTAATGGAATTGAAAGATTTATTGATGATAAAAATTGATTATAAAACATTTCAATTGGTCATTGGTGCCACCAAAATGTTGATGACTCTTTTAAAATGCAATTTTTATTTTTTATTCATTAAATTAACATACAATTAAAGAAGTAACCAACTCGATTTGAACGGTTCGGCTTTGTCATCGGCTCTGCTCCCTTCAGAACTAATCGCTTTAGCGTTTCTTCAGCTTAAAATTTTAATAAATTGGAAATCCTGAAACAATGACATTTAAATATCTCTATTTTAAAATATAAAGTGTTTAAGTCATTCAGTTTTAAATACAAATTGCGAAATCATTTTGTGAAAGTCAATAATAAAATATTTAAGGTGACACAAATTAAATTGATTTAATTGCTAATTTTAATTGCGATTGGTCCCAAAATGTCGCAATCCATGAATTCAATTTATAACTAATTAAAATATCCAATAAATGCAGCAGATTTCCGTTTTTCGCTATAAAACCAAAGAAAACTCGCTTTAGGTCCTTAAAAATTGTTTGTATAAAATAACTTACTTAAGAGTGTGGCTTCAAACTATGTGTCTCCTTAAAAAGGAATGCAAAGAAACGATTTCCATCGTGGTTCAATTCCAGATTGATAAGGCTGGCGTTTCAAAAAAAAAATGCTCATCCTGATTGGATTTTTTCAAAGTCGGATTCTGACTACCTCAGATTCTCGTCTTTGAAGAACTTTACTAATAATGTAACTTCATCAGTCTACACTCTACAATCGTTACCAAGCTGATGTTGTTTATACTGACTTCAGCAATGCTTTCGAAAAAGTTGATTATGCACTCCTTCTGAGGAATCTTGGAATTTTGAGCATTAACAAAATCATCCTTAGATTTACTAAGAATTAAATAGTGAATTTCAAAAAGTATTTTAATCTAATTTTTGTTTTATTATGGCAAATTACAATACGTAGGAATGTTTTATAAAAAAAAATTAAACATCTCTATCTTAAAATATAAAGTATCTAAGTCATTCAGTTTTAAATCAAAAATTCGAAATCATTTTGTGAAAGTAAGTAATAAAATATTAAAGGTGACACAAATTGAATTGATTTAATTGCTAATTTTGTTTGCAAAACGGACCTAAAAGGTCGCAACTCATAAACTCAACTTATATCTAATTTAAATATCCAATAATAATGCGTTATATATTTCCCCTTTTTCGCTTTAAGACCCTACGAGAGAAACCTCGCTTTAGGTACTTAAAAATGTCTTAAATTATGCTTTGTAAAAATATGATTTTACGCTCGCGTTTCTCTAATAAAACTCAAAACAAAAATTGCTCAATAAATATTCATAACACATATAGATAAACACATTTAACATCAAAGCATGAGTGCAACAACAACTCCATCTCGTTCCACTCAAATCAACATCATAAATTGTATTGCATTACAGCTGATTCCAATGTACTCGTACCTACTATTGCAAAACAATTATCAATTTGAGGTGCGGACTGCGGTGCGGTTCTCATTCGTTTAACTTAATTCAATACAGCAAGCATAATAAATACCTGCGGAGGTATGTAGGATTAAAGCTCAGCCTCAAATTAAAAAAAATCATATTGTTAAGTTGCTTTTAAAGTGCATAGGCAACTTTCACATGAAATTATGTTTGAATTCGTTATTTTTTTCTCTTTCTCTCTATATATTTTTATTTTATAAATTATGTTAAACTAATTATGTTGCAAAATGGATTAAACTAATTGAATAATAATTAATGCGCGTTCATTGAGCTCATCGATTCTTTCCAAACGTTTATTTCATACACCATTTAAAACTGCACACACAGAGTTCAAACTTCAATGATTATGATTATGTTTGTTTTCCCATCTGCAGCGGTTGGCTAGCTGTGAATGTGTTTTTCATTTTTTTACACAAGAAAATAGAGGTTTTTTAATCACGTCATAATTTTTAAATACAATAATTACAAATTAATAGTCTCCTATTGATTTGAGCATAATTTGATAAATTGTGTTGGAAACAACAACACCGCAGGGAGAGCCACATAAAACTTTAAACAATATTTAAGTTAAAGACATTTCCAAAACAAAATTTAAAAGAAGTGATTTAATTTTAGAAAAAACATTATCAGATTTTAAAAATAATTTAATATGGCCTTGAAATATTCAACAAAAATAGTTTATCTCACTAAGGCTTACCTAATTATGTAGTTTATAGATTATTTCTAAAAAAAATTGGGTTGCAAGATAAATAAAAAAAAACAAAAAATTACTTGTATGACTTTGAAATGTTTAACAAATTGAAATATTTTACAAAATTATAGCTCTCTGCAAATTCTACAATTATGTTGCACTTTAATTAAGTTTTAATTTTTAAAATAATCCGATGTACAGTTCATAAGTATGAAAAGCTGAGTTATTATAAAGCTAAGGGAATAATTATTGAAGACAAATTACATTTCAAGGTCACGTTTTTTTTTTTTTTTAAAGTTTCAATTGAACACGGTTTATTTTTTTTGTTGAAAAATAAACATAATTTATTTAAAAACATAATTGTTATGGTTTTAACAAGATGAACCACTTCTTTGTAGATTTCAAGGTCATCCTAATTTTTTTTTTAAATCAGAAAAGAAAGTTTCCTAAAATAAATCATATTTTTCCAAATAAACAAATTGAACAAAATCGTCTTCTCCAACCTTTAATTTTTTGTCTTGCCTTTTCAATATGTTTTAATTGTGCTCCATAAAGCTCTCTCTCTCTCTGCAAACTTGCATAAAGTGTTTATTATAATTATTACGCAAAATTATTGTTATTAAGAGCACAAGACGGGTAATAACATAAAAGAATTTAACACAAAAAGCATAATATCATTGCCGCTGAGCACATCGTATTAAATACATATTTTTTAGATGTGCACATGCAAAAAAAAAAAAAAACCCACATTCTATGAAATATGCAAATTTTTGAATGTACTTACTGCTGCGTCTGCAAATGCAAAATACAATTGTTATATATATAGGTTCGTATTTTATGTAATGTCTGATGCGCGTGCATAAACGTCCACGCGAGTACATAACGTCTTATCGACACATCCAATCTTGTACGGATGTGTTGTTGGTATGGTTAAGCGCACCGCGGCGGTGTAACACACGCGGATTTCTTGTGATTGAGCTATAAGGTACTATACAATGTATGTCTGCATACTTAGTAATATAACAACGCGCGAGAGCAGCTGAACGTGGAATTTCTTTAGAAAACGCGGTCAGTAAGTACCTAGTTAGTGTGTTTTATGTTTGTCTTCCGCTTTTCTTCATATTACACCGAGCCCATTTGAATTTCTTTGGGTCTTACAAGTTACACATAGTATATGCACGCTTTTAAGCACACATCAATTATTTTATTTTCAATACAAGTAGCTAGATAGCATTTAAAAAAAATCAGAGCTTTTTGCTTAATGTTTAGGATTTTGTTACATTGCGTATTTAAATTAATAAATATATAAAATGTTTTAATTAGTCTAGATGACGGTCATAAACTACTCCACACCCTATTCAATCTTACTCATTGATTTGATTTAACACACAATTGCAATTATTAATTAAATTAAAACAAAATCACTTTAATTTGAATTAAGTGCATTCTTTAATTACGAACAAAATTACCAAACTTCCTAAAGCTCAATATCCGCAGCATTAAGATCAAACATGTATTGCATAATGACCTGCCTGCTGCCATGATATAAATCATTAAAACGTGTTACACAACATCCGAAAAAATGTAGCTGCAAAAATCGCACAAACGTGTTAATTGAAAGTTAAGCAATACTTAACTAATTAATTCATAACAATTTATCAGAGTCATTAGCAGCTGCGCAGTTTAAGCAGTTCAAGAATTAATAAGCAAAATTTCGCATTGCTTCAAACGTTTTAATGTATCTCGTTGTAAAAGCAAATTTCAAATTAAGCTGATAAATCTATTTTTACACAGCTTCCACAATAATTGTGTTGTTATTCCTGCGTTTTTTTAAAATGTTATTGCAATTGCGATGGTTGCTGCAAAATGAAATGGTCAAAAACTTGAATTGATATTACGGCTTTTAAGTTAGTTTTTTGTGGAAAATAAATCGAAATCATTGATAACGGTAAATTAAAATATGTTGCAGTTAAAGTGATATAAACCTTTGCATTTCGATGTTAACCAAGTTAAGGATTTTAGGGCAAAATAAATTTTGTTTTTCAAAACGTTATTACAAAAAAAAAAAAATTAATTAAAATAAAAAATTAATTTAAAAAAAAGAATAATTAAAAAAAAAAATCAAATGTATTCGAACTTGTGCTCAATTAATTGAAATCATAAAGAACAAAAATAGTGCGCTACCGCTGCAAATGTTTGTGTCTCTGCTCACAACATGAATACACTGCCATCTCTGCTCAAATAGGCGAGGTATTCTGCGCAATCTCATGCGCTTATACTTCACGAAAAATTTTATCGCGATGTCATTGCATATATACGATCTCCACTTGTAGCTCATTTGAGGGAAGTCTGATGTTTCACTGCGATATAAGTAGGTCGAGTACTTTGACATCGATCGTTTCATAACGCACAATATAGAGCGAGACAATTCGCGCGGTTCTTCCGTGTGAGTACACTTTCGGTGCGAGAAACGTAAAGTGACTATCTGTTCCTTCTGGTGCAGATAGCCCCACTTGTGGGTGGGTGGTTACTAATAGACCCGCAAGTGAATATATGAATGAGCCTCAAAATGCATAACTCTACAATTGTACAACAGACATATAAAAATAACCAACGCCAGTTGAGGCGGTTGCGACATCCCCCTTTTTTTTTTTGATACAATTTTTGTTTTCCAAAAATGTTTCGAAAATATTTTTTATTTACAAATAAACACTTTTATTGTTTGTGCTTCTTTATAATATTTTTCTATTGCCCATATAGGCGTTAAAATGATAGACAACTTGCTAATTTATCTCATCGTTTTATCACACAAAAGCATTGGGTGACTCAACTCAAATGAAGTTAAATTCTGTGCTAATTTTCGTTATTACCTTGTCTTCATTTTAAATTATTACGTTTTGTCACACGCGTTGTCGTAACATCTTTAGAATAATATTTCATGATTATTATGATCATTGAGTGAAATAAAAAAAAACAATTGTTATATTGTTTACATAAATAAAGAAATTTTTACTTACTGTGACACAGTTCTTGATCTTGGTGTCTTTTTTTCCTCTGGTCTATCTTTCTCTAGGCACATAGACTCAGTTGTTGCTAAAGATAGATCAATGATGGGTTTTGTCATAAGGCAATCAAAGGATTTCCACGATTCTTTGACTGTTAAGTCACTTGATTGTGCGATTGTAAGGTCACAACTAGAGTATGCTTCTTCGCGACCTAATAAGGCAAGAGATAATCTAGAGGAAATGAAAGATGCTCCCTGGTAGCAAAGTTCCTCATTATGATCAATAACGCTTACTTTTCGGTTTGCATTTGCGAGATGACAGAAGACATGTTGCCTGTGCAATTTTTTCGTCTGTGTATTGATTTTGATGAGCTTTCCGAGTTAATTGTTTTTAATTCACCTTTGGCTTATTCATCAAGGGCTTGTACAAGTACCATTCTATCGCACGAATTATGCTTTGAATGAGCCAATCTCTAAAATAACGCTTTGGATAAATTTGTTTTCAAAGGCAATTATTCCTTGTATGTACATTTAAAGAAGAAAAAGTCATTTAAGAAGAGTGTTTTTAAGATTTGCTCCGAAAGGCGTCATAATACACTACTTTTCCCCTTTAGTAAGAATTAAATAGTGAAGTTCAAAAAGTATTTTAGAATGAAATGTTAGCCTTTTTAATAATATCTTTACCGTATTCCTAATTTTTATTTCATTATGGCAAATTACAATACGTAGGAATGTTTTATAACAAAAAAATTAAACATCTCTATCTTAAAATATAAAGTATCTCAAGTCATTCAGTTTTAAATCAAAAATTCGAAATCATTTTGTGAAAGTAAGTAATAAAATATTAAAGGTGACACAAATTGAATTGATTTAATTGCTAATTTTGTTTGCAAAACGGACCTAAAAGGTCGCAACTCATAAACTCAACTTATATCTAATTTAAATATCCAATAATAATGCGTTATACATTTCCCCTTTTTCGCTGTAAGACCCTACGAGAGAAACCTCGCTTTAGGTACTTAAAATGGTCTTAAATTATGCTTGTAAATATTATGTTTAATAATATTATTATTGAGTCAAATAAAAAATAACAATTGTTATATTATAATAACTAATAAGTAAAGAAATTTTCGTGTTATGACTTTTAAATAATCTCAAAAATGCAGTAGATTTTTAAAGACAAAAATTGACTCGTTTGTACAGTAAGAATGCAACAGAGCACTGACAAGCGGATGCAGAATAGTTTACAGTTCACATCCACATTAGTTTCGTAATTTTATGCAAACAATTAAAATAGTACATCATAGCAATAAACTATGGAATTGAAATTTTAAAATAAATTAATGAAACTAATCAAAATCAAATTGAGATCGAGGTGTGAATTTATATATGCGACTGCAGTTAAACTATACAATTTATCTTTGGCTACGGCGCGAGCGTAAAGTATTTTTGGAATGCAAAAATATAAATTATAAAGGTTTTTATCCAGTTTGTTTTCTCATAAGTCACACCAATCAAAATTTCAAGTCAATCCGTCTAATATTCTTAGTCTCAGCTGCAGATGAACTCACACAAGACAAAGTTTAAGCAAATTCCATTAACAATTTAACTGCATAATACAATAAAGTCAACAACCAACAAGGCAGTGAACTGAGTTGGACGACCCGCATAATATGTCACGTAAACGGAACAACAATACTCTAAGATTTGACAAATGTCTTATCCAATTAGTAACTACAATGCATTTGACATTGAAATGCGTGTCAAAACGTCTTGGCACCGCACTACGCATTAAATACGTTTGGCTTATTTGTCTCCATGGCACAACATATTAATTTAGTGCACGTCTGAGAACTAAACAGTTCGACTTAATGTGCGAATGTAACCCATTGTGATGCGATGTGTATTGTAGTAGTTTAACTGCAAACGTCTTTGCCTCATACAAGGTACGCTTAGATTTGTACAGGCGCCTTTTGTGCAGATAATTGGTCTACTATTTGAGTGCGTATAATGAATGCAAAGGCACACAACACACGCGATCTCAATAACTGTAACTAACAACGCATGGTAAATTGTAAAATCCACCTTAATAAATACATTTAATGTTGTTCTGCATTTGATAGTTTAGTGCATTCCCTCGAATTAATATTGTAATTTGTAATTAAAACTTATTGTGGCGCTTCATGACAAGTCGCAGCAATCACAATTGAATTATTCAAAATGAGTGAAGAACGAAATGGCGCCAAGACGGACAGCAATATTTCAACGTATAGAAAGTAAAGTGCATAAATTGCGTGCAATTTGCATTTTTAACGTCTTATTTCGGACACAATGTCTTTTGTGTTGCATTTAAGATGCGCGTTAACGAATGCAGCATAAAGGGATATCTGGATTAAAGTTATTCCGAATTGAATGGTACGTGTAGTCTCGCTCTTGATTGACGAAAGCGTCGACAAACCACGGAACATGACATTCTGAATACAGTTTTAATGCCCAAAACTAATATGCGAATTCGTTTGTCTTTTTCGCGGAATCGCTTATTTCGATGGTTTTTAAATTATATTTTCGTTTATTTAAGCATTGAAGTTGGATGATTTAAATTGTTATTTTTATTGCTTAATTTGATAATCATTTAAAAATCTAAACAAACGTGTATGTGTGCGTGGGAATCAATCATGCAAAAATTGTAAATGTGATCACTACTAAATTTTACAACCACATTTTTTAATATTTCGTCAGTAACAAAGGCACATTTAAGCGCTAGAATAAATAGCAAAAACCGCAAAAAAAATCGCGGTTCGTGAAGAAATTGACTAATTCCAAAAAATTAATTGCGGGAACCGGATTGTCATTGTTTGATAAATAAAAAACAGCTCGCGAATAATTCCTTGATTTTCTGCAGTAAGATTTTATAATAAATGTAATATTTCTTATCACACCTAAAGAGGAAAACTACAAATAACCATAATTCGTAAATTATTTTATCAAGATTACAGCTTAAAAAAAATGTTGGCATATTTTAAATGCTAAAATAAACTGCGAAAACCGCGAAAAAAATTGCGGTTCATGATAACATTGACTAAAACAATAAAGCAAATTGTAAAAGCGATAAAATGAAAATGTGTTGCGCTATTTGCATTTTTTTAAAGTTACGATTTAATTATTATTTTTTCAATGGTGTATTATTTCATATTTAGTCAAATTATATTATTTTCAAAGGAAATACAATAGGAAAAAAGCTTCTTAATATTGGTCTCCCAATGAAAATATCGCAAGTTAATTATCAAATTAAATAAGATAAGAAACGGAATTAAGCTACGGAGAATTTATTGTGTTTCCTTTTACGAAATTCAAGGATATGGAAGGAATTTTATTTAACCTAATCATGTTTTAAAGCGTAGAAAAATTATGCTTCAAGCCAATAATGCAAATTTAATTAAATGTCATGTCCCGTAATTTATCTGTGGATAAAAGTAATTAATAATTAAATTTTTTTACCATTTCTTCATTCGGCAATATGAATTCCCCAATGGTTCAGCAGAAACAAATATAATCAAATCACTTTCGTTAATTTAACAAAATAAAAAAGGGGAAATTAAAAACATCTATTCGATTTCATTATAAAATCATAATCAAAGGATGGAATTCCGATTTGGGCATCATCAACTCGTACACACCTTTCACTTTCTTCACAAAATCCGCACACCGCCATATGCATTACAAAAACAGCTCCCGGCGACACCCGTACGGCTTCAAAATAACCACCTGAAACCATCTAAAACAACTATTGAACATATAGTATAGCAACACCAAGCACATATTACTATATTGTAGTACGTATATTTAATCCTCTTGCCAGTGATTGACATGTGAGCAACGAAATTCATTTCGAATTGCATTTCTAATTTACACCGTGCGTCGCCGTCGCCCGTCGTTGTCGTCACATGCACGACCAACTCAATTAATTTCACCGCACATCTACTCACACCCATCTTTCCATAAATTTATAAAACGAACACAATTTTAAGAGACTTGCTCTATAACGACTAACTTTACATTATGGTTGGGTTGTTTTGTTGAAATTCAGCTTCTTCATCTATAGCGAAAAAGCACGTGTTACTTTGCTCACACATGTACGGCTGCTTTTTACATAAAAATATACATAAAAGCAAATTTTGTATACAATTATAACATGCCTCGTGAGTCCAAAAGCACGTAACCGTATGCGTTCACAGTCTGCGCCCGAATTGCGCCGCAATACTGTACAGTGTACGGTAGACGCTACAAAGTACCGCTAATTATTGTTTAGACTTTAGAGTTGTCAGCTTCACTACTATTACAATGATGATTTGAACTTTTAAATGACGATGAACCTCATCACCAATTAATTGTTTTGAAAGAGAGCATTTCTACAAATAAACTGAAACTATCCTGCTGACTGCTCTCTACACACTGCGCTATACACAATATATTTACCGTTAACACGCGCACTCGAAATTGATGTCCAAAAAGCAACAAGTTCGACCTTTAATTAATAAAATACGCAGCGTGAAAACAACTCTCTTTTTCATTGTACGGAACGGGTTTTTTCTCTGGCCCGGGTGTGGGCACTGTCCCACATCAAATATAATAACACAACACGCATACTTGCGACAACTCCAAATCTCGAGTGCTGAATTCAAACAGAATGGCAGCAATAAAAATGCAGCACACCTCCCTTCTTTCCTTCCTTCATTCCTTCCTTCCTTCCCCAATACGAAGGAGGAACAAAAAAAATATAAATTGAAAGCAATTCGTATTCGGAGCGGTCACAATAAAATTATCAAAACAATTATATTATATGGTTTTTGCAATCAGTCGGCGAGCGCTTTTATTTTTGCTTTTATGAAGCTTTTATTTTGAGGCAAAATTAAAGCGTCCGAGCGAGTATCAAGTGTAACGTGTTCGAAGTTTATGCGAATGTGGGAGACCAACACCTGCTGCATGTGATAACATTATGGGTGGTGCAAATTTAAAAAGCATTTAAAAGTGTTGGACAACAAAATTGTTTTGTTAAAAAAAAAATGCGAATGAAAAAAAATGCTAAAGTGAAAGTGAAGAATCAAATTTATTGTACGTAATGAATAATACGCGAAATGGGACTTTTAAAAACTTTTTTTTTGTTATTTGTTATTTGTTGTATTAAACGCTCGAGGATATTTTCAATTCAATGCGCCGCTTTGCAATGACCAGTGCTTTCACGTGTTTAACTTTGATGCAAAGCTTTTTTTTTATTGTTTTGCGTGTTTTTTTGCCAGCATTTTATCCATTTCCCTTTTATGTCCAAAACTTTTAACTTTACTTTCAAGCCTTTACATTTTAAATTCGAAATGTGTTTTGTTTTCTCAGAATTTTATCAAGCAATGGGACAGTAGTTTGAATTGCGTAAAGTCTTTAAAAGCGCTTTATTGTAAATTATATATTTATTATGTATACAGGACCTTAACAATTTAAGGACATTCTAAAACCACTGTACCGATTGCTACCAAACTTATAAAATGTGTTTAGTCTGCAAGAAGTTGTCTGCTAAGCAAAAAACCCTTACAAGAACTACGGAATGGAGTGATGTTTTAGTATAAAAAATGTTTAAGTATTAAAAATTAAATTAAATCGGACCGAAATGACGTTTAAAAGTAAAAACGTCGATGTTTTTTTAAACCCATCCCTACTTTTATCTTTACCAAAATTATTACAAAAATATGTGCTTCATTAAACATCATAAATTTTGAAGTTGCATAATATTTTTAAAAAAGTCCTACCAAATTACAAATTACCGCAAAAACATTTCCAACAAATTTCAGATAAAACATTCCAGAAATTATATTCATTAAGCCACATTGTTCAAAAAAAACCACAAAGCATCGCTACCCATCGCTTTTCAGCAAAAACATGAGTGTCGCATAAAATTTTGAAATTCTTCAAAACCACAGAAATTGCAACCCCACAAATCCTCCCCAATTTTAATAAATTAACATCACAGCATTTTTCCACAATGACACCGCTAGAAATTCTTTTAGCACTTCACGGTAACTGTGTATAGGAGCCGCATAGGTGAAATAATTTATGACTGCATTGGTGCTGCGGGCTCCCCCATCGGGCGATGACTTGAGTGCATAAATACAGCAGTGTCATCAGCGTCGCCATTCATCATATCAGCGCGAATGAATGCCATTTGCAAACATCGCGTGCCCCATCTCTAGGTTGGGGAGGTGTACAGTGACAAGATATGTGTGCGACGCACAATGTCGGCATATCATAGAGGCTTACATGCTGTAAGCGAGATGCTACGACAATGCTTCTCAGTCAGGTGTGCGACACTCGAATGTGGTTTGTACATACTCATAAACCGACGGGGGAATGCCGACCGGATATGTGTGCGAGTCTGCCGCTGAAAAAGGCCATCATCGCCGTGGGGCTTTTGAGCGAAAGCTTTTTTGTATTTTTATTTTATTTTATGAATGCGTACCGATGAAGAGTTGCACACATTTTGTTTCTATGTCAAATGCGTTTTTGCTGCAGAAAGATCTAAAATTGCTAACCACCATTTTCCATTTAATTATCTGAACTGTTTGAAATTGAATTCAATGGTTGCTGATTTCGTTGCGGCACGTGACCTCGCCATACTGCAATATTATGGTAAATGCATTTAAACTGCATTTATGGGTGGCGTGTGCAAATTATAAAAGGTTGTGCAAGCATTCGCGTTGACTTGCACACATTATGTCCAACCTTGCGAGCCTAAAATATTTTAAAATAATGAATTGCAATTCCAAGAATCTAACCTGTTACAGCATTAAATTGTGAATGTGAACACAGAAATAAAAATTACTTTGTGGTATGGAAAGCCTCTCAAGATTTTGTATGAATAAAAACACCAGAGAGCTTTTACTTTTTTACTTAGTTTAATAAAATGTTTTGATTTAAACACAGATTAGCTCCAGTTTTGACTTTGGAATATTTGTACTTGTGAAGCAATAAAGAAAATTTCAAAAAAAAAGGGAAAAACAACTTTTCAACAAATTGAGAAATTTTCAAAAAACATTTTTAGCACAATTTTAATTTTTCCCAACGGTCCCGATTTTTATTCCAAAAGGTTACAGAAAAAAAATGTAAGCCGACGTTCTTTTGAACGGGAAATTTTTATTAAAAAAATGAGCATCGCAAGAATTCGTGTACTCCAATAGTAAGGGGGTTTCTTTATGACGAAAAAAAAATCTTATTTGGATTTAAATGTAAGCTGACAATGGTGCTACTGCTGCTGCGCTTGTAGACCTTGCCTTAACGTAGCTCCATATGAGATATTTGTTAAGTTGCAACAAGTGTGTATACACAGGCGTACCAAATTGAGTGCAATTTTATTGTGCAACATGCAATGAAACGGTGTTGTTTGTTGATACTATTCTGGAATGCATTGCGTTCTTTGAAAATAAATAATTTCGTAGTTTTTCAGTTGAATAAGCGAAAAAATAAGGAATCACAAACATTTACGCAGATTATCTACGGAGGCATAAAAAAACTTGGAAAACTTTGTTCATTTCGTAAAAATCCTTTTCCCAATCATTAATTGATGGCAGGGTCCCTTTTATTTTTCAGATTTGAGTCGACTGAAGTAGACAAAGGCCTTTAAGATTAACTATAACTTCTCAGTTGTAAAATGCCGTTTGATTATTGATGGAAATTGCATTCGAATTTAATTTATGTTATCCACCATATTGCGCTCCCATTTTTGCATTTTCACAAATTTGTTCCCCACGTCTATAATATGATTGCAAACTCAAATGTCATGCGGAACTCTTTGAGTGCATATAAATGCAATGAAAACAAACGGAATCTTACATCAGTAATCCATCAATCCGCAATATCCGAGCACATCTTGCATTATCCGCGTCTTATTGCAACTATAAGGCATAGATGCCTTGTGGCAAAACCTTTCATCAATGATTAACTTCTCACTACACCTCAGCGTCATTTCTCGAAATTGATTAAATTTTTAATTTATTATCTCGAACTACATAAGATTAATCAAAAATTCTTGTCAATTATTCCAGCACTCCATCAAAACTGCAATTCAAATGACGTTCATGCATTAAGTACTCGCAATCAACATACGCCGTCTGACGCACTACCGCCATGGGTAACTCAGGCAGCGTCCACAACATAAGCGACGTCGTCGAACAATACACTCAACCGCCAGTGCAATGGAACCAGGGAATACCACATCGTGATCCCTTTGCCGCGCACACCCAACAAATCAAGGTGCTCCCCGCCTTGAATGGGTGTCCCAGATTGAGGCCCACCAACAATGGTGTCATCTTGCATGCTGGCGGCACACTCACCAATCGCAATGTCCCTCCCAACACAGCGGGAATCACAAAGCTGCTGCCACCGGCAATGAGTCGCGCCGAAATGGGATTAATACAAATGAGGGCTCGATCGCAAACGCAAATTGATATGAGGGCGCACCGTCAACACGACATAATGGCAGACGATATGCGGCGTTCATCGTTGGGTGGGCAAAGTGGTAACAAACGATTTGGATCCGAGCCTGACTTGCGAAATTTAATTGACAAACAAACAATGGCCACACCGTCGCAAGCCCCACCAATTGGAGGTACAGCCTACAATGCGAATGCGGTGAAAGCAAAAATTGTTCGTGGAAAAAAGAAGAAGACAGCTCCAGCGCCACCACAAGTTCAACGGGAATTTGTTGAGCAACGACATAGTTTGGATTCAAATCGATTTGGATGGCCGCAGCAATCATTAGTGGATGCGAATCAAGATATGGTGACGAGGAAGTCACGACTGTATAAAACAAAGGTGGAGTCACAAAAGAATCCAGTACAACGTACTACTTCAGTCGACCAGTCAGACAATGGAAAGCCAGTTGAAGTTAGGAAGCAGCTACTAAGTCGAACAGCAGGTACTTTTTTTTACAGGTTGTATTGAAATTTGTTTTGACTTAATTAAATTTTGTGTTTAAAAAATTTAGCACTTCCTGGTCATTTGGACAAATATCGAAATGGAAATCCACTGCCAGAAATATCAAATCGTTTACCGCCATTGCGTGGTGGCATTTCATCAATCCCAAAAGCTCCCGTCTACAGACGAGAAAAATCATTTGACCTCAGTCTACTAATGAGTCGCGAAAAGGATCCGAATCTGCGTCAAAGGCGCCCATCAGTACAAAGGGGGGGTGCTCCCTCCATAAATGACGCACAACCCATTTCGGCAGCAAAGCAACTCGCACGGAAATCACTTGACGCACCGTCATCTCGTCAAAGTAGCAGTGATTTTCAGCGGGAGCTATTAATGGCAACACGAAAACGCAATGAAGAACAGAAGTCAACACCATCACACGGAATTAAAGATGGCCTTAAGCCGCGATTGCCCAGAACCAATTTGCCACCATTAATTAAAAAAGTACCAGTCAAAACTAGTACCACCAAGGAAAATAAGCCAACAGTTGAAAAAGCCAAAAGTTGCCCCAAACCTGACACCAAATCAAGCAGCAACACCACTACAGTAAAGTCCGAATGTGCGCCGACAATAAACACCCCACTTGTGTCAACACAACAATCAGCAACTGCAGCAGAGAAGAGTGCTTGCGCGAAAACATTTTACTTTGGCATGGACGACCCCGCAATGGAGGTGGACGAGAGTGAAGCTATTAATAAGACTCAAATGGACATCATTGACAAGTTTGCTGAAAGCCTTCTTAAACAAAAACGTCATCCAGTCAACCAACGTGGTCAGTCGGAAGACTCGGAATCACTACAGTCGTCCGAACCTAGTGAAGAATACACTCTGGCTAATAATATGGTGCCACTACCGCCCGACGATGAAAATGTGTGCGGCATCAATGTCAACATTCGACCATCATTGCCACGCAGGCAGCTAGAAATACCAAGATTTAGCCCACAGGCGGCATGGCGCACTTTAATTATAGCTGAGGAGACGGCGCAAACGCTGACAACAGAGTCGGCACCAAAGAACCCTGACACCAGTGCGGCAATGCAAACATCAACGGCCGAGGGTATCATCAATGAGCAACGCATTCAGCGCATCTATCGTGATCCGGTGCAAGGTTTTTCCGATAATAAAAGTGGTGACAGTGGCATCTCCGGTGATGCTGTGCTTCCCGAAATGACTGATCTAACGATAGCCAACGGCAACGCTGGTGAGGTGATGCTGCAATTGGGCGAAATGCGAACCAAAAAGTTGTCAGCCATTTTAACGCCGTGGACACCACAACAGGATTTGGGTGAGGACAGCAGCTCCGAAGGGGGTGACGATCGCACTCCGGTTACGGAGAGTTTTCCGGCGGGCACAAAAGGACACGTGTTCAGTTTATCGCTGCCACGTGAGGCACATTTGGCTGGCTACTCAGGAAAGTTTGCGCACGAAAAGCAGTCATTCAATAGTTTGCAAAAGTTCAAGAAGAAAGTTTCCGGGGTGTTAAATGGCAGTGCCAGCGGCAATTCAGACAGGGATAAAACAAAAAGCTTTGACAATGATAATAATTGGTTTTTAAGTCGATCAGCACCCAACTCAATCGATAATTCACATGTCTCGCACAATTTAAAGTTTTCCAGTGACAATCAGGTGGGTTCATTGGGAGTGGGAATGAAGAGGGTGTGGGGATAATTATGATTTGAATTTGTATGGTATCAACATTATGCAATCTCTTTTGACTCCATTCTGTGTGTTATGTAGGACCATAGTTTCAACGCCAGCGAGGTTCACAAAATATGCTCAAACAACTCCTCACCATTTGGGTATTTGACAAATGGAAAACACGTCATGTATTTGCCAAATCACACCGTTGGTGAGACTTCAACGGAACACGATGAGGAGCAACACGATAGCGGTAAATATTTCAAGGAATCCTACACCAAGCATACACAGGAGAATCTGCAGGATACACCGCTGCCGGAGAAGCCGACTCATGTAAGTTGATAAAAGATTTAATTAAATTGCAACTGATTTAAATTTGAACAACTGAAGGATATTGCTTTATGTTTTAAATCACAGGATTCACAACAAAAGGAGTGTAAATCACGTTCCAGTCGATTTACCTTCCAAAGCACTGTTCGTCAAATTGAACGCAAGCGTATTGCTGAGAAGCTGTCGAAGGAAGCTGAACACAAGGAGGCACAACGTCGGTGCGAACTAGAGGCTATGAAAAAGTATGTACGAATTTTGGTTCATCGCCATCTTCTTTTTTAAAAGGATTTAAGGAGCCGCCTAATTTCAACAATATTATTTAATTTAAATGTTTGTACAGAGTTGAGGCGGAATTCCAACGGAAGCGGGCTCGAGAAAAAGCTTCAATTCGTCACCAATTGCGCCTGTTTTTGCTGGAAGAAAATCAATGCAGCAGCCTACCTGTTGATTGGCATTCCGACAATGTTAGTATCCCCCCAAATATATCTCCCTTATGCACAACATTCATACTTGAACGTACAAGGGATGGTAAGAGGGTGTGGCGTGCACTGAATTGTAAATCCACATTGAAATTTTGTTAGAAAGTGGGGCAATAAAGTAAAGAATAAACTACTTTGAATTCATGTCAACTTGTTGGGGCATATTTGTTCCTTATCCCCATGCTAAGTAGTCACTGCTATCTCAATGTATTTATAGAAAACATTTTGCGCTTTGTATTTTGTGAAATAATTCGCTTCTGTTCATCCCGTAGCAACTACGAACTGATCCGGATGGTGTAGGCTCCAGCCCCACATATGACAGTCCAACACCGCCCGAATATGCGCTGAACGACAACAGCTTCGCAATGTGAGTAAAAGATTTTTTTTTTGATTTTCTATTTTGTGAATTTAAACAAAAAAAAAAAAAAAAAAATCCGCTCAGGGATGGATATCATTTCAGCAGCTCAGCACAACAGATGCTAGACACCACTGCGGCTGATGTCAATCACAATGACTTACACAGCACTGAGGTGTCGCCACACGAGCATCACATGACACGTAAGGAGTATTTGATGTTTCAAAATGGGAGTGGTAAGCGACATTCCAATGACTTTCCCGCGGTGTGGGACAATAGTGCGAAACCGGCAATGGTGAGTAATTAAAGGACGCCTCTTTTTTTTCACAGAAATAGCATTTCAAAACATGATGAGTTTAAAAAAACTAAAAATAATTTTAATGTTTTTTTTTTCCTGCAGAAATTTGAGGACTGAAGATCCTTGATTGTGGTTCAAAATAATGGTCATCAATCATATCACAAAAAAAGCGTATAGCAGAAATTGCAAGTTTCTTGGTACATATATTTAAAGTTGCTAAATTTAAAAATAAAACGAAATGCAATGGATTCTAGTCAAGTTCACCATTGTGGAAGGATGTCACATATATTTGGTCAAAAAATTAATAAAAATAAGTGAAAAAGCTCAATAATGCCAACATTGTTTAATAATTGAAACAAATACATGTTAAACCGTTTTTTATAACTCAAATTTGTTTTATTTATTCATTAGTTAAGTCTTTAAGAAATAATTTTTTTGCTAAACTAGATACTAATCCTTGACTTTTTAATATTATATATTTTCCATAAAAGTAACCTTTGAACTCGGATTTAGAATATTATTTTCCTATAAAATTGACTGATTGATTGTTTAAAAACTGATTTAAAGTTGTTTAAGAAAGAAAGACATTATATGTAGTTAAAAAAAAGCTCAATCTTCAAGGTTGAATTTACCCTTTCTGTTCAAAAAAAATCATGTAAGTTATTATTTAAATTTTTAAAGCCTAGGTAAATTTTTGAAAAAAAAAAATAATAATGCAGAAAGTATCTTTGTGACATCGTTATGACACTCTAAAAAAATCAAACAGTTTGACGTCCAACTTTTAAAGTTGTGAGATGCTCCAAAAAGTAAACCTTTTTCTGGTTATACTGAATTTAATAAAAAACAACACGGGAAACATCTCAGCCTTCCGCTGGGGTCCCGCCATAAAAACTACACCATAAAAAAGTCAAATATTTTACATTTTTAATGCTATAATTTCCTAAAAAATATGCTTCATTATAAATAGATAGAATTAAATAAATTTATCGTTCCCTAGTAGCCCTAAGCCTTACCATTTGAGAATAAATTTGTTAGTTTTATAAACATTAATAAATGGATTTATATAAACCAACTGTACTTTACTTAAATCCTTTACCACTGAGTCCTGATATGAAAACAAACTCTTGAAGATTTATTCATTTGAGATTCCAAAACCACAAAAATTAAAGACAAAGATTTAAAATAAGACGACGCAAACTGCAGTAGTAGTCTGAGAGTGCATTTAAAAACTCAATCAGCTAGGAGAACAAACCATGTTACATTCTACTGAATGTGCTCAGGTGTTACTCAGGCAATGCAGGTAATGAAATAGTGGATGCTCTAGCAAGGGAGGGAGCCGAGAGACAGCTTTCATAGGACTCGAACAATTCTGCCGTATTGAGCCGTGAAATAATGAGGGAAGAAATAACCAAGAATTGGGCGACAACTTGGAACGACACTTCAGGACTTAGACTATCAAAAATACTGCTAGGAAGAAATTTTAAATGCACCCTACAAGGTGAGGTGAAGAAATAATGTTCTCCAGTTATGTGGTTATAATATAATATTTGCTAAAGTAAATTGTATTCAACTTCAAGATAGTTGCAGTCTATTTTAACACCAGTGGCACATTGTATTTATCTTACACTGTACAGTGTACACTGTGCAGTGTGCAGTCTTTCAAATAGCGAATACTTTAGAAAGAAAAATTCAACCGTATCAAAAGTATTGCATATAACTCCCTCATATAAAAGAACACATTACAAGAAATCGAAAAATCCCCATCACAAGTTTCACATAAGTTAAGCGTTGCAAAGTTTTGTCGATGTAATTTAAAGACTTAAAAAGTTTCGCCTGGATGTATGCTTGTTTGGCAAACGCTCAAACACACACCAGGCGCAGCACATACAACGTGGCATAATTTCATTGAAGGATCGCATGTTAAGTTCATATTCTGTTTATGACGCATCAACATTACAAATCCACAAATAAATTGAAACCAATTACAATGTCTCAGTGTCTCAAATTCAATCCTTAAATCAATACAAAACACCACAACGTCATCGCAGTTGGAATTTGCAAACCACCACAACTACAATATATACAAATTGCAGCGGTGTATCTAATTTACAGTAAATTGAAGCGGCAATTGACCACCCACACTGATATTGATTGTGTCAAGTGTGTGGGTGTGTGTGTGTGTGTGTGTGTGTGCGCGCACGTAACGGAAGCAACAGTGAAAAACAACCGTCTTGTAGAGTTAAGTTGTATTGAAACAGCAGGATCATTGCAAAACTCAATAGAGTAAATGTTATTCGCATTTATGCGCGGAGAAGATTGTATGCGAGTATCCCGCTGGCGCGTTGGATGACACTATGCTGAAGCTAATATTCTGAATTTATAACCAGCATGACTCTATTGACTACGAGTGCGGTAGAGTTGAATGGGCCCTCTATACCGTGGGGTCGTTTCACACACAATTTGTCTGCGACAGTTGGGATATGACAATGCGCAACAAGCGGGCTGTAATGATTGGGAAAAGTTGTACACACGCTGTAGAATGTCAAAAAAGAGAAGTGAAAAAGGGAATTGAATGAAATTGTTGCTGGTGGTGTTGGGTGTGGGACTGAGCTTCTAAAAATATCCATTGGAATTACATTGAACATGAGAGTTTTGCAATTGAAGTAGATTTTTTAAAAGCTTTGTGCGTTATTCTTAAATTAAAGCCTAAAGTTAGGCACCAATTTCCCTCATATTTAAAAACAAAAAGGACATTCAAAATCTGCCTATTTTTTATTAATAAAAATAAAAATGAGATTGATAAAAAACAATAAAAAAAAATATTAAAAAGGAATATTCGAAGCAATAGTGACGAAATCAGACTGCATGCATCCCATAAAACTCAATCAAACGGCATTTGTGCAGATAATATATTTTTTATTGGATGAAGCAAAACTAATCAAACGCATCCCATCCCCTTGTTGTGTTTTGGCACGCTTCCCTCGTGTCATTCCCGCTGGCAACGGTATAGTTGATTTACGCCATGGTTCGGGGTTGATTGTTTACTCTCATGCGAATGTATGTCATTGTGGGGTGGCGGCTAAACAAATAAGCGATCCACACACAATAACATACATTGATCCGCGTACATACACCAAACACATCGCTTATATTATTGCCGAAGACATAACAATCAGCGTGAACACGTCACTGCTGATGATGAGAGGGTGGCGAGTATTTTTTTTTTTTACTAGTGACACCTCGCTTTGCTAGGGGTTGCAACCCCACCCGCATGAGATGACGATGCATCGTGTTATTATTGCGAGAGATTAAAAAATAACGCTGGAATTTCATAAACTTTTCATCACAGTAAAAGTGCACAATGCACATTATCATGCGAATAGTTGAAAATTGAAATAGTTAGCAGTTTTTAGTAAAAACCGCCTGAATGTAGTCAACGAAATTATGATTTTATGAACAATTCACTCAACCATTGCACACTTTCAGGCGATCATTTTTATGTTCACAAAATATTATAATAATCCGCAATGATTTCATGTGTTGAAAGTTTTAATGCAAAATGTAAAATATCATCATGTTGAGTTCAATGACCGTTTACCGTATTGTATCGCACGACAAAATGCCCAAAGGAATTATTGCCTTACCGAATTATTGCCAATTATTGTCTATCATATTTCCAGATATTTTTCTACTCCCTATAGTGTTACAATGTGGGCCCCAATTTATTTGTAACCATAGTCTCGGAGGAGCACTTCACAGGTTGCACGCAGTTGCAATGATTTTTAAAGTGGCATAAACAACGAAAAATAATTGAAGCCATAACATTATCATTTTTTTATAACAGATTTACTTTTCCATTTTTGGGCTGGAATTAAAATAAAACATAAAAGTTTGAAAATAATTTACATCACCGTTCCCAATTTCTTAATGTGGGATAAAGTTTTACATAAATGCAACAGTTTCACAAGTTACAAATTGACATATTTTGCCAATAAAATTGTGTGTAGCTTGTTGGGACCGAGCCCGCAATAATTGTGAATGGTACTGCCTTCAGGGATTTCAACTGTACGTCATTGCCGTTGAGCTGTTACATAAAAGTACATTTCAAAAATGTATAAAATCTTGCTACCATGCTCGAGAATGTATTGAAGTGTTGGCAAGGGTGGAGGGTATTGGAGCTGAGTGCAATCCTCTCCCTAAACATCCATTATTCAGCAGTTCGATTTTTGACATATTATAAGTCGGCCCATTTTTTTTTCTGTATAGTCATGTGCACGGAAGTGCAATGGTTTCATTTTTTAAAATGTTGTATTAAAGCTGTAAAAAAAATGTTGCTTTCTAGAGAAGAATAAAATAAAATAAATTATTCGCCAAAAAGTATGTAATAAGAGGAGTACTCTTATTACATACTTTTTGGCGTTTTGTAAATTAATTTAAATAGTATTTGCATTTAAATACGGCTGGTAATAAATTTTATTTACTTTCTTGACAACTTTATTTAAAATGTTTGAACGTCATTGACAAAAAAAAAATGAATGTCTTTCCTAAACACTTTACAAAATATGATGAACACTAAGCACAATCGCCTTGCAGTTTATATTTATATTAAAATGGGGCAACCTATAGATTAAATTGCATAAATTTGAGACAGAAATAGATTCCATTCATGGAATAAAATGGGTTTATGTATTTGATTCAATTAAATGTATTATATGGGGGGTTTCGTTTTTCAGAAATAATAAATCATTTTTGTTCATAGTCACGCTACAGCAAGAAAGCCGGATTTGCACATTTTCTTGAATGAATTTGACGACATTTTCATTATCTCTCATTTTTTAATAAAGTTGTAGTTATACCAAAAATTGAGTTGTAAAATTGAATGACTTAAATAAGTAGAATTGTAAATTGTAGTCATCTGATGAATTGGATTTTTTATTTTACTGATAAAATTTGATCTTATTCTAGTTTAGGAGGCCGTGTTTAATTGGTTTCATTGACGGTGCTTCTGGTTCAAATTTCTTTCCGTCTCTTTGGCAGACGTCCTCTTATTATTGTGTCATTACATTTGTATTATTTAAATTATTATTTAAAGCAAACATTTAGGCGTTTCAAAATACCAATTTGAATGTCAATTAACTATTAAAAAACTCTGCTTATCGTTTTAAAATCTCTTATGTTGGAAGGTGTTCACCTGTTCCGGTGTTTAAAACTTGCTTAAATCTCATTGAGAGATTAACGCTACAAGAAAAATCAAACCATTCTTGCCTACTTACGGGCTATTTTGATCAAAGCCAAGTTTTTAAAGCTTATTTTCCCAACGACATCACACTTTTCACTGTGTAAAGATGAAAATAAAATACAAAATTGACCGCACCAACGAGACCATGTCATTATAATTTATAACACGTCTCATCTCTGTCACGTCAACCTGTTGATCAACGTTGAAGGCTACTTTATATCACAATATGTTAAGTGTATAGCGTACAAAATTATCCAACCTGTTGAGCAAATGATCAAATTTAGAGGTGCCACGCAACAATAAACGCGAACCATTCTCGAGCACATTTACATTCACACTATAATATGATGTTTCACAAAAGGGTGGGTTTTGGTGCGTCTTTTTGTGAAACATCCCTTTACATGCTTTAATTTCTATAAATACGTTTGCATGCGTCTGCCTCTTAATTGAATAGCGTTAAATGCTTTCTATAGATTCATTCGCATTGTGTTGTGCTGTTAGCTGTAATCCATACCACTTATATTGTTAGTGTGGCATTGGGTTCTTTTTTTTCCCTTCAGCCCAACAAAAACCGCACCCACAAACTTGGTAATATTGGACATGTGTAACCCGTACTTGTTTTGTATGTCATCTCAGTGCGTCTTATGTGTCACATCCACCTACGTCGGACATAATATGTGGATTATGTGCCGTTCCATTAGTCACATTCAATAGGGAATAGCACTTAAACAACTGGACAATACAAAAGATAATCTACCCCATTGTATTTGCTTCGTATAAATTGCAATGTTGTTCAACCCCTTCTCGTATGGGGGGGGGGTTGATTCAAAGGATTCAAAATTTCATTCCCCCCGATCAGTGGGTGTCAGGTGGAATGTGTGCATTAACCCCAACATCCGCAAAATGACAAACAATCCTACCTATGTACCAATGACAATGCACATAATGTCTGTCGTTGAGTTTCAAAATAAATTACTCATCCCCATTTTATCAGAACAAGGCATCCCCGTACGTCTTTCAGTGGCGCTATTCACCTCAATGCTTACATTTTGTGGATACCTTTATTTGCATCGTATTATGAGTGTTGGTGCCTTTTGAATGTTACACCAACCCTTACCAAATATTTGTGCTCTTATTAGTTAATGTTATGTTAATTTAAATTTTCCTCTTTTCGTAAATTATGCATCCAAAGATGAAAAAAGATAAGGTGTCACCACCACAGACTTAAAAAAAAAAGCCTAAGCATCATTTAGTCGCATTAAGAGTCTTCCTTTTCAGAGAATTCATTTTTAAAACAATCAGGTCTGGTTGTTTACTGATCCTCTTCTTGTGAGGACCAAAATAAAATTTTTGAAAATTTTATTCTTGAACTAATTTATGAGCTCAGACTTTTCAGGCTAAGACCCGGACTAATTTGCAGCGCCACGTATGATGAGGGTGTCTTAAAACCCATAACGAAAAAGCCGTGTTCTCGTTTTGGTTTGAATTTTAATTGTGAATGGATTCAGAGATTTAATTGTAAACATTCCCTAAACTAAAAAAAATTACTCACCCACCAAAATTGCCTGAAAGTAGGCAACATTTATTCAAATTTTTTCTAACAAAGAATGTATTTCATTTAAATGGCGGCCTTCCTCTTAAACTTTTTGTAGGGTGAACGTTTAATGCGACAGTTGCGTCCGGGATGCAAAAGGCAGCGAATTTAATTAAATTGACCCTGTTAAAAAGTTCATGCAAAATCACAGTTTTGATGAGTCTCACACGCATTGATGTTGGCACAAAGGGTTGCTGATTTTTACGGTTGCGGCCTTATTATATAAAGTTGGTGCCATACTTTAGAATGTTGTCTGTATTAAGTTGGTGTGTGTGTGTATTTGTTTGTGTAAAATAATCTCCATTTTTTCAGTATTGTTACAAATATTGGAAGGATGTGGCCATTTGTTCAATTTCAGGTGGGATGAATTGAAAATAATAATGGGAAGTGATAAAAGTGTTATGTAAAATATGTTTTTAACTAAAAGAATTGCAGAATATTTAAATCGCCCAATGATATTCAAAATTCACAACGATTTCACTGTATTTATTTTATAGACTACATTAAGGCGATTATGAAAAATATAGTTTTCTGACTTTAAAACATAAAAAGTTGATTACAATTTCAGTTCCAAATATTTATTTTAAAACCAATTAAATATTTAAATTGACATTAAACCCAATTGCCTTATAAATAGCAATAAAATGCGTTTCAGTTCATGCGATTACGTAGCATTAAATCTCATGCTCACTCGTGCGGCAAATACACTAATCATGTTACGGACATTCAACATTTATGTGCGTAAAACTAACCCACACCCCACATTCAATTAGTTTCTTCATTCCACATCTGTCATATTTATCAAATTATATCAGTGATATTTTTCACATGATAATCTACTGAAAGCAACAACTTGTATACACACAACAAAAGCTTTAGGTTAGGAAACGTACCAGTTAACAACGTACATAATACGGAACGGAACACACCAACACATTTTTATTCGATGTAACGTAACAAAAAACTCCTCCTTTATAAAGGCGCAAAAAGACGTTAGTATTTTGTGAAACTTAAGTCAATGCACGTACTGACTTAGTGTCGGTCTTGATGATTGAGTCTACAAATGAATGGGGGGGAGGATTGGGGGGTGGTTTATTTTCCGCCCTAAAAGAGCGTACACACATTGATGTGACATATTTTGCAAGTTCCTGGTACATTGCAGTATGGATTAAATAAACTTGATAAATTGACATACATAATATACACTTCTCAGCTTTAATCTCTTTCTCCCTGTACTTAATGTATATTTTGCACACTATCACAATGAAAAGGCTTAATTTTATTTAATAAAGCATAAGCTTTTTTTAATCAAAACAATAAAATGTATGAAATAGCAGAAAGAGGCAAATATAATACAAGATAATTGCAAAAAAACGCAACAACCGCATGGTTATTATCGACGCGGTTACACTCAGCGTGTGATTATATGACTAATTAGTGTGTGCCTTACAAAACAACAACCACATCAACAACACACACTACAAACGATCGTATGACAACGTTCGCGGCAGGGATGACCACGCAACAATTGTTAACGACTGCAATAATTAAACTTCGGTATTGAAAAATGGTGTTTAACATTTACTCATTTTTTTCAGTTTAAAATGTTTAATCAAGTTTTTTTTATCTCACTTATATGAACAACAAAGTGAAATTATTTTAATGGAAAAAATACACCGTTTGTGAAATAGAGAATATGTGGCTTTAAAATTTTTGAATTTTGCCATTGAAATTGTAAGAAAACATTTCCTTTCATCAATAAAAGGCTAGTAATATTGTAGAGCATTATGTTATCCTAAAATTGCAGGATATTTAGTTATAAATTGGCAATTTATTAAAATGTTGGGGAAAAAAATAATTTTTAGGTTATGAAATTCGGACGGGTGACAATTTTGTTACACTGTAAAAACTGTATCATAAACGTTTACGGTTAAAATCATTAAAGCCGCTTTGTAACTACAACGCTTTTTTTGCAATATTATTGTCCTTGAATCATAGAACTTTGAAACAATGAAAATGATGAACATTAAAAAGATTTTAATATTTATCATTAAAATTTTATAAATATTTTTTTTATATATTTTATAAACATTGTTTTATCCTCCTGGAGTATTTCTGCATGACTCATTTTTTTTTAGATCAAATCGGGTATGCAAGAATTTGTACCCTTCGTAGGTCGTACTCAAACTAAAAGGCTTCGCTTCTACACTAAAAATGTTATCTTTTCCAAAAGTACATACAGACGAATTCAAATGTTGCCGCAAATATATTGTACTTTACGATTCGACGACTATAACTTGTTTGTAACTATAATAATGTGATATGTGCCCAGTACATTATCATAATATGGAGGAAAGCAGCATCAAGACGGCGCCAACTGTCTTCACATTTAAGTAGAAAGTGTATACAATGTAATCCCACCCCCATCCATGATCCATTTATATTTATATGCGGTATACGCAATATTTTGGATTGAATTTGCATCTATTATCCTGTAATGTGTTTAGGGCAAACTACCCCCGTCCTCATGTCCTCTTTTTACACTCAATAACAACTTTAATTGAGACACACAATAATAATAATTATAATTACAGAAGTATTAGTCACAGTATTTAGTCCTTAATTCAATTTATTTACACGATAAACAAAAAGGACTCCTTTTATCTTTATGTGTTGTGCCACACCGACTTTCCATATGTTTCAAAGATTTGCTTCAAAATTAAAAATGTTACGAGGAAAGAAAACGCCTGAATGTTTGCAATCACCCCGAACACCTTTTTGGTGTTACAAAAATAATAAAGAGGTGTAGAAGAAGTTGTTTCTAACAGATGTGGTAAGATTGGGCAATTTATGCGCAAATCTTGTGAACGACACAAAAAGGAATATGCTTATATAAATAATGTAGTAAAGAGATCAACATCGATGCTCATCGGGCGGGTGCATTTCATGAAAATTTAGAAGCTCACATATGAGGGAGTTATCAAAAAAATCTTGGAAGGGGAAAAAAATAAAGGAAGTACAATGAAACGAGTGACTTAACACACCACGTTAACCAAATTCACCCCACCCACCCACTGCGGAGGGGGTGCAAAATGATGCGCGTTGTTTTTACAAAACTACTCGATGTTTTTTTCCCCCATTTTTTTGTTTTAAAAATGTGAATGCAATGGCACGTCCGTCTCTTTGTATACCACGACGGACGGACGGACTGTATTATCTGGCACTGCGTTACTAATGTACAATGTGGGGCGCCGAAAGTGGTGGTGAGAAGCGTCGCGGTCGCGACCATCATTGCTTTTCAATGTACTTCTATAACAAACACAGTCATTATATTATGTGTGAACAAATGCCCTCCTTCATAACTGTAGCTGTATCGTTGTCATATACAAATGGTACGGTCACCATACGACGTCGCTTGTGGCGTCGAGACGTAGCGACGACGCACGCGACAAACGCGAGCACATAGCAGCAGCAGCAGCAGCAGCAGCAGCAGCAGCAGCAGCAGCAGCATTATACGCAGCAGCAATCAACACGAGCAGCGTACTACTAAAAGCAGAGTGTCGCTCCTTCACAAGCTTCATTCAGCATCGCGACGTCTTCACAGTAACATACAAACTTTGTAAAAGTGAACAAGAAATACATTACAAGTAAATATAACTGTTGCAGTTGCAGTTACATACGATTAAGGACATTATAACAGTTATTGGTCTCCGTGTTTTGTTTTTTTTTCAAACTTTTACACTTAAAACTTTAAAAGCGTGCTAAGTTTTTTATTGTATTCAAAAAAAATTTCAATTTTAAATTGTTCTTCCACATTTATTGGGGCATATCCTTGTAACGTGCAGACAATAAGTTCCAAGTGATTTTTTTGCGGTAAATATTTTTTTCATATTTGTCCGAACTTGTTGCAATATTTTCAAAACTGTGTTGCGATTTCAATTTTGAAGCGCAATTTTGAAACTAATTAATTCTAACGGTTATTGTGTGGTTGTTGTTGTTTTTTTTTGCTTGTTGTAGAGATTTACATTTTTAGGAGTGAGAAGTGCAACCGATAGAATTCGCTAAAAATGCGTTATTTAGTTGTTTGTGTCTTTTTGGTGATGTGCTTGACCATGATGAAACCGACGGAGGCTGGTCCTAGTGGTGTAGATATTGGTAAGTCATTAAAATTTGTATTTAAGTGGTGTTCCAATTAATTGTACTGTAAAACATGATTTTCATTACAAAAATGATTCAAAAATTGTTAAATGACAATTAAATTAAACGCCTTAATGTAGCTTCAGTTAATTTATTAAAACTATTGCATAATACTTGACGTTATTTAAATAAAGAAGTATTTTATGATGCAATTTAAATATTTCCAAACGTTTTAAATAACCACTTTAATTTTTGTGTGAAAATTATTCATAAAACTCTAGAATGTTCCTTAAATTGTTTCATTTGAACAAGATACGTTTAGGTATGCATCATTTCTTTGCATTTTTATTAGCTCTACCCACATACATTTAATGAAGAAAAAAATAAATTCCTGGAAGAATTGGTATTAAAAACAATTAATAAAATAAGGACGTACCTACATAAAATGTGCATGCATCAAATTATCAGACAGTAAAAACAAATGGTATCTGCAAATATCAACATAATTCATTTTAAAATTTCTGTAGATTTCAACCCTTAATAACAATAAATTTATGCTTTCATAAAATACTCAGTAATTCTCATGTTAACTAATTATTGTTCCTAACTACAATATTACGTTCGATTTGAATTTATCAAAATAAATTCAAAATAAGTTGTTTAGTAGAAATTACTTCTGTGCGACCAATTTTAATTAATAACATAATACAGCCTAATTTTACTTTACTCCCCTTAAATTATGCAACAACAATCATTCTAAATTATTATAAATAATGGCTCTAAAAAAGGAGAACTTAAGTTTTATCAGCCCGTAACGATTCTAAAGTCTAAATTTAGGAGTTTTGAGCGCTATAATGAAACTTCCATGAATTATTTAAAATTGTTAAGTTTAAATAAAATGGAATAACGTATTTAACACTAATTCAAAATTTCTTGAAACAAAACTGCATTTTGAAAAAATATCTGGATTTAAGTGAATAATTTGCCTTAATGCAATTCAACAAGCATTAAAATGCAAATTTAAAAGAAATTTCAATTCAAGTCATTTTTTTCTACGTCTTCAGAAACATGCAGTTCCTTCAACAAAACCAAACAAAAAAATGTCATGAAAATGTAACAAAATGGTGGCACAGAACATTTTCGATTAACCAGCAACAGCTTGCTATATTACGGCAACATGAGTGACAGAAAGCAATCAAACAAAAAAAACATTTTCTACTTGTTGAAAAATGTTAAATGTCGAAGAAAGGCAATTGAAATGAAAACACATCCGGTAACGGTATCTCCCGATAAAGCCCCCTGATGATTGCACGCTTTTTTTTATCATTTTACAGGGATACTTGTGCCATCCTTGCATAGATGTAGGCTGAGTGGGTTATGTAAAAATTTACGTATCACTCGAATTTACCGTTTTTATCTTTTTGTATCAATTAATTTCCGTTTTATGTTTCATTACAACTTTTTGAGTATGTGTGTGTGTGTGTGTGATTTACTTTTGTGGAACGCGCTTTTAAGGGTACATAATATTTTATGAATGTTGTCAAAGTAAACGATTTCTGGGGCAGTAGAGAACATTCAGAACGGTAAATGGTTTTTGTTGAATGAGATTTTGGTGTTTCACAAAGTGGCCGCGGTCACTCCGAAATGTAAAGGTTCACGACTCACGCTGAAACAGTTCATATTTAACTGAAATGCGAGTTGTCTGAAAGTTGTTTCATTTTTATTTTATTGATAATGCGGGCTGTGTGAGTTGGGGGGGGGCTCCATAATTATGCATGCGAGTTCAACCCTCAAAGAGACAAACGTTTAGTACTAAATCAGCGATGTAATTTAAAAAAAGGAATGCAAAAAGTTGCAAAACAAGAACCCGTTTTATTTTTATTTTTTATTGTTTGTTTTACGACGAGGGATGGGTGGAAATGAATACGCGTGGGTTTTTAAGAGATGAGCCATTTTATATTGTGCATGCGGGGATACTATCACTTAAAGATAATATGCGAAAACAAACCGAGAGGAGATGTCGGTTGACATGTGTGCTTTGATTGTGAGCTTGCAAATGTATACAGCACGTTTTGTGTGAGTCAATACAACAGTTGCGGAGACATTCTCACAAGGTTTGTGCGGATAAAAAACAAATACCTACTTGTATGCGGGGCAAACTAGATTTTTAAATGGTCCCTTTTTTTTGGTTGCTGTGTGTAACAAAACCTCAGTGTTTATGTTTGCAAATCCCATGGCCCTTGGGCATATTGGGTAATGGTTTATTAAGTAAATTGAAAGCCACCTCCGCATGTAGTACATGCAATTTGTATTCCAGCCTTACATTCACAAATAGCATGTCCTATACTAGTTGTAGCCTTCAATGTAACTGTTGGTTGCTGCCAGACACACATTTTGTTTGTGCGAATATTTCCGGTGGCAAACTTTGCGCGAAATTGAAGCTCGTCTACTGATGCTGCTACATATTTTGGCCATCGTTTACAGATTTTATGGTCAGAGAAAATAAATTGGATGAACAGCCGTGTAAACGGCAAATTGCATTATATACTTCAAAGTAATGTCTCAATGAGTTTGCAGGCATACGATGCGATGTTGTATGATCAATCACATGAATTTACTCAAGGGTATTTGACTTGTTTATCTGTGGTTAAAATTCATTTTGTATTTTAAAAAGGAAAACACAACGTGAGATGGACGGAATTTCTCATAATAATTAGAATAATTCAAATTTGTATTTTTTTAAAGACAATTAAAACAAGGGGGTTTCGTTTAATCTCAGCAAAAAATAAATCGCGGATTTATATATAATATTTTAAAGTAAGTGCCTTTAACATTCCGATGTAAATAATTGCTTCAAAATAATGGCAAATTATTCATTTAAAGCAATTTTTGATTAGATACAGTTTGGAAACTCCATAATCGCTACTAAAGCATAATTTAATGCGTTTAATTTAAATTTCCCCGATGTGTGTTACCATTTTTAATGAATGAAATAAACATTTTTAATAAGTTATAATCCATCATTTAAAGCGTCATGCTTATAGAATTTTTACAAAGGTAAAAGCATTTCAACTTTTTTTGTGGATTATTCCCATTTTAACTTAAACACCAGCCACTCAAAGCTGACAAGTTCCATTAAAATATGTTAAATTACGCAAGTATGCCTAATTGAATTTTGCACACCTCTCTTTACAATGCCTCGGTTTTATTCACGCTTCAAAACCGACCACAACGACTGTAAATAAATTAACGATAAGCTTGGCTCTGCGTCTTGCACAAACACACACACACACACACACACACACACACACACACACACACACACACACACACATACACACACACACACACACACACACTCCAAATTTAAACAGCACTCGGTAGCAGGAATAGCGTAAACCTAAAACAAAGTTAAATGCTTTTATACTTAGAACACAGTCAAACAAAGTTATGTTTGACTTTAAAGTTCTAACGGAACATTATGTGCTTTACTATATTGTGTGTGTAACAATCATCAAAAGGGCACGTCCCTCTTCGGCAATTACTCAATACACTATGTATAGGTATAGAAGTTTGCAATAATGTGTACGTGTGCCAGTTCACGCAGAGACTGCGAAATTGTGTCACAAAGAAACGGTAAAAAAAAATTATTTGTGTTTTGTAGCTGCTTCTTTTTTATCGTCTTTTACAAAATAGTAGTTCAAAATGAAAACTGAAGTCAACATTTAAAAAGTTTTATAAATTAAATTAAATTGCATAACTTAAATTTGTGCAACGTATTTACAGTTTCACTTCAAATAAGTTTCAACGCGTTCAAGCACATTAAGCGCCATGTAAGCGCCTTAAGGGCTGCAATCGTATATTATGTGGCGTTTAAAAATGTTAAACAACTCCTTTGATTAATTCAATTTTAATTTATAACCGTTGTTTATTGATTGAAAGAATTCGCACGACAAAAACCCATGGCAAAATATTTGAACAACCCACACGTACTTACATGCGATATTGAAATTTTAAAATAATAATTAGATTTTAATGAAAATTCCACAACATCCCAAAATAGCTCCGCCGACGATGAGTGGGGCTTCTAATTAATTGGCAATTTCAAATAATTCACTGTGAAATTTAATTGCAAATAATAATAATTATTGCTTTTGACATTTTATGTTTCCATATTGGATAAAAATAGAAACATTAGACCTAATCTTACTTTTCCAAAGTATAAACAGCACAGCAAGTGGCTGGGGGGACTTCTACAATAAATGAATGTGCGTCTAAAATGATGACTGAGGCCCTTTAATTTGACATCAAAAATAATTACACTAAAGGGACAATCATTTTGTCTGAAATATTTCCTTTCTTATGCATAATTCTCATTTGTTTTGCGCCATGCGATGAGAAGTTGAGTTGCGTCTTGGAACTTTAATTAATCATAATTGATGTTAGGAATTTTTCGTTATGAAAAGTTTAAGCTTTCTGTTAAAACAATTTGATTACGTCTTTCATGTTTTACACAATAAAAGTTAATTTTGTATTAAAAGCAGAAATTGAGCCTAATTTATGTAGGTGGATTTCTTACTATTTTTTAAGAATACATTAAGGCGCTTTTGAATTATAAAATCATAGTTAAGTTAGGAAAAAACTTTGATGTCCGCCTAAATTTAGTCAATCACTACCATTATCAAAGGTTTCCATTCAATCCATTGTCTTTTCATAACTGTAGTTTAGTCTTGAAGGACTTATAAATATGTGTGACCAAATTAAAACACCGCCAGTACTGAAATTAACATGAGCAGAATAAACAATGCAACACAATGTCAGCCTTGACATACAATCTACAGCATTTCCCTTAATGCCTCTAAATATAGTCTGATATACGACACATTACTAATTTCTTAATTTCATTTCAATGTTCGAAATGCAATCTCCGCCCCGATTAACCACCCCCCTCCCCATCCATTCAGTTCAATGTGACCATTTCGTAGTTCCACCCAATCATACAAATCACAATAATAGTTGGTTCCAAAATATCTCTCTATCTGCAGCCAATTCCACTCCGTCCCTCGTCAATCGTCATTCTTGATTACAAAATCACTTGATACTTCTGTTTATCATGCCATACGATATCAATATACGACTTGGGACACAACAACTCAATTTGTGTTGACGTGTGTTTTCAGTATTTTATTACAATTTTACCCCTTAAACATTCATAGTTTTTTTTTTTTTTGCATTCTTTTTGATAATGTTACGTTGCTCATTAGTGTGTAGGAAGACGCACGCAACCATTATCAGATGGCCACTTCAGTTTTAATCTGCGCATTTGTAGCTGCTGTAGAATACAAAATATTTCAACGCCCACAATCAATTGTTTATTACAAATTTAAGTATGCAACTCACGATAAAACTTCGAAACAGGACCATAATAGAACATTCAAATTAACTTATAAATACAACAAACACATGCTTTATCTTATTGTAATTATTAAAATGGTGCTGTAAAATGTTTCTAGTGTTTTGAACCTGTGGATGAAACATTCCCCCACCTTCTCGAATATCGGGGGGTGATCTTTATAATTACCTGAAGCCTCCAACTTTGCACAAAATCACGTAAACAAAGTTGTTATCTCAATGGTCTGATATTAATTAAAGTTTAAGTGTTTACACAAAAGGCGCTGGAGTGAAGAAATTGCTTATTGAAATGTAATCTTCACATTTCAATGGAGTGAGTCTTAAAAATGTTTTCATTGACTTAATAATTATAAGTTTTTGAATATTTTAGGAAAACAAGGGGCCCCTCCATTCTCTCAGACTCAATTTTTTGAGCATCATCTTTCAACCCTTTTTCCTTGGATATTCAAAGGACACAAAAGAACACAAGCCCACGCAATATGACTGAACAAGAATACCTAAAATTTAGGCCAATGCATTTTGTTTTTCAACTCTCCCCACTAATTTAGCGGTCACATAATCACTTGGCCATTCGTTCGCCACATTATAACGGGGTTTTTAGTGGGCTGCATTGGAAGTGGTTGATAAAATTGTGGGATGTCCCGTTTGCAAGCAATCATGTTTTATTTGTGGTGGCCTTAAAAGTTTATGACTCCTGAATGGATAAAAAAATCGGATCCCAACTATAGTGTGTAAATGAATGCACGTCATTATTGAATACTTGTTTCGCCTGAGAAACGTTAAAATTTAATTAAAAGCGCCTACATTATACTAAATAAAGGCGTTGAGTGTTTCATTTCATAAAATTTCGATAGTATACATCTAGGCAATTTGATTAATAGTTATGTACAGTAGAAACTCGTTGATTGTGAATTTATGTCTTTAACATTTTTTTAATTTTAAATAATGGATCTACGTTTTACAGGCACACGACCTTTAAACTTTAAAATACTGTGCAATATTCATAACAATAAAGCATTGCATTGAAAGCATTATTTCACTTAATCTATTCTTAATTATACGAGTGTGTAAGTACAAATCTTTGTTCCACATAATATCCGTGTCAATTCCATTGTGTTGATCATTTCAATCATTTATCCATTAATTATTAACACAAACATGCAATAGTTATTTTGTGTATTATATTTTCCCATACAACAAACTTATTGAGGACAGAAGATAATGCTTGCGCCATTTTATCAACACAAAATGCCCATACATGAAACAGATATAAATCGATTTTCTACATAACATAACCGGGTATGTGTAGAACAATGTGGCCGATTGTTTATCCATCAATCACACAATGCACACCCCAATGCGACCCGAGGGAGGCGGGTGTGGACACACTATACATGTGGCAGAGTAAATGGTATTCAATCGTTGCAAATGGACAGATCATTTCATTGGGACATCTTCAGTTGAATGGCTTTTTTACTCGAGACATTTCAAGGATTTACCCAATTTTTTTTGTTTTCAAGCTTTTTTTTTTATTGTTGATGTGTTATTTATGGCTTCTCAATAGATGCTTGGCAGATTTTGTCTTGCCACAAGGCAATCTTTAACAATAATTCCTTGTTTATTGAAGACATAAAAAAAAGATTAATCCCACAATACTGTGTTATTTAAAGCAACAAAATGAAACTTAAAGAACAAATTTAAACCGAAGTTTTTGCTATTATTAATACTTTCATTTTGATTTAATACGATAATAATATCAAAAAATGTAAGTAATTTCGTTGCAAAAATATGAACACTTAAATTGTGATGAGTTTCCTTATTATTGAATCCCTTAAAAGTGTGCAGCTGCATAAAATCACAACGCTGCCCTTTTTCCATAATATCGGCGAGGTACAGTAGTAAAAATTGTTGCTTCCACATTTTCATTACATTCAGGCGCAAATGTGCTGAACAAATCGCCTACAACATATACCGCATAAAACGATAACAAATCTACACCAGCGCTTTCTTTATATGGTTTACTGGATAATCCAGTCTCATGTGCAAGCATTACACGTCTCGGGTCTTCGAGATTCGGCTAGGATTTGTTTCATACTGGTAACTGGATGGCGCCGCAATGCGGTCGGAAATGACTTAGACTAATTTAGCCACTACTTTATTGAATTGTATTCTACAATTTATGCAAAACAGGCAGTTTACGACTTATACTACGACCAGTTGCTGTGGGGAAGGCAGAAATAAAAGCATTGTTGTGGGCTGAGATAAAATGCATACATATTTTGTCTTTATTATGATAGGATTTAATAGCGTCTAAGCACGATGTGGGGAAGAGGAAGTGAGTGATAAAATTGTAAGCATTAAATTAATTAATTTTGTTAAACGAGATTGCGGGTAAGATTCAGTCTTCCTTATTTTTAATTTATTTTATTTAACTAGATTGTAAATAAATAATAAAAAATTTATTACTAACTGTATGAAGTAGTGGGCGATGGAATGCACGGGTTTAGTTGCAATATAAAAATATGTTACTCAACCCGTCATTTTGGAATTCCAATTTTGTATCGCATCAATATTTAAAGTGTTCCACAAATAAAATTTTGCTTTCACACGCGTCACTCGCATTTTCTACAATTCTGTGTCAATAATGCTGATTTTTTTATTGGAGTTTTAAATGGTGATTGTAACACTTTCTTGCATACTTAGATTTCAAAAAAAAAATGGATTTTGGCTTTGAAATTATTTTGTATAATCAATTTCTAGAGTAGTTATGACTTCAAACGTCTTTTGCCTTTGAGATCTCACCATTTCCAAAATAGGATCTCAAACGATCTCAATTTTTGAGGGTGTCTGAAGAATCTTTCTGCATCATTATATTTATTCTTTAAAATTTTCCTAGGCTTTGAAAATTCACAAAATTTTTGAAATTTCAAAATGTTGTTTATTTTATTAAACGATTACAGGACATTCTTTATTATTGTGTTTTACGATTGAAAATGATCTCATTAAAAAAAGGATGCCATTGAAATGTATTCTTACAGAATTTTCATAAAATTTTAATAAACCGGAAGAGTTAGCGCCAATTTATTGCATAACACGTTGATTGGCCAAAAAAAACAGATAAAATTTTTGAGAGGAATAGTCTGATAGAGTATGAGAATGTTTATGCAAATAATTTTGTTGAAATTTCAAGGATGTTATAGGGTTGTGTGAAACATGAATTCATTTTAAATCTCATTTAACTTTTGATGGTTTACCTTCCTGCATTAATTTGGGTTAACAAAATCAGGGTTAAATGTAAATTTAACTACGTGCGGTTTAAATTGCACATTTTGTCGATTTTTTTTAAAGAACAATTTAGTGATTGACAAAATTTATGCAATTTGTAATAAAGTAACTGTTATCATTGTTAAAGAAAATATTTCACTGCCAACCTGATTAAAAAAAAATCATTTAAAATCACTTACAATCAATAAAAAGTTAATTTTACTTAAAGATTCTCACAAAAACACGGATAAAATTGAAATAAACTTATGACAACATCAAATTTAAACACAAACATTTGAAGGACTTATCTACTTCATTTTAATTTTTATTGTTCCAGTGTTGTATTGTTCTAGTGTTTCTTGTTCAAATCCTTAACCAAAATGAACTTTTTATTAACAACAATTTAACAACAATAGGATTAAACATCAAAGGACTTTCTGCACAAAAATATGAACACGTAATGTTAATGCCGTTTAGCCTTTCCCACCCCTCCTCCACAATTATGCCACACAGAAAGCAACGTGCAACGAATCGAGTACACCCATTCCAGACCCTTTTCATCTCACGTAGACTAAATAAGATACGATACATTTACAACGATAGCTGATCCGAACTCAACGTATTGCCTCAGAAATTGCGCCGTTGCATGGAGCAACAAAAAAGGAAGCGCAACAGAAAACAGGACAAAAGGGAATTTTCCACAAACAATTTTTTTTTCCTTCTTCAAAAATCTCCCATAACAAAAGGAAGCCTTCAAAGTGATGTCCACATAATATTACACACAAATCACATAAATGAAAAAGAGAATGGAAACAATTTAAAGTGAATAATTTTCCGATTTCCATTATAAATGTCAAGCAGTCAGATTTAAACCGCAATTATGTTGGATGTGTTTCAGCTACAGACCTGTGACTGTTTGTCAGCCACAAAAACATTGTACATTGAGAGAAACCAACCCCACCCCACCCTCTAAAATGGGGTTGGCATGGTGTTTAAGTCTCAAACGATATTATAAAATGTACAAAATAAAGAATTGTAAAAAGCACTGTATAACGCTGACCCAAAGTGAGTGTGGTGCAAATACCAACCCCCTTACCATTAAATTTAATTGTTGTAACCGCACAAATGCGGCACAACCGCATTTATGGTTCGTCCTTCCTCCCTAGTGAATCCTCCACTAAGCACGGAACAAAGTTGTAAGCTGTATTGCGGGAATATAAATACATAAACCGGAAAAGCTTCGCAATAATTGTGCAGTTGTTAATTCTTGTGTTTGATAATACTTGTTAAAAATCAGAAGTGGGGTGATTGTCTGCACGGGCAATTAAATACACTGTTTTGATTTAAATAAATAGTGTGGCAAGGATTTAGTAAGTGCATGCATTTTAAGGTTGGTGGACTTTGTGGGGAAAAAATGGATTTTGGCTTTTAAATTTTTTTGTATAATCAATTTTTAGAGTAGTTATGACTTCAAAAGTCTTTTGCTTTTGAGATCTCACCATTTCCAAAATAGGATCTTAAATGATCTGAATTTTTGAGGGTGTCTGAAGAATCACCAAAAGATACTTTCTGCATCATTATATTTATTCTTTAAAATTTTTCTAGGCTTTGAAAATTCACTAAAGTTTTTAAATTTCAAAATGTTCTATAAATTATTTTCGTGAACTACAATATTGAGTTTTACCATGAAGATTGATACTTTTTTCCAACTTTATATGGAACTTTTTCCTAGAATATCTAAGAATCAGTTGTTAAACATTTCTGCATCAACATTTTTAAGAAAAACAAAAGTTGAATTTTTGGCCCCAAAATTGAAAAAGTAACAAGGGTACCCCTTTGATGTTTATCGGCCAAAAAAAAAATTTTTTACAATTCGGTATCAATAATGCTGATTTTTTTATTGGAGTTTTAAATGGTAATTGTAACACTTAATGCATACTTCGATTTCAAAAAAAAAAATTGATGTGATGTTTCAATTAAGTATGCTAACAATTAAATGACGTTTGCAATTTTTATTTAAACCCTGGCTTTTAATGGAAACGTTTTGAGAAATTATTTGACACATTAAAATAACCCTAACAACCACTTGAAGTACTTAAAATGAAGATCATTAAATTGAAACAAAACGTCATATCACAGTAAAGATAAAATAAACAAAGAATTAATTTGTTTTCCTTAATACTCCTCAGCTAAAGAAAAAACAGAACAACAGATAATCTCGTTTAAACCCAACCACCACCTGATGAAAAAATAACTCGCACAGCAATATTAAATCAGCACGATTTATTTATGATCCTTTTCGCAATTATTATCATTCACCCACACGCTTCGTCGTAAAAAGTGTACACATAATCAAAGCCATCCTAAGCTCCATCTTATCACTCACTATATGGCCACAATATTTTATACAGCAGCTCATGATAAAGTGTCGCGCACGTACATATAAATCACATTAATGCAGCATTGCACATGGACGACACAATGCATTTTTGTGCAGCATTGCTACACCGTGGCGCATTTACAACAGAGAGAGAGAAAATGCATTAAATGGTAATCGCAACGTAAATGTAATACCGCTTTTACAATGATGAGATCGAAATGGACAAATAACGGGAAAGCAAATATTTTTGTTTGTTTAAAATCATCGAGAACTGTTGGTCTGTTTTTTTGTCTACGTAAAAGTTTTTGTGACACAATTTTATTGAAAATATTTTTGTTCAAGGTTGCTTAACAAGATGATCTCTATAGTTGGGCGTTACTATTTTTTTCCAAGGTCAAGTAATCAAATTCCTAAAACTATAACCTTCTGAAGTATTTTTTTCAATTTTTTAATTCAATGGAAATTTAATGAAATGAACAACTTAGATTAATATTTCAAGGTCATTTTTGTTATAAGGGTCCGAAAATTTCATTTAATGTTAAATTAACTCATAATATTTTTATATTCTATAAATGGATGAGAAATGACATAAATTTAATAGCATTTTGTTAAATAAATTTAATTTACATTTCAAGGTCAAAATTATTATTCTTGAAAAGAGCTATAATTATTTTTAAAACGACAATTAACTTTCTCTTTATATTTCAAGGTCATTTTTGTCCTTCTCGTAAATGCCCACGCTAAAACTAAATGATTAATTATTTTAAATGACATAACCTCAAATATTCTTCGGTTTCGGTCCTGGATAATTTTTAAACCTTGGATTAAATTAATAAGTTTTAAATATATTGCCGCCCCTCTCTGCAATTCTGTTTCATTTTAATTAATTGCCACTGGTGTAATGCATTCTTTATGAGATTGTTCTCCGATTTAAACACAATTAAAGTCTCAAGTGGCGCTCCCTATATTTTTGTATCCCCACTAATATTGCAGCACTTTGGAACAAATAACAACATGTATGGTTATGTAAATGTCAGAAGAACGTGAACGTTTGCAGATAATTGAATTAGAGTGCATAATGTATAGCTGTATGCACATAAATAATATAACTTGTATGTGCAAGAAAATGTGGGAAAAACATTAGCGCACACAAAACGCGATCTTTTGTATTCATTACCAGCTTTGTAGCACAACATTGTTTACTTTCTTTCTGATGCCGTTGCTTGTTTGCGTGTCCGATGTACAATTTAAGTGCTATGCATTATTGCATTATGCACAGTGATTAGCTAACGAGCTGTTGCCTCTTTAAAGATCAATCAATGCTCGGGTCATCTTAGTCGTCTAGTTATTATAACCATCGCATTATGCAATCTCGATGTGCATGTAATCAATTTGTTTTAAGAAACTTAAAAATTAAATAATGCTTTTTATGTTGTTGTACGATCCTTTTGATGCAGTTAACATAACGGTCATCACTCGTCAACATTTAAACGTTTTATTACAATTCCGCCGCATGTGTTATTTTGACGAGCTACACAGCTATTTTCATAATCAGTTTACAGTTAGATACATCGAAAAACATTTCGACGACCCACACAAAGTTTACAAAAGCGACCGTCGCACGTGGCATCTAAATTAAAGTGTCAACATTCCTTTAATTGGATTAAATTTTGACAAACAACCAGTCTGATTTTTCACTCCTTGGTGTCATGGTGTTTTTGTTGTTGTCTGCAAATAAAATTGAATTTGCAAAAAATTGGGGGAGCAAATCGATTTCAATCATCAGTAAACATCATAAAAAGCAGTGCAAATACCGCTAAGTTTTTTTTTTGAATTATTTTTTGGCGCATCAGGATGTGCTCTTCATTGTATTTGAGAAAACAAATTGCTTTAATTTTTAAATTGAATTGAAAATGGCTTAAAATTAATTATTAAAAAGCGTGAAATGAAAAAACATCCCTTTTATGTATCGACAAGGATTCTAAGAATGGAAAACAAAGAGTGAATCATTTTGCTAAATTTCATTAAAGCTTTAAATCGATGCAAGCTCGAATCCACATTGTCTGCAGCAGTGAATATGGTTGTTGCATAATACCGTTATAAATCGTGTAAGGACATATTGTGTACAGTCGCCATCAGGTAAAATAAGTCATCACACACACTCACGATAATATTTCCATAGCATCATCGATTTTAATGGAAATTAATTTTCAATACCTTCGTTTCCTGCCATTTTCCCATTAAGTCGGAAGGAGTGGGGTGACCTTTATTGCGTACAATGCACGTATTGTGTGCGAAGGATGGGAGGATGCTAAAGCACAGAATATGAAACTAAAACATTTCAAAATTTCATTATAAAGTTGGTAATCACTTTAATATCTCACACTTTCCGTGCATCGTCACAATATGCGGTAACAAGCTAAGTGTCCTAAATTAGATTCAACACGCAATGGGCTTGCAAGGTGGTGAGCGTCGCGTCGCGTCGTCTTCCGTGGCAAATAAGATTGTAACTTAATGTTGCAAATGTTAAGCCCTTACTTACTTACGTATATGCGTACGATTTTTTCTTGTTTATTTTAATGAGATGCATATACCCAAATATTTATTACCCAAGACATTAATTATAACAGTCTGACAGTGATAAAGTTCAGGACGTCATAATTGAAATAAGTGGATGGTGGGTGGGGGTTGATTGACTGAACAAAATAGAAAGAAAAATAAACGAGTGGGATTTAGGTCCAATTTTGGTGTTATTGCGTCATTTATTTTGAAATTAAAGTGCTTTGTTTGAAATTAACCTAACAAATTGATGTTTTTTTTTTAAATACAGCGAGGAAAATTCAATTACTTGCACTCTCATTTTTTTTTTTTGAGAATAACATGGAAAACTTTACTTTAATTTACGTACCAATTTAATAACAATACGGTTTAAAAAAAAAAAATGAGCAAGGAAGTAAAGTTGGAATTAATTGAATTTCGCTCACTGTGAGCTGCTTTACGACTAAAATAGTGTGAAGGGATGGTTCCTATGAGATTAAAGCTTCTGGAATGGAATGAATGACTTCAAAAATGACGTGCATTCAACAAATTCAATATTTTATAATGAGTTATTTTCAATCAATTCAATAAAAGTTGGATTAAATCCAGACGCACCAACAAGAAATCTGCATTCCACTGTCCACATAAAAATAAAAATGAAATTGAATGTATTGTGAGATAAAATTTCCAGTTTCCTGATGAAATGTAAAATGTGTTATTATATGTTGAATATTGAATTTCATCCCTTATTGAGCGCACATTAGATTACAATTTGTTAGAGGTAGATCTCAATGCAAGATATTCCCCCTTCTTTTACGAATAATTGCACAAAAGAGTTACTCAATTGCATGGTTGAAGTACAAATATTTCAATTTCAAATACCTTTACAGTTATTTCATCATTTTTTTGCATTACAAAACAGAAATAATAACAATGCAAAAACCATTTCTATGTTACATTTTGCTCATGCCGCACAATAATGTGACATCTTCCGTTATGCATGTTATACATGATACGCCGACGAGTATAATCAACCGCTATTTCTATATGCGTCCTTAATAAATATTGGCAGTAAACAATGAAATCCATTGGAGTTGATTAAATTTACGCCGCTTACGCGATCAACAGTTAATGTCAACAGTCAAATGGCTTATCCCGGTTTCCCCACAACCACCCAATCATCCGCAACACCCCTCCTCGCACACTTAACGCAATTATGTAAATAACAGCTTAATTTATTTAAAGCCCAATCATCCGTTAATGGCGTTTAATTACAGGGCAATTCCTTTTGTGCGCGCGATTTTCAGTTCGTGTTTATTTTTTCGTCATTTATTTTTACAACAGGATTCACTTTAGTCTTTATTGTCCCTTTTTTGGGCTATACTGCTTTTTAATGCGATGTCAACGGACACAGAAGCTGATTAAGTCAATATTTAAAAAAAAAAATAATGTTTCCATTCGATAGTTAATAAAGGATAACGTGACTTACTTAATCTTGTAATGAATTTAATTGAATTTTTTTATGGCAGTAAATTAAAAAAAAAAAAAAAAATGCTTTGTGTTATTTAAAAATTAAGCCGTTTTATTATTTATTTTTACTTTATGAATTTTTAAACATAACCTCAAAAACAATTCAATAGCTCAGAGTGATATAGTTTGGAGGATTTTAACAACCGTGTTTTATTATAAAAAAAGCATGTCAAGTAGTTAAAAATCGTCCTTTTTACATTATAAAATCACACAAGGACTACACCTTAAATTGGTTTGCCCCACCCCGAGTGTAAGCACATTAAACGCAATTTAATAAATTTAATATACCCATTTTACAGTTACCTAATATCCTTTTAATGTGAATCACTTGTCAAAGCTCCCTAAATGATTGCACACCCAAAATGTCTCAATAGACATCACCATGACACCTTTTCTTTATTTATTCCCTTCAATATAGCAAAGTAGCTTGCAATGTAATCTATTAAATCGCTTTCAACCTGACCAAGTACACCCAGCAATAAAACAACAGCTCACACCACATTATGAAACCAATTCTAAGGTAAAAACCTAATCAATTATGTGATTAGAGGCTAAACAAGTTACCCTCCAGTAACTGTCCATAATATTCAATCCATTTTTTGGTTGTCATTTTATAAAAAAGGATCATTAAAAACCGCAAGTCAATAATGATAAATTTAATGTGTTCGCTCGTACATTGTACAATAATGTGGTTGGCACGACAACGATATTGTACAATGTACATTGACCGCATCCCGTTACCAGTACGGTGCCACATTGTACTAGTTACACAGCGTTGCACGACCCACGTAGATTATGTTGATTGGTCATCAATCATATTTTTTAATAAACTGTTAAGTGTTATACGGTATACCGTTGCTTATGTACAGGTGTGAGAAAAAGATCGCAGCATATTATAGCTTTAAGGTCAAACACAATTTGTTAATCTGTGATGCACTCTTTTGTTATAATGGTTGGGCAAAATATGGCAGGAGTGTTTGTAATTTATAACTACTTATAGAAGTAAGTAAGAAAATGTTTTGAAAGGTTTAAAAAGTTACAGTGTGGCATAATATTCAATGAAAATTAATTTCAATTTAGCTATACAATTATATACGTAATGTTGGTTAGTTAGCTACCGTTATTTTAGGTATGGCCACCGCTTTTTAAATTGGTGTAAAGCGCAATTCGGATGGAGCTCATTCCCATTTTGACTTAATTGCAGTTGCAGTTATTTTTAAATTTTTTTTCAATGTCAAAACATTTTTTTATCAAGTTTGAAAACTTTTAATCAATGATATTTTTAAGTTAAAAAGAATATTTCTGAAAATGTAACGTTGTAACGGTTTAGTCCGAACTAAACTGTTTGTATTCCCAACCCGATCGGACTGCAACATTACGGTAATCACAATATTGCGTTAGGAAATTTTAAATTATTTCTAGATTCTGAAAAGTGGTTGTCCTTCTAGATTCTGTGAATTCCTGGTAGCCTGGTAGAATATCTGCAAGATACTCACATACTCACAATAAATTCAGCAAAAACTCACTTGTTTTTCGATTATTTTACGCTGAAATTCGGCTTTTTTTTAGCTTGAAATTGGCTTTTTTTTGGGTGAAATTTAGCAATAATTTCCTTATTTAAAAAAAGTGGTTGTCCTTCTAGATTCTGTGAATTCCTGGTAGCCTGGTAGAATATCTGCAAGATACTCACATACTCACAATAAATTCAGCAAAAACTCACTTGTTTTTCGATTATTTTACGCTGAAATTCGGCTTTTTTTTAGCTTGAAATTGGCTTTTTTTTGGGTGAAATTTAGCAATAATTTCCTTATTTAAAAAAAGTGGTTGTCCTTCTAGATTCTGTGAATTCCTGGTAGCCTGGTAGAATATCTGCAAGATACTCACATACTCACAATAAATTCAGCAAAAACTCACTTGTTTTTCGATTATTTTACGCTGAAATTCGGCTTTTTTTTAGCTTGAAATTGGCTTTTTTTTGGGTGAAATTTATCAATAATTTCCTTATTTAAAAAAAGTGGTTGTCCTTCTAGATTTTTTAGATTCCTGGTAGTCTGGTAGAATATTTGCAAGATACTCACATACTCACAATAAATTCAGCAAAAACTCACTTGTTTTTCGATTATTTTACGCTGAAATTCGGCTTTTTTTTAGCTTGAAATTGGCTTTTTTTTGGGTGAAATTTAGCAATAATTTCCTTATTTAAAAAAAGTGGTTGTCCTTCTAGATTCTGTGAATTCCTGGTAGCCTGGTAGAATATCTGCAAGATACTCACATACTCACAATAAATTCAGCAAAAACTCACTTGTTTTTCGATTATTTTACGCTGAAATTCGGCTTTTTTTTAGCTTGAAATTGGCTTTTTTTTGGGTGAAATTTATCAATAATTTCCTTATTTAAAAAAAGTGGTTGTCCTTCTAGATTTTGTAGATTCCTGGTAGTCTGGTAGAATATTTGCAAGATACTCACATACTCACAATAAATTCAGCAAAAACTCACTTGTTTTTCGATTATTTTACGCTGAAATTCGGCTTTTTTGTTTTTCAACTCTCCCCACTAATTTAGCGGTCACATAATCACTTGGCCATTCGTTCGCCACATTATAACGGGGTTTTTAGTGGGCTGCATTGGAAGTGGTTGATAAAATTGTGGGATGTCCCGTTTGCAAGCAATCATGTTTTATTTGTGGTGGCCTTAAAAGTTTATGACTCCTGAATGGATAAAAAAATCGGATCCCAACTATAGTGTGTAAATGAATGCACGTCATTATTGAATACTTGTTTCGCCTGAGAAACGTTAAAATTTAATTAAAAGCGCCTACATTATACTAAATAAAGGCGTTGAGTGTTTCATTTCATAAAATTTCGATAGTATACATCTAGGCAATTTGATTAATAGTTATGTACAGTAGAAACTCGTTGATTGTGAATTTATGTCTTTAACATTTTTTTAATTTTAAATAATGGATCTACGTTTTACAGGCACACGACCTTTAAACTTTAAAATACTGTGCAATATTCATAACAATAAAGCATTGCATTGAAAGCATTATTTCACTTAATCTATTCTTAATTATACGAGTGTGTAAGTACAAATCTTTGTTCCACATAATATCCGTGTCAATTCCATTGTGTTGATCATTTCAATCATTTATCCATTAATTATTAACACAAACATGCAATAGTTATTTTGTGTATTATATTTTCCCATACAACAAACTTATTGAGGACAGAAGATAATGCTTGCGCCATTTTATCAACACAAAATGCCCATACATGAAACAGATATAAATCGATTTTCTACATAACATAACCGGGTATGTGTAGAACAATGTGGCCGATTGTTTATCCATCAATCACACAATGCACACCCCAATGCGACCCGAGGGAGGCGGGTGTGGACACACTATACATGTGGCAGAGTAAATGGTATTCAATCGTTGCAAATGGACAGATCATTTCATTGGGACATCTTCAGTTGAATGGCTTTTTTACTCGAGACATTTCAAGGATTTACCCAATTTTTTTTGTTTTCAAGCTTTTTTTTTTATTGTTGATGTGTTATTTATGGCTTCTCAATAGATGCTTGGCAGATTTTGTCTTGCCACAAGGCAATCTTTAACAATAATTCCTTGTTTATTGAAGACATAAAAAAAAGATTAATCCCACAATACTGTGTTATTTAAAGCAACAAAATGAAACTTAAAGAACAAATTTAAACCGAAGTTTTTGCTATTATTAATACTTTCATTTTGATTTAATACGATAATAATATCAAAAAATGTAAGTAATTTCGTTGCAAAAATATGAACACTTAAATTGTGATGAGTTTCCTTATTATTGAATCCCTTAAAAGTGTGCAGCTGCATAAAATCACAACGCTGCCCTTTTTCCATAATATCGGCGAGGTACAGTAGTAAAAATTGTTGCTTCCACATTTTCATTACATTCAGGCGCAAATGTGCTGAACAAATCGCCTACAACATATACCGCATAAAACGATAACAAATCTACACCAGCGCTTTCTTTATATGGTTTACTGGATAATCCAGTCTCATGTGCAAGCATTACACGTCTCGGGTCTTCGAGATTCGGCTAGGATTTGTTTCATACTGGTAACTGGATGGCGCCGCAATGCGGTCGGAAATGACTTAGACTAATTTAGCCACTACTTTATTGAATTGTATTCTACAATTTATGCAAAACAGGCAGTTTACGACTTATACTACGACCAGTTGCTGTGGGGAAGGCAGAAATAAAAGCATTGTTGTGGGCTGAGATAAAATGCATACATATTTTGTCTTTATTATGATAGGATTTAATAGCGTCTAAGCACGATGTGGGGAAGAGGAAGTGAGTGATAAAATTGTAAGCATTAAATTAATTAATTTTGTTAAACGAGATTGCGGGTAAGATTCAGTCTTCCTTATTTTTAATTTATTTTATTTAACTAGATTGTAAATAAATAATAAAAATTTTATTACTAACTGTATGAAGTAGTGGGCGATGGAATGCACGGGTTTAGTTGCAATATAAAAATATGTTACTCAACCCGTCATTTTGGAATTCCAATTTTGTATCGCATCAATATTTAAAGTGTTCCACAAATAAAATTTTGCTTTCACACGCGTCACTCGCCCAAACACCCCCCCCCCCCAATTCATGCCACATAACATGCAGCCTCATGAAGCCGTTGTCAAGCTAGTGGAAGTGCATTTTTGTTGATGTGCCGACAACTTCCCTTAAAATGTTAATATTGTATATTTAAAGTGAAATCGATTTATATATCCACATTGTGCATCATGACGTTTATATGCATTTTGAGTTAACGCGACAAAAGTCGTTGCGCACATTTTTAAAGTTTCTAATCTAATTGTGCATTGATTTTATTGACTTATTTTTAACACAGCGGAATGCGTTTATCCCAAAATTAAAAAAGAATCCTTTGATGTTTTTCGGCCTAAAACTCATTTTCTACAATTCTGTGTCAATAATGCTGATTTTTTTATTGGAGTTTTAAATGGTGATTGTAACACTTTCTTGCATACTTAGATTTCAAAAAAAAAATGGATTTTGGCTTTGAAATTATTTTGTATAATCAATTTCTAGAGTAGTTATGACTTCAAACGTCTTTTGCCTTTGAGATCTCACCATTTCCAAAATAGGATCTCAAACGATCTCAATTTTTGAGGGTGTCTGAAGAATCTTTCTGCATCATTATATTTATTCTTTAAAATTTTCCTAGGCTTTGAAAATTCACAAAATTTTTGAAATTTCAAAATGTTGTTTATTTTATTAAACGATTACAGGACATTCTTTATTATTGTGTTTTACGATTGAAAATGATCTCATTAAAAAAAGGATGCCATTGAAATGTATTCTTACAGAATTTTCATAAAATTTTAATAAACCGGAAGAGTTAGCGCCAATTTATTGCATAACACGTTGATTGGCCAAAAAAAACAGATAAAATTTTTGAGAGGAATAGTCTGATAGAGTATGAGAATGTTTATGCAAATAATTTTGTTGAAATTTCAAGGATGTTATAGGGTTGTGTGAAACATGAATTCATTTTAAATCTCATTTAACTTTTGATGGTTTACCTTCCTGCATTAATTTGGGTTAACAAAATCAGGGTTAAATGTAAATTTAACTACGTGCGGTTTAAATTGCACATTTTGTCGATTTTTTTTAAAGAACAATTTAGTGATTGACAAAATTTATGCAATTTGTAATAAAGTAACTGTTATCATTGTTAAAGAAAATATTTCACTGCCAACCTGATTAAAAAAAAATCATTTAAAATCACTTACAATCAATAAAAAGTTAATTTTACTTAAAGATTCTCACAAAAACACGGATAAAATTGAAATAAACTTATGACAACATCAAATTTAAACACAAACATTTGAAGGACTTATCTACTTCATTTTAATTTTTATTGTTCCAGTGTTGTATTGTTCTAGTGTTTCTTGTTCAAATCCTTAACCAAAATGAACTTTTTATTAACAACAATTTAACAACAATAGGATTAAACATCAAAGGACTTTCTGCACAAAAATATGAACACGTAATGTTAATGCCGTTTAGCCTTTCCCACCCCTCCTCCACAATTATGCCACACAGAAAGCAACGTGCAACGAATCGAGTACACCCATTCCAGACCCTTTTCATCTCACGTAGACTAAATAAGATACGATACATTTACAACGATAGCTGATCCGAACTCAACGTATTGCCTCAGAAATTGCGCCGTTGCATGGAGCAACAAAAAAGGAAGCGCAACAGAAAACAGGACAAAAGGGAATTTTCCACAAACAATTTTTTTTTCCTTCTTCAAAAATCTCCCATAACAAAAGGAAGCCTTCAAAGTGATGTCCACATAATATTACACACAAATCACATAAATGAAAAAGAGAATGGAAACAATTTAAAGTGAATAATTTTCCGATTTCCATTATAAATGTCAAGCAGTCAGATTTAAACCGCAATTATGTTGGATGTGTTTCAGCTACAGACCTGTGACTGTTTGTCAGCCACAAAAACATTGTACATTGAGAGAAACCAACCCCACCCCACCCTCTAAAATGGGGTTGGCATGGTGTTTAAGTCTCAAACGATATTATAAAATGTACAAAATAAAGAATTGTAAAAAGCACTGTATAACGCTGACCCAAAGTGAGTGTGGTGCAAATACCAACCCCCTTACCATTAAATTTAATTGTTGTAACCGCACAAATGCGGCACAACCGCATTTATGGTTCGTCCTTCCTCCCTAGTGAATCCTCCACTAAGCACGGAACAAAGTTGTAAGCTGTATTGCGGGAATATAAATACATAAACCGGAAAAGCTTCGCAATAATTGTGCAGTTGTTAATTCTTGTGTTTGATAATACTTGTTAAAAATCAGAAGTGGGGTGATTGTCTGCACGGGCAATTAAATACACTGTTTTGATTTAAATAAATAGTGTGGCAAGGATTTAGTAAGTGCATGCATTTTAAGGTTGGTGGACTTTGTGGGGAAAAAATGGATTTTGGCTTTTAAATTTTTTTGTATAATCAATTTTTAGAGTAGTTATGACTTCAAAAGTCTTTTGCTTTTGAGATCTCACCATTTCCAAAATAGGATCTTAAATGATCTGAATTTTTGAGGGTGTCTGAAGAATCACCAAAAGATACTTTCTGCATCATTATATTTATTCTTTAAAATTTTTCTAGGCTTTGAAAATTCACTAAAGTTTTTAAATTTCAAAATGTTCTATAAATTATTTTCGTGAACTACAATATTGAGTTTTACCATGAAGATTGATACTTTTTTCCAACTTTATATGGAACTTTTTCCTAGAATATCTAAGAATCAGTTGTTAAACATTTCTGCATCAACATTTTTAAGAAAAACGAAAGTTGAATTTTTGGCCCCAAAATTGAAAAAGTAACAAGGGTACCCCTTTGATGTTTATCGGCCAAAAAAAAAATTTTTTACAATTCGGTATCAATAATGCTGATTTTTTTATTGGAGTTTTAAATGGTAATTGTAACACTTAATGCATACTTCGATTTCAAAAAAAAAAATTGATGTGATGTTTCAATTAAGTATGCTGACAATTAAATGACGTTTGCAATTTTTATTTAAACCCTGGCTTTTAATGGAAACGTTTTGAGAAATTATTTGACACATTAAAATAACCCTAACAACCACTTGAAGTACTTAAAATGAAGATCATTAAATTGAAACAAAACGTCATATCACAGTAAAGATAAAATAAACAAAGAATTAATTTGTTTTCCTTAATACTCCTCAGCTAAAGAAAAAACAGAACAACAGATAATCTCGTTTAAACCCAACCACCACCTGATGAAAAAATAACTCGCACAGCAATATTAAATCAGCACGATTTATTTATGATCCTTTTCGCAATTATTATCATTCACCCACACGCTTCGTCGTAAAAAGTGTACACATAATCAAAGCCATCCTAAGCTCCATCTTATCACTCACTATATGGCCACAATATTTTATACAGCAGCTCATGATAAAGTGTCGCGCACGTACATATAAATCACATTAATGCAGCATTGCACATGGACGACACAATGCATTTTTGTGCAGCATTGCTACACCGTGGCGCATTTACAACAGAGAGAGAGAAAATGCATTAAATGGTAATCGCAACGTAAATGTAATACCGCTTTTACAATGATGAGATCGAAATGGACAAATAACGGGAAAGCAAATATTTTTGTTTGTTTAAAATCATCGAGAACTGTTGGTCTGTTTTTTTGTCTACGTAAAAGTTTTTGTGACACAATTTTATTGAAAATATTTTTGTTCAAGGTTGCTTAACAAGATGATCTCTATAGTTGGGCGTTACTATTTTTTTCCAAGGTCAAGTAATCAAATTCCTAAAACTATAACCTTCTGAAGTATTTTTTTCAATTTTTTAATTCAATGGAAATTTAATGAAATGAACAACTTAGATTAATATTTCAAGGTCATTTTTGTTATAAGGGTCCGAAAATTTCATTTAATGTTAAATTAACTCATAATATTTTTATATTCTATAAATGGATGAGAAATGACATAAATTTAATAGCATTTTGTTAAATAAATTTAATTTACATTTCAAGGTCAAAATTATTATTCTTGAAAAGAGCTATAATTATTTTTAAAACGACAATTAACTTTCTCTTTATATTTCAAGGTCATTTTTGTCCTTCTCGTAAATGCCCACGCTAAAACTAAATGATTAATTATTTTAAATGACATAACCTCAAATATTCTTCGGTTTCGGTCCTGGATAATTTTTAAACCTTGGATTAAATTAATAAGTTTTAAATATATTGCCGCCCCTCTCTGCAATTCTGTTTCATTTTAATTAATTGCCACTGGTGTAATGCATTCTTTATGAGATTGTTCTCCGATTTAAACACAATTAAAGTCTCAAGTGGCGCTCCCTATATTTTTGTATCCCCACTAATATTGCAGCACTTTGGAACAAATAACAACATGTATGGTTATGTAAATGTCAGAAGAACGTGAACGTTTGCAGATAATTGAATTAGAGTGCATAATGTATAGCTGTATGCACATAAATAATATAACTTGTATGTGCAAGAAAATGTGGGAAAAACATTAGCGCACACAAAACGCGATCTTTTGTATTCATTACCAGCTTTGTAGCACAACATTGTTTACTTTCTTTCTGATGCCGTTGCTTGTTTGCGTGTCCGATGTACAATTTAAGTGCTATGCATTATTGCATTATGCACAGTGATTAGCTAACGAGCTGTTGCCTCTTTAAAGATCAATCAATGCTCGGGTCATCTTAGTCGTCTAGTTATTATAACCATCGCATTATGCAATCTCGATGTGCATGTAATCAATTTGTTTTAAGAAACTTAAAAATTAAATAATGCTTTTTATGTTGTTGTACGATCCTTTTGATGCAGTTAACATAACGGTCATCACTCGTCAACATTTAAACGTTTTATTACAATTCCGCCGCATGTGTTATTTTGACGAGCTACACAGCTATTTTCATAATCAGTTTACAGTTAGATACATCGAAAAACATTTCGACGACCCACACAAAGTTTACAAAAGCGACCGTCGCACGTGGCATCTAAATTAAAGTGTCAACATTCCTTTAATTGGATTAAATTTTGACAAACAACCAGTCTGATTTTTCACTCCTTGGTGTCATGGTGTTTTTGTTGTTGTCTGCAAATAAAATTGAATTTGCAAAAAATTGGGGGAGCAAATCGATTTCAATCATCAGTAAACATCATAAAAAGCAGTGCAAATACCGCTAAGTTTTTTTTTTGAATTATTTTTTGGCGCATCAGGATGTGCTCTTCATTGTATTTGAGAAAACAAATTGCTTTAATTTTTAAATTGAATTGAAAATGGCTTAAAATTAATTATTAAAAAGCGTGAAATGAAAAAACATCCCTTTTATGTATCGACAAGGATTCTAAGAATGGAAAACAAAGAGTGAATCATTTTGCTAAATTTCATTAAAGCTTTAAATCGATGCAAGCTCGAATCCACATTGTCTGCAGCAGTGAATATGGTTGTTGCATAATACCGTTATAAATCGTGTAAGGACATATTGTGTACAGTCGCCATCAGGTAAAATAAGTCATCACACACACTCACGATAATATTTCCATAGCATCATCGATTTTAATGGAAATTAATTTTCAATACCTTCGTTTCCTGCCATTTTCCCATTAAGTCGGAAGGAGTGGGGTGACCTTTATTGCGTACAATGCACGTATTGTGTGCGAAGGATGGGAGGATGCTAAAGCACAGAATATGAAACTAAAACATTTCAAAATTTCATTATAAAGTTGGTAATCACTTTAATATCTCACACTTTCCGTGCATCGTCACAATATGCGGTAACAAGCTAAGTGTCCTAAATTAGATTCAACACGCAATGGGCTTGCAAGGTGGTGAGCGTCGCGTCGCGTCGTCTTCCGTGGCAAATAAGATTGTAACTTAATGTTGCAAATGTTAAGCCCTTACTTACTTACGTATATGCGTACGATTTTTTCTTGTTTATTTTAATGAGATGCATATACCCAAATATTTATTACCCAAGACATTAATTATAACAGTCTGACAGTGATAAAGTTCAGGACGTCATAATTGAAATAAGTGGATGGTGGGTGGGGGTTGATTGACTGAACAAAATAGAAAGAAAAATAAACGAGTGGGATTTAGGTCCAATTTTGGTGTTATTGCGTCATTTATTTTGAAATTAAAGTGCTTTGTTTGAAATTAACCTAACAAATTGATGTTTTTTTTTTAAATACAGCGAGGAAAATTCAATTACTTGCACTCTCATTTTTTTTTTTGAGAATAACATGGAAAACTTTACTTTAATTTACGTACCAATTTAATAACAATACGGTTTAAAAAAAAAAAATGAGCAAGGAAGTAAAGTTGGAATTAATTGAATTTCGCTCACTGTGAGCTGCTTTACGACTAAAATAGTGTGAAGGGATGGTTCCTATGAGATTAAAGCTTCTGGAATGGAATGAATGACTTCAAAAATGACGTGCATTCAACAAATTCAATATTTTATAATGAGTTATTTTCAATCAATTCAATAAAAGTTGGATTAAATCCAGACGCACCAACAAGAAATCTGCATTCCACTGTCCACATAAAAATAAAAATGAAATTGAATGTATTGTGAGATAAAATTTCCAGTTTCCTGATGAAATGTAAAATGTGTTATTATATGTTGAATATTGAATTTCATCCCTTATTGAGCGCACATTAGATTACAATTTGTTAGAGGTAGATCTCAATGCAAGATATTCCCCCTTCTTTTACGAATAATTGCACAAAAGAGTTACTCAATTGCATGGTTGAAGTACAAATATTTCAATTTCAAATACCTTTACAGTTATTTCATCATTTTTTTGCATTACAAAACAGAAATAATAACAATGCAAAAACCATTTCTATGTTACATTTTGCTCATGCCGCACAATAATGTGACATCTTCCGTTATGCATGTTATACATGATACGCCGACGAGTATAATCAACCGCTATTTCTATATGCGTCCTTAATAAATATTGGCAGTAAACAATGAAATCCATTGGAGTTGATTAAATTTACGCCGCTTACGCGATCAACAGTTAATGTCAACAGTCAAATGGCTTATCCCGGTTTCCCCACAACCACCCAATCATCCGCAACACCCCTCCTCGCACACTTAACGCAATTATGTAAATAACAGCTTAATTTATTTAAAGCCCAATCATCCGTTAATGGCGTTTAATTACAGGGCAATTCCTTTTGTGCGCGCGATTTTCAGTTCGTGTTTATTTTTTCGTCATTTATTTTTACAACAGGATTCACTTTAGTCTTTATTGTCCCTTTTTTGGGCTATACTGCTTTTTAATGCGATGTCAACGGACACAGAAGCTGATTAAGTCAATATTTAAAAAAAATAATAATGTTTCCATTCGATAGTTAATAAAGGATAACGTGACTTACTTAATCTTGTAATGAATTTAATTGAATTTTTTTATGGCAGTAAATTAAAAAAAAAAAAAAAAATGCTTTGTGTTATTTAAAAATTAAGCCGTTTTATTATTTATTTTTACTTTATGAATTTTTAAACATAACCTCAAAAACAATTCAATAGCTCAGAGTGATATAGTTTGGAGGATTTTAACAACCGTGTTTTATTATAAAAAAAGCATGTCAAGTAGTTAAAAATCGTCCTTTTTACATTATAAAATCACACAAGGACTACACCTTAAATTGGTTTGCCCCACCCCGAGTGTAAGCACATTAAACGCAATTTAATAAATTTAATATACCCATTTTACAGTTACCTAATATCCTTTTAATGTGAATCACTTGTCAAAGCTCCCTAAATGATTGCACACCCAAAATGTCTCAATAGACATCACCATGACACCTTTTCTTTATTTATTCCCTTCAATATAGCAAAGTAGCTTGCAATGTAATCTATTAAATCGCTTTCAACCTGACCAAGTACACCCAGCAATAAAACAACAGCTCACACCACATTATGAAACCAATTCTAAGGTAAAAACCTAATCAATTATGTGATTAGAGGCTAAACAAGTTACCCTCCAGTAACTGTCCATAATATTCAATCCATTTTTTGGTTGTCATTTTATAAAAAAGGATCATTAAAAACCGCAAGTCAATAATGATAAATTTAATGTGTTCGCTCGTACATTGTACAATAATGTGGTTGGCACGACAACGATATTGTACAATGTACATTGACCGCATCCCGTTACCAGTACGGTACCACATTGTACTAGTTACACAGCGTTGCACGACCCACGTAGATTATGTTGATTGGTCATCAATCATATTTTTTAATAAACTGTTAAGTGTTATACGGTATACCGTTGCTTATGTACAGGTGTGAGAAAAAGATCGCAGCATATTATAGCTTTAAGGTCAAACACAATTTGTTAATCTGTGATGCACTCTTTTGTTATAATGGTTGGGCAAAATATGGCAGGAGTGTTTGTAATTTATAACTACTTATAGAAGTAAGTAAGAAAATGTTTTGAAAGGTTTAAAAAGTTACAGTGTGGCATAATATTCAATGAAAATTAATTTCAATTTAGCTATACAATTATATACGTAATGTTGGTTAGTTAGCTACCGTTATTTTAGGTATGGCCACCGCTTTTTAAATTGGTGTAAAGCGCAATTCGGATGGAGCTCATTCCCATTTTGACTTAATTGCAGTTGCAGTTATTTTTAAATTTTTTTTCAATGTCAAAACATTTTTTTATCAAGTTTGAAAACTTTTAATCAATGATATTTTTAAGTTAAAAAGAATATTTCTGAAAATGTAACGTTGTAACGGTTTAGTCCGAACTAAACTGTTTGTATTCCCAACCCGATCGGACTGCAACATTACGGTAATCACAATATTGCGTTAGGAAATTTTAAATTATTTCTAGATTCTGAAAAGTGGTTGTCCTTCTAGATTCTGTGAATTCCTGGTAGCCTGGTAGAATATCTGCAAGATACTCACATACTCACAATAAATTCAGCAAAAACTCACTTGTTTTTCGATTATTTTACGCTGAAATTCGGCTTTTTTTTAGCTTGAAATTGGCTTTTTTTTGGGTGAAATTTAGCAATAATTTCCTTATTTAAAAAAAGTGGTTGTCCTTCTAGATTCTGTGAATTCCTGGTAGCCTGGTAGAATATCTGCAAGATACTCACATACTCACAATAAATTCAGCAAAAACTCACTTGTTTTTCGATTATTTTACGCTGAAATTCGGCTTTTTTTTAGCTTGAAATTGGCTTTTTTTTGGGTGAAATTTAGCAATAATTTCCTTATTTAAAAAAAGTGGTTGTCCTTCTAGATTCTGTGAATTCCTGGTAGCCTGGTAGAATATCTGCAAGATACTCACATACTCACAATAAATTCAGCAAAAACTCACTTGTTTTTCGATTATTTTACGCTGAAATTCGGCTTTTTTTTAGCTTGAAATTGGCTTTTTTTTGGGTGAAATTTAGCAATAATTTCCTTATTTAAAAAAAGTGGTTGTCCTTCTAGATTCTGTGAATTCCTGGTAGCCTGGTAGAATATCTGCAAGATACTCACATACTCACAATAAATTCAGCAAAAACTCACTTGTTTTTCGATTATTTTACGCTGAAATTCGGCTTTTTTTTAGCTTGAAATTGGCTTTTTTTTGGGTGAAATTTAGCAATAATTTCCTTATTTAAAAAAAGTGGTTGTCCTTCTAGATTCTGTGAATTCCTGGTAGCCTGGTAGAATATCTGCAAGATACTCACATACTCACAATAAATTCAGCAAAAACTCACTTGTTTTTCGATTATTTTACGCTGAAATTCGGCTTTTTTTTAGCTTGAAATTGGCTTTTTTTTGGGTGAAATTTATCAATAATTTCCTTATTTAAAAAAAGTGGTTGTCCTTCTAGATTTTGTAGATTCCTGGTAGCCTGGTAGAATATCTGCAAGATACTCACATACTCACAATAAATTCAGCAAAAACTCACTTGTTTTTCGATTATTTTACGCTGAAATTCGGCTTTTTTTTAGCTTGAAATTGGCTTTTTTTTGGGTGAAATTTAGCAATAATTTCCTTATTTAAAAAAAGTGGTTGTCCTTCTAGATTCTGTGAATTCCTGGTAGCCTGGTAGAATATCTGCAAGATACTCACATACTCACAATAAATTCAGCAAAAACTCACTTGTTTTTCGATTATTTTACGCTGAAATTCGGCTTTTTTTTAGCTTGAAATTGGCTTTTTTTTGGGTGAAATTTAGCAATAATTTCCTTATTTAAAAAAAGTGGTTGTCCTTCTAGATTCTGTGAATTCCTGGTAGCCTGGTAGAATATCTGCAAGATACTCACATACTCACAATAAATTCAGCAAAAACTCACTTGTTTTTCGATTATTTTACGCTGAAATTCGGCTTTTTTTTAGCTTGAAATTGGCTTTTTTTTGGGTGAAATTTAGCAATAATTTCCTTATTTAAAAAAAGTGGTTGTCCTTCTAGATTCTGTGAATTCCTGGTAGCCTGGTAGAATATCTGCAAGATACTCACATACTCACAATAAATTCAGCAAAAACTCACTTGTTTTTCGATTATTTTACGCTGAAATTCGGCTTTTTTTTAGCTTGAAATTGGCTTTTTTTTGGGTGAAATTTATCAATAATTTCCTTATTTAAAAAAAGTGGTTGTCCTTCTAGATTTTGTAGATTCCTGGTAGTCTGGTAGAATATTTGCAAGATACTCACATACTCACAATAAATTCAGCAAAAACTCACTTGTTTTTCGATTATTTTACGCTGAAATTCGGCTTTTTTTTAGCTTGAAATTGGTTTTTTTTTGGGTGAAATTTAGCAAAAATTTCCTCATTTAAAAAAAGTGGTTGTCCTTCTAGATTTTGTAGATTCCTGGTAGTCTGGTAGAATATTTGCAAGATACTCACATACTAACAATAAATTCAGCAAAAACTCACTTGTTTTTCGATTATTTTACGCTGAAATTCGGCTTTTTTTTAGCTTGAAATTGGTTTTTTTTTGGGTGAAATTTAGCAAAAATTTCCTCATTTAAAAAAAGTGGTTGTCCTTCTAGATTCTGTGAATTCCTGGTAGCCTGGTAGAATATCTGCAAGATACTCACATACTCACAATAAATTCAGCAAAAACTCACTTGTTTTTCGATTATTTTACGCTGAAATTCGGCTTTTTTTTAGCTTGAAATTGGTTTTTTTTTGGGTGAAATTTAGCAAAAATTTCCTCATTTAAAAAAAGTGGTTGTCCTTCTAGATTCTGTGAATTCCTGGTAGCCTGGTAGAATATCTGCAAGATACTCACATACTCACAATAAATTCAGCAAAAACTCACTTGTTTTTCGATTATTTTACGCTGAAATTCGGCTTTTTTTTAGCTTGAAATTGGCTTTTTTTTGGGTGAAATTTAGCAAAAATTTCCTTATTTAAAAAAAGTGGTTGTCCTTCTAGATTCTGTGAATTCCTGGTAGCCTGGTAGAATATCTGCAAGATACTCACATACTCACAATAAATTCAGCAAAAACTCACTTGTTTTTCGATTATTTTACGCTGAAATTCGGCTTTTTTTTAGCTTGAAATTGGCTTTTTTTTGGGTGAAATTTAGCAATAATTTCCTTATTTAAAAAAAGTGGTTGTCCTTCTAGATTCTGTGAATTCCTGGTAGCCTGGTAGAATATTTGCAAGATACTCACATACTCACAATAAATTCAGCAAAAACTCACTTGTTTTTCGATTATTTTACGCTGAAATTCGGCTTTTTTTTAGCTTGAAATTGGCTTTTTTTTGGGTGAAATTTAGCAATAATTTCCTTATTTAAAAAAAGTGGTTGTCCTTCTAGATTCTGTGAATTCCTGGTAGCCTGGTAGAATATCTGCAAGATACTCACATACTCACAATAAATTCAGCAAAAACTCACTTGTTTTTCGATTATTTTACGCTGAAATTCGGCTTTTTTTTAGCTTGAAATTGGTTTTTTTTTGGGTGAAATTTAGCAAAAATTTCCTCATTTAAAAAAAGTGGTTGTCCTTCTAGATTCTGTGAATTCCTGGTAGCCTGGTAGAATATCTGCAAGATACTCACATACTCACAATAAATTCAGCAAAAACTCACTTGTTTTTCGATTATTTTACGCTGAAATTCGGCTTTTTTTTAGCTTGAAATTGGCTTTTTTTTGGGTGAAATTTAGCAATAATTTCCTTATTTAAAAAAAGTGGTTGTCCTTCTAGATTCTGTGAATTCCTGGTAGCCTGGTAGAATATCTGCAAGATACTCATATACTCACAATAAATTTAGCAAAAACTCACTTGTTTTTCGATTATTTTACGCTGAAATTCGGATTTTTTTTAGCTTGAAATTGTCTTTTTTTGGGTGAAATTTAGCAAAAATTTCCTCATTTAAAATAAGAGGCTGTCCTTCTAGATTCTGTGGATTCCTGGTAGCCTGGTAGAATATCTGCAAGATACTCATATACTCACAATAAATTTAGCAAAAACTTACTTGTTTTTCGATTATTTTACGCTGAAATTCGGATTTTTTTTAGCTTGAAATTGCCTTTTTTTTCGGGTGAAATTTAGCAAAAATTTCCTCATTTAAAATAAGAGGCTGTCCTTCTAGATTCTGTGGATTCCTGGTAGCCTGGTAGAATATCTGCAAGATACTCATATACTCACAATAAATTTAGCAAAAACTCACTCGTTTTTCGATTATTTTACGCTGAAATTCTGCCTTTTTTTAGCTTGAAATTGGCTTTTTTTGGGTGAAATTTAGCAAAAATTTCCTCATTTAAAATAAGAGGCTGTCCTTCTAGATTCTGTGGATTCCTGGTAGCCTGGTAGAATATCTGCAAGATACTCATATACTCACAATAAATTTAGCAAAAACTCACTTGTTTTTCGATTATTTTACGCTGAAATTCGGATTTTTTTTAGCTTGAAATTGCCTTTTTTTTCGGGTGAAATTTAGCAAAAATTTCCTCATTTAAAATAAGAGGCTGTCCTTCTAGATTCTGTGGATTCCTGGTAGCCTGGTAGAATATCTGCAAGATACTCATATACTCACAATAAATTTAGCAAAAACTTACTTGTTTTTCGATTATTTTACGCTGAAATTCGGATTTTTTTTAGCTTGAAATTGCCTTTTTTTTCGGGTGAAATTTAGCAAAAATTTCCTCATTTAAAATAAGAGGCTGTCCTTCTAGATTCTGTGGATTCCTGGTAGCCTGGTAGAATATCTGCAAGATACTCATATACTCACAATAAATTTAGCAAAAACTCACTCGTTTTTCGATTTTTTTACGCTGAAATTCGGCTTTTTTTTAGCTTGAAATTGTCTTTTTTTGGGTGAAATTTAGCAAAAATTTCCTCATTTAAAATAAGAGGCTGTCCTTCTAGATTCTGTGGATTCCTGGTAGCCTGGTAGAATATCTGCAAGATACTCATATACTCACAATAAATTTAGCAAAAACTCACTCGTTTTTCGATTTTTTTACGCTGAAATTCGGCTTTTTTTTAGCTTGAAATTGTCTTTTTTTGGGTGAAATTTAGCAAAAATTTCCTCATTTAAAATAAGAGGCTGTCCTTCTAGATTCTGTGGATTCCTGGTAGCCTGATAGAATATCTGCAAGATACTCATATACTCACAATAAATTTAGCAAAAACTCACTCGTTTTTCGATTATTTTACGCTGAAATTCGGCCTTTTTTTAGCTTGAAATTGGCTTTTTTTGGGTGAAATTTAACAAAAATTTCCTCATTAAAAGTAAGAGGCTGTCCTTCTAGATTCTGTGGATTCCTGGTAGCCTGGTAGAATATCTGCAAGATACTCAAATACTCACAATAAATTTAGCAAAAACTCACTCGTTTTTCGATTTTTTTACGCTGAAATTCGGCTTTTTTTTAGCTTGAAATTGGCTTTTTTTGGGTGAAATTTAGCAAAAATTTCCTCATTTAAAATAAGAGGCTGTCGTTCTAGATTCTGTGGATTCCTGGTAGCCTGGTAGAATATCTGCAAGATACTCATATACTCACAATAAATTTAGCAAAAACTCACTTGTTTTTTGATTATTTTACGCTGAAATTCGGCTTTTTTTTAGCTTGAAATTGGTTTTTTTTTGGGAGAAATTTAGCAAAAATGTCCTCATTTAAAATAATAGGCTGTCCTTCTAGATTCTGTGGATTCCTGGTAGCCTGGTAGAATTACTGCAAGATACTCATATACTCACAATAAATTTAGCAAAAACTCACTTGTTTTTCGATTATTTTACGCTGAAATTCGGCCCTTTTTTAGCTTGTAATTGGTTTTTTTTTTGGGTGAAATTTAGCAAAAATTTCCTCATTTAAAATAAGAGGCTGTCCTTCTAGATTCTGTGGATTCCTGGTAGCCTGGTAGAATATCTGCAAGATACTCATATACTCACAATAAATTTAGCAAAAACTCACTCGTTTTTCGATTATTTTACGCTGAAATTCGGCTTTTTTTTAGCTTGAAATTGGCTTTTTTTGGGTGAAATTTAACAAAAATTTCCTCATTTAAAATAAGAGGCTGTCCTTCTAGATTCTGTGGATTCCTGGTAGCCTGGTAGAATATCTGCAAGATACTCATATACTCACAATAAATTTAGCAAAAACTCACTCGTTTTTCGATTATTTTACGCTGAAATTCGGCCTTTTTTTAGCTTGTAATTGGTTTTTTTTTTGGGTGAAATTTAGCAAAAATTTCCTCATTTAAAATAAGAGGCTGTCCTTTTAGATTCTGTGGATTCCTGGTAGCCTGGTAGAATATCTGCAAGATACTCATATACTCACAATAAATTTAGCAAAAACTCACTTGTTTTTCGATTATTTTACGCTGAAATTCGGCCTTTTTTTAGCTTGTAATTGGTTTTTTTTTTGGGTGAAATTTAGCAAAAATTTCCTCATTTAAAATAATAGGCTGTCCTTCTAGATTCTGTGGATTCCTGGTAGCCTGGTAGAATATCTGCAAGATACTCATATACTCACAATAAATTTAGCAAAAACTCACTCGTTTTTCGATTATTTTACGCTGAAATTCGGCTTTTTTTTAGCTTGAAATTGGCTTTTTTTGGGTGAAATTTAACAAAAATTTCCTCATTTAAAATAAGAGGCTGTCCTTCTAGATTCTGTGGATTCCTGGTAGCCTGGTAGAATATCTGCAAGATACTCATATACTCACAATAAATTTAGCAAAAACTCACTCGTTTTTCGATTATTTTACGCTGAAATTCGGCCTTTTTTTAGCTTGTAATTGGTTTTTTTTTTGGGTGAAATTTAGCAAAAATTTCCTCATTTAAAATAAGAGGCTGTCCTTTTAGATTCTGTGGATTCCTGGTAGCCTGGTAGAATATCTGCAAGATACTCATATACTCACAATAAATTTAGCAAAAACTCACTTGTTTTTCGATTATTTTACGCTGAAATTCGGCCTTTTTTTAGCTTGTAATTGGTTTTTTTTTTGGGTGAAATTTAGCAAAAATTTCCTCATTTAAAATAAGAGGCTGTCCTTCTAGATTCTGTGGATTCCTGGTAGCCTGGTAGAATATCTGCAAGATACTCATATACTCACAATAAATTTAGCAAAAACTCACTTGTTTTTCGATTATTTTACGCTGAAATTCGGCCTTTTTTTAGCTTGTAATTGGTTTTTTTTTTGGGTGAAATTTAGCAAAAATTTCCTCATTTAAAATAAGAGGCTGTCCTTTTAGATTCTGTGGATTCCTGGTAGCCTGGTAGAATATCTGCAAGATACTCATATACTCACAATAAATTTAGCAAAAACTCACTTGTTTTTCGATTATTTTACGCTGAAATTCGGCTTTTTTTTAGCTTGAAATTGGCTTTTTTTTGGGTGAAATTTAGCAAAAATTTCCTCATTTAAAATAAGAGGCTGTCCTTCTAGATTCTGTGGATTCCTGGTAGCCTGGTAGAATATCTGCAAGATACTCATATACTCACAATAAATTTAGCAAAAACTCACTTGTTTTTCGATTATTTTACGCTGAAATTCGGCTTTTTTTTAGCTTGAAATTGGCTTTTTTTTGGGTGAAATTTAGCAAAAATTTCCTCATTTAAAATAATAGGCTGTCCTTCTAGATTCTGTGGATTCCTGGTAGCCTGGTAGAATTACTGCAAGATACTCATATACTCACAATAAATTTAGCAAAAACTCACTTGTTTTTCGATTATTTTACGCTGAAATTCGGCCTTTTTTTAGCTTGTAATTGGTTTTTTTTTTGGGTGAAATTTAGCAAAAATTTCCTCATTTAAAATAAGAGGCTGTCCTTCTAGATTCTGTGGATTCCTGGTAGCCTGGTAGAATATCTGCAAGATACTCATATACTCACAATAAATTTAGCAAAAACTCACTCGTTTTTCGATTATTTTACGCTGAAATTCGGCTTTTTTTTAGCTTGAAATTGGCTTTTTTTGGGTGAAATTTAACAAAAATTTCGTCATTTAAAATAAGAGGCTGTCCTTCTAGATTCTGTGGATTCCTGGTAGCCTGGTAGAATATCTGCAAGATACTCATATACTCACAATAAATTTAGCAAAAACTCACTCGTTTTTCGATTTTTTTACGCTGAAATTCGGCCTTTTTTTAGCTTGAAATTGGCTTTTTTTTCTGTGAAATTTAGCAAAAATTTCCTCATTTTAAAAAAGTGGTTGCCCTTCTAGATTCTGTGGATTTCTGGTAGCCTGGTAGAATATTTGCAAGATACTCATATACTCACAATAAGTTTAGCAAAAACTCACTTGTTTTTTGATTATTTTACGCTGAAATTCGGCTTTTTTTTAGCTTGAAATTGGCTTTTTTTGGGTGAAATTTAGCAAAAATTTCCTCATTAAAAATAAGAGGCTGTCCTTCTAGATTCTGTGGATTCCTGGTAGCCTGGTAGAATATCTGCAAGATACTCATATACTCACAATAAATTTAGCAAAAACTCACTCGTTTTTCGATTTTTTTACGCTGAAATTCGGCTTTTTTTCAGCTTGAAATTGTCTTTTTTTGGGTGAAATTTAGCAAAAATTTCTTCATTTAAAATAAGAGGCTGTCCTTCTAGATTCTGTGGATTCCTGGTAGCCTGGTAGAATATCTGCAAGATACTCATATACTCACAATAAATTTAGCAAAAACTCACTTGTTTTTTGATTATTTTACGCTGAAATTCGGCTTTTTTTTAGCTTGAAATTGGCTTTTTTTTGGGTGAAATTTAGCAAAAATTTCCTCATTTAAAATAATAGGCTGTCCTTTTAGATTCTGTGGATTCCTGGTAGCCTGGTAGAATATCTGCAAGATACTCATATACTCACAATAAATTTAGCAAAAACTCACTCGTTTTTCGATTTTTTTACGCTGAAATTCGGCTTTTTTTTAGCTTGAAATTGGCTTTTTTTGGGTGAAATTTAACAAAAATTTCCTCATTTAAAGTAAGAGGCTGTCCTTCTAGATTCTGTGGATTCCTGGTAGCCTGGTAGAATATCTGCAAGATACTCATATACTCACAATAAATTTAGCAAAAACTCACTTGTTTTTTGATTATTTTACGCTGAAATTCGGCTTTTTTTTAGCTTGAAATTGGCTTTTTTTTGGGTGAAATTTAGCAAAAATTTCCTCATTTAAAATTATAGGCTGTCCTTTTAGATTCTGTGGATTCCTGGTAGCCTGGTAGAATATCTGCAAGATACTCATATACTCACAATAAATTTAGCAAAAACTCACTCGTTTTTCGATTTTTTTACGCTGAAATTCGGCTTTTTTTTAGCTTGAAATTGGCTTGTTTTGGGTGAAATTTAGCAAAAATTTCCTCATTTAAAATAAGAGGCTGTCGTTCTAGATTCTGTGGATTCCTGGTAGCCTGGTAGAATATCTGCAAGATACTCATATACTCACAATAAATTTAGCAAAAACTCACTTGTTTTTTGATTATTTTACGCTGAAATTCGGCTTTTTTTTAGCTTGAAATTGGCTTTTCTTTGGGTGAAATTTAGCAAAAATTTCCTCATTTAAAATAATAGGCTGTCCTTTTAGATTCTGTGGATTCCTGGTAGCCTGGTAGAATATCTGCAAGATACTCATATACTCACAATAAATTTAGCAAAAACTCACTTGTTTTTCGATTATTTTACGCTGAAATTCGGCTTTTTTTTAGCTTGAAATTGGCTTTTTTTTGGGTGAAATTTAGCAAAAATTTCCTCATTTAAAATAAGAGGCTGTCCTTCTAGATTCTGTGGATTCCTGGTAGCCTGGTAGAATATCTGCAAGATACTCATATACTCACAATAAATTTAGCAAAAACTCACTTGTTTTTCGATTATTTTACGCTGAAATTCGGCTTTTTTTTAGCTTGAAATTGGCTTTTTTTTGGGTGAAATTTAGCAAAAATTTCCTCATTTAAAATAATAGGCTGTCCTTCTAGATTCTGTGGATTCCTGGTAGCCTGGTAGAATTACTGCAAGATACTCATATACTCACAATAAATTTAGCAAAAACTCACTTGTTTTTCGATTATTTTACGCTGAAATTCGGCCTTTTTTTAGCTTGTAATTGGTTTTTTTTTTGGGTGAAATTTAGCAAAAATTTCCTCATTTTAAAAAAGTTGTTGCCCTTCTAGATTCTGTGGATTCCTGGTAGCCTGGTAGAATATTTGCAAGATACTCACATACTCACAATAAATTTAGCAAAAACTCACTTGTTTTTCGATTATTTTACGCTGAAATTCGGCTTTTTTTTAGCTTGAAATTGGCTTTTTTTTGGGTGAAATTTAGCAAAAATTTCCTCATTTAAAATAATAGGCTGTCCTTCTAGATTCTGTGGATTCCTGGTAGCCTGGTAGAATATCTGCAAGATACTCATATACTCACAATAAATTTAGCAAAAACTCACTTGTTTTTCGATTATTTTACGCTGAAATTCGGCCTTTTTTTAGCTTGAAATTGGCTTTTTTTGGGTGAAATTTAACAAAATTTCCTCATTTAAAATAAGAGGCTGTCCTTCTAGATTCTGTGGATTCCTGGTAGCCTGGTAGAATATCTGCAAGATACTCATATACTCACAATAAATTTAGCAAAAACTCACTTGTTTTTCGATTATTTTACGCTGAAATTCGGCCTTTTTTTAGCTTGAAATTGGCTTTTTTTGGCTGAAATTTAACAAAATTTCCTCATTTAAAATAAGAGGCTGTCCTTCTAGATTCTGTGGATTCCTGGTAGCCTGGTAGAATATCTGCAAGATACTCATATACTCACAATAAATTTAGCAAAAACTCACTTGTTTTTCGATTATTTTACGCTGAAATTCGGCCTTTTTTTAGCTTGAAATTGGCTTTTTTTGGGTGAAATTTAACAAAATTTCCTCATTTAAAATAAGAGGCTGTCCTTCTAGATTCTGTGGATTCCTGGTAGCCTGGTAGAATACTCATATACTCACAATAAATTTAGCAAAAACTCACTTGTTTTTCGATTATTTTACGCTGAAATTCGGCCTTTTTTTAGCTTGAAATTGGCTTTTTTTGGGTGAAATTTAACAAAAATTTCCTCATTTAAAATAAGAGGCTGTCCTTCTAGATTCTGTGGATTCCTGGTAGCCTGGTAGAATATCTGCAAGATACTCATATACTCACAATAAATTTAGCAAAAACTCACTTGTTTTTCGATTATTTTACGCTGAAATTCGGCCTTTTTTTAGCTTGAAATTGGCTTTTTTTGGCTGAAATTTAACAAAAATTTCCTCATTTAAAATAAGAGGCTGTCCTTCTAGATTCTGTGGATTCCTGGTAGCCTGGTAGAATACTCATATACTCACAATAAATTTAGCAAAAACTCACTCGTTTTTCGATTTTTTTACGCTGAAATTCGGCTTTTTTTTAGCTTGAAATTGGCTTTTTTTGGGTGAAATTTAACAAAAATTTCCTCATTAAAAGTAAGAGGCTGTCCTTCTAGATTCTGTGGATTCCTGGTAGCCTGGTAGAATACTCATATACTCACAATAAATTTAGCAAAAACTCACTTGTTTTTCGATTATTTTACGCTGAAATTCGGCCTTTTTTTAGCTTGAAATTGGCTTTTTTTGGGTGAAATTTAACAAAAATTTCCTCATTTAAAATAAGAGGCTGTCCTTCTAGATTCTGTGGATTCCTGGTAGCCTGGTAGAATATCTGCAAGATACTCATATACTCACAATAAATTTAGCAAAAACTCACTTGTTTTTCGATTATTTTACGCTGAAATTCGGCCTTTTTTTAGCTTGAAATTGGCTTTTTTTGGCTGAAATTTAACAAAAATTTCCTCATTTAAAATAAGAGGCTGTCCTTCTAGATTCTGTGGATTCCTGGTAGCCTGGTAGAATATCTGCAAGATACTCATATACTCACAATAAATTTAGCAAAAACTCACTTGTTTTTCGATTATTTTACGCTGAAATTCGGCCTTTTTTTAGCTTGAAATTGGCTTTTTTTGGCTGAAATTTAACAAAAATTTCCTCATTTAAAATAAGAGGCTGTCCTTCTAGATTCTGTGGGTTCCTGGTAGCCTGGTAGAATTACTGCAAGATAGTCATATACTCACAATAAATTTAGCAAAAACTCACTTGTTTTTCGATTATTTTACGCTGAAATTCTGCCTTTTATTAGCTTGAAATAGGCTTTTTTTGGGTGAAATTTAACAAAAATTTCCTCATTTAAAATAAGAGGCTGTCCTTCTAGATTCTGTGGATTCCTGGTAGCCTGGTAGAATACTCATATACTCACAATAAATTTAGCAAAAACTCACTTGTTTTTCGATTATTTTACGCTGAAATTCGGCCTTTTTTTAGCTTATAATTGGTTTTTTTTTTGGGTGAAATTTAACAAAAATTTCCTCATTTAAAATAAGAAGCTGTCCTTCTAGATTTTGTGGATTCCTGGTAGCCTGGTAGAATATCTGCAAGATACTCATATACTCACAATAAATTTATCAAAAACTCACTTGTTTTTCGATTATTTTACGCTGAAATTCGGATTTTTTTTAGCTTGAAATTGCCTTTTTTTTGGGTGAAATTTAGCAAAAATTTCCTCATTTAAAAAAAGTTGTTGCCCTTCTAGATTCTGTGGATTCCTGGTAGCCTGGTAGAATATTTGCAAGATACTCATATACTCACAATAAATTTAGCAAAAACTCACTTGTTTTTCGATTATTTTACGCTGAAATTCGGCTTTTTTTTAGCTTGAAATTGGCTTTTTTTGGGTGAAATTTAACAAAATTTCCTCATTTAAAATAAGAGGCTGTCCTTCTAGATTCTGTGGATTCCTGGTAGCCTGGTAGAATATCTGCAAGATACTCATATACTCACAATAAATTTAGCAAAAACTCACTTGTTTTTCGATTATTTTACGCTGAAATTCGGCCTTTTTTTAGCTTGTAATTGGTTTTTTTTTTGGGTGAAATTTAGCAAAAATTTCCTCATTTTAAAAAAGTTGTTGCCCTTCTAGATTCTGTGGATTCCTGGTAGCCTGGTAGAATATTTGCAAGATACTCATATACTCACAATAAATTTAGCAAAAACTCACTTGTTTTTCGATTATTTTACGCTGAAATTCGGCTTTTTTTTAGCTTGAAATTGGCTTTTTTTGGGTGAAATTTAACAAAATTTCCTCATTTAAAATAAGAGGCTGTCCTTCTAGATTCTGTGGATTCCTGGTAGCCTGGTAGAATATCTGCAAGATACTCATATACTCTCAATAAATTTAACAAAAACTCACTTGTTTTTCGATTATTTTACGCTGAAATTCGGCCTTTTTTAGCTTGAAATTGGCTTTTTTTGGGTGAAATTTAACAAAATTTCCTCATTTAAAATAAGAGGCTGTCCTTCTAGATTCTGTGGATTCCTGGTAGCCTGGTAGAATTACTGCAAGATACTCATATACTCACAATAAATTTAGCAAAAACTCACTTGTTTTTCGATTATTTTACGCTGAAATTCGGCCTTTTTTTAGCTTGTAATTGGTTTTTTTTTTGGGTGAAATTTAGCAAAAATTTCCTCATTTTAAAAAAGTTGTTGCCCTTCTAGATTCTGTGGATTCCTGGTAGCCTGGTAGAATATTTGCAAGATACTCATATACTCACAATAAATTTAGCAAAAACTCACTTGTTTTTCGATTATTTTACGCTGATATTCGGCCTTTTTTTAGCTTGAAATTGGTTTTTTTTTGGGTGAAATTTAACAAAAATTTCCTCATTTAAAATAAGAGGCTGTCCTTCTAGATTCTGTGGATTCCTGGTAGCCTGGTAGAATATCTGCAAGATACTCATATACTCACAATAAATTTAGCAAAAACTCACTTGTTTTTCGATTATTTTACGCTGAAATTCGGCCTTTTTTTAGCTTGAAATTGGCTTTTTTTGGGTGAAATTTAACAAAATTTCCTCATTTAAAATAAGAGGCTGTCCTTCTAGATTCTGTGGATTCCTGGTAGCCTGGTAGAATATCTGCAAGATACTCATATACTCACAATAAATTTAGCAAAAACTCACTTGTTTTTCGATTATTTTACGCTGAAATTCGGCCTTTTTTTAGCTTGAAATTGGTTTTTTTTGGGTGAAATTTAACAATATTTCCTCATTTAAAATAAGAGGCTGTCCTTCTAGATTCTGTGGATTCCTGGTAGCCTGGTAGAATTACTGCAAGATACTCATATACTCACAATAAATTTAGCAAAAACTCACTTGTTTTTCGATTATTTTACGCTGAAATTCGGCTTTTTTTTAGCTTGTAATTGGTTTTTTTTTTGGGTGAAATTTAGCAAAAATTTCCTCATTTTAAAAAAGTTATTGCCCTTCTAGATTCTGTGGATTCCTGGTAGCCTGGTAGAATATCTGCAAGATACTCATATACTCACAATAAATTTAGCAAAAACTCACTTGTTTTTCGATTATTTTACGCTGAAATTCGGCCTTTTTTTAGCTTGAAATTGGCTTTTTTTTTGTGAAATTTAACAAAAATTTCCTCATTTAAAATAAGAGGCTGTCCTTATAGATTCTGTGGATTCCTGGTAGCCTGGTAGAATTACTGCAAGATACTCATATACTCACAATAAATTTAGCAAAAACTCACTTGTTTTTCGATTATTTTACGCTGAAATTCGGCCTTTTTTTAGCTTATAATTGGTTTTTTTTTGGGTGAAATTTAACAAAAATTTCCTCATTTAAAATAAGAGGCTGTCCTTCTAGATTCTGTGGATTCCTGGTAGCCTGGTAGAATATCTGCAAGATACTCATATACTCACAATAAATTTAGCAAAAACTCACTTGTTTTTCGATTATTTTACGCTGAAATTCGGCCTTTTTTTAGCTTGAAATTGGCTTTTTTTGGGTGAAATTTAACAAAATTTCCTCATTTAAAATAAGAGGCTGTCCTTCTAGATTCTGTGGATTCCTGGTAGCCTGGTAGAATATCTGCAAGATACTCATATACTCACAATAAATTTAGCAAAAACTCACTTGTTTTTCGATTATTTTACGTTGAAATTCGGCCTTTTTTTAGCTTGAAATTGGCTTTTTTTGGGTGAAATTTAACAAAATTTCCTCATTTAAAATAAGAGGCTGTCCTTCTCGATTCTGTGGATTCCTGGTAGCCTGGTAGAATTACTGCAAGATACTCATATACTCACAATAAATTTAGCAAAAACTCACTTGTTTTTCGATTATTTTACGCTGAAATTCGGCCTTTTTTTAGCTTGTAATTGGTTTTATTTTTGGGTGAAATTTAGCAAAAATTTCCTCATTTTAAAAAAGTTGTTGCCCTTCTAGATTCTGTGGATTCCTGGTAGCCTGGTAGAATATTTGCAAGATACTCACATACTCACAATAAATTTAGCAAAAACTCACTTGTTTTTCGATTATTTTACCCTGAAATTCTGCATTTTTCTAGCTTGAAATTGGCTTATTTTTGGGTGAAATTTAGCAAAAATTTCCTAAGAGGCTGTCGTTCTAGATTCTGTGGATTCCTGGTAGCCTGGTAGAATATCTGCAAGATACTCATATACTCACAATAAATTTAGCAAAAACTCACTTGTTTTTTGATTATTTTACGCTGAAATTCGGCTTTTTTTTAGCTTGAAATTGGCTTTTTTTTGGGTGAAATTTAGCAAAAATTTCCTCATTTAAAATAATAGGCTGTCCTTTTAGATTCTGTGGATTCCTGGTAGCCTGGTAGAATATCTGCAAGATACTCATATACTCACAATAAATTTAGCAAAAACTCACTTGTTTTTCGATTATTTTACGCTGTAATTCGGCTTTTTTTTAGCTTGAAATTGGCTTTTTTTTGGGTGAAATTTAGCAAAAATTTCCTCATTTAAAATAAGAGGCTGTCCTTCTAGATTCTGTGGATTCCTGGTAGCCTGGTAGAATATCTGCAAGATACTCATATACTCACAATAAATTTAGCAAAAACTCACTTGTTTTTCGATTATTTTACGCTGAAATTCGGCTTTTTTTTAGAAAATGGCTTATTTTTGGGTAAAGCGCAATTCGGATGGAGCTCATTCCGATTTTGACTTAATTGCAGTTGCAGTTATTTTTAAATTTTTTTTCAATGTCAAAACATTTTTTTATTAAGTTTGATAACTTCTAATCAATGATATTTTTAAGTTAAAAAAAAAATTTCTGAAAATGTAGCGTTGTAACTGTTTAGTCCGAACTAAACTGTTTGTATTCCCAACCCGATCGGACCGCAACATTACGGTAATCACAATATTGCTTAAGGAAATTTTAGATCTATCTGTTGACTGTAAGGAGTACTATATCGGCCAATTAATTTCCAATAATTTATTGCCAGCCTGTTAATGGAGGTCATCGCACACCGCAATATGTACAATTTTGAGTGATGTTGGTACCATCGTCTACATTTTAACAGCGTTACAATCAGTTTTGCATTATATTATGCTCCGAGCTTGATTAATATTTGTGGCCCCTAGCAACAACTTAATTGCATACTGCATATTGCACATCCCCCCAATCACTCTAAAAGAAGAAAAATTCAAAATTTTATTTTAATAATTTTATTTTGTTTTTTATTTTTAATTAAATTAAATCATAATAATTATTCTGAAATTATTATTATTCCTCTAATAATATACTAATTAAATCAAAATTGATTGTTAAGAAACATAATATATATTATGAGTAAGCAAAACAATTGAATCAAAATATTATGAAAACACGCACAAACCCATTTAAAAACATAAATCGAACGCAATGAACCGTGCGACCTCATCCATTTTTCAGCACACTATTTAACAAGCTTTTATAATGACAGAATCAACGCATCGACAATGTGACAGCTGTCAATTATGACACGCGTGATAAATCATCACATTACGAGGCCCCCAATCCCCCCACTCGGTGATGTTCAATGTTTTTAAGCGTGACGTGATCAAAATCAATGTTTAGTATAATAAGAAGCTTTTGACTATTCTGAAAAACATGACGCTGATAAAATGCACCTTCATCGCATTTGAGAAAGACGGAATGACGTCATCATTTAATTAGGCGATACATTGCTGGTGAAGGAATCTTTATACAGCTCATAATTACAATATTTTAAAGACCTTGTTAAATTTATTTTTTAATGAAGAATATGTATTTTTGGATGTTTTTAAAAATGCAATTTTTCCTTAACATTCCCTATTTGTTATAAAATATCATTTACAGTTATTTAGGAGATTTTTATTAAAGAATTAAAGAACGTTTTCGTTGTAATTATTAATATTGAAAAGCTATTAAATGTGCAGGCTTTATTTTAAATGAAAAACGCATATACTGAAGGCGGACGTGCTGTGTCTTTAATTAATTGGGATTCATTTCATAAAATGGTTAACTAAAAAACATAAAAGCAATTACCATTTAAATTTTGTGGAAATAACCACGATTTACCGCAATTAATTCACACGATTACTTCTATGTATGTTGCACAAGCGGATTTAACAAATCTGACGACCGCCAGGAACTAAAAATGTACACAGGATGATTCAGTGGAAAATGATTCGTAATCTATCGACGACCCAAGGCGATACATAATTTTTTGCATTCCCGATTTTTCCGGAATATAAAATTTGTGATGCAGAAATATGTTCTGAAATCCCCGAATCTACAAAAGTGGACTAGAAAAATGCGAAGTGACACAACCGTAACTACTCAATCGATTTCAATGAAATTTTTATATAAAATATTAACGAAAACAATAAAAAACTCTTTTTAGTTTGTTCAAAGTCAAAAAGTTTCCAAAAAAAAAACGTTTCTCTTGAATGGTAGCTCAAAAACGGCTCTAACGATTTTTTTCATTTTAATAACTTTTATCAGTAAAATAAAATTGCATCTACCTTATTTTCATAATGAAAATAATTTTAAAACTTTTTGTTCAAGGGTATTATGATGAAAGAACAACTTAATATACAAAAATTCAAGGTCAGAATTCAAAAATGTCAAAATCAAAGTTTAGAAAATTCATGGTCGCATTTTAAATATCTCAGGAAAACTTTATTAATTTGTAGTTTAGCTGCAGTCGTATATAAATTCACACGATGTCACCCTGTACCTACTTACAACAATAAACAAAATAATGTTCACGTAGAAGTAGAAATAATATGAAATGCTGTAAAAGAAGCGACAATTGAAAATGATAAATATTAATATGTAAATACGCTTTGAGAAAATGTGTCCAGTCCATTATGAACTCGCGTACGTGAATAAAGCGCAAAAGGTTAAGTGACAAGACCTCTGCGGCCCGAGTTTTTTTTAAATTTATTTTTACTTTTTATTTATCTACCTCAGACACATCATTGTAATGATGAACATACACCCCGAACCATCTAATTAACAATTAACTGATTATTTATAACTCAAGATGCCAGCATCTTAAGATGTGTTGCTTATATGTTTATTATTATAAGACTTGTGAACATGATGTACACTTAAAAGATATGGTCGATAGACGCGGCATCAAACTTACATTTGCACATTTATTATTAAGTAGGCATATTTTTGATGTGTCATATGTACGGGATGCCCGCTAATTGACGTGACGGCACGACATATTAATCAGATGGTGGGCATTGAGCATTGTTCAGATGTTCGTTTTAATGCAGTTTTTTCTCAAATTAAATAACACAATAAAAGGATGAAAATTTTATAGGGTGGAGTTTAAATTTAAAATAGAATCGTGTATAAAAATATAAAATTAATTATTGTTTATTATTATTTCAAATTGCAGATGATGATGACAACTATCCTGGAAATTACGTAGACGATAATATGTTTCATGACACGGAGAAGTGAGTTTTTACACAAAATCTCAAATAAATTAATCAACAAACTTAGGCAGCGCTTTTTATAAGTTAACATTTTTTAATTGCATTTTCTTTTTTACTATAAACAACTCATACTTTTTAATCCAAAAATACATTTAATCACTCTGTTTTGTTTTGTTACCGTTTTTTTTCTATGTCCCGTTAGATCTATCAATTTGTTACCAATAATTATAACTTTCACCTAACGCGCACACTTCGCTCAAATGTTTTCTCTCCCTCGTATATTGTCATTTATCATTTAGCACATAATTTTATCGATACAGCTATTAGCTACTTACTTAATATCTTCATAAAAACCGCTAAAATTCAAATACGCAATTTTCATTTATAAATGTTTTGTTGCTTTTTTTATCTAAAACATTCACGAATTCTCTTCACTTTTTCCCCCACATTAAAATGCACTCCCCCTCTCATTTTTTTAGCACTTGTGGCGTGTGTGCTCGATTGTGTAACGCAATATCGCACTTTTTTTTCAATGAATTGATGTGCTTTGGTATTAGATACGTTAAATTTGATGACATGACGTGTGTCGTTAAAAATATGCGTTATTTTGCAACAATATGCACTTTGATAAAAATTCAAATGTTATTATGTCAATAATAAAACGCACATAGATATTGTGCACACAATATTATTGCTTGACGGAGTACATCGTCATTGACGCTCCTCCACAATACGTATTTAAATGTACTGCAATTATAGTGGTTTGATTTACGGCTTTGCGTAAAAGCATATTATAATGACGACGAGCGTTATAAAATAAAAGCCACTCAAACAATTATATTACCATGGAGCGGATATTGCTTAACGGTTTTTAGTGTCATTAAATTTGTCCTTACCGTGAATCCTTTCACATTGATTGTAATTGTTTTACAAAAAATTTTGTTTCACAATTTTTTATGGACATCCCCTTATAAATGTTGCGGGTTTTTAAATCATTTTTGGATGTTATTGAATTGGGATTGCTTTCAAGTCATTTCTGTACTAAATTTGCTTGTAGCTACATTTTTAAATGAATGTGGTGTGGCTTCGCCTACTAACTCTGCCTTCTAATTTTCTGTCAGACGGTCTTCCTTAATCTATGTTTTTAGGCGTGCATGCATTCGACGTGGCGGAAATTGTGACCATCGCCCCAATGATTGCTGCTACAACAGCTCATGCCGTTGCAATTTGTGGGGATCCAACTGTCGCTGCCAACGCATGGGACTCTTCCAGAAGTGGGGCTAAGATGATACACCTTATTAAAACAACTGTAATTTTATTTTCCGTTTTAATTGTTTTGTTTTCATTTTTCGAGGCGTTACTTAACACATTTTTGACAGGTTTAGAATGTCACTTTTTATTTTAAATTTTGATTTGTGATTTAAAGAAAATTGAGTTCGGTTTTTTTAAAAGCCCCACAACAGCTGTGAGATTATTGAATTTGATGAAAAAATAAATAAATTTAAAAAAAACTGTTGAAAACTATGAAAACACAACCCCAATTATAAATGACATAATATGATAAATATACTTAAACTATAATGGAATAAATAACTAATAAATAAATAATAAATGTTTTAGCAAAGTCACATAAAATTTACAAATTAAATGATTGTAACTTAACAATGCAATGGTGTAAAACAATTAAATATAATATCTATTATAACTATCTATTCATGAAACATTAACAATTTTATTGTCGTTATATGTCATGAATGTATTTATTTTTTTGTACATATTTATTATGTGGATATGTATGTGTAAAAATGATAGTCAAATATTACATTTAATTCCAATGGCGATACAATATGACCCATGTTTAATGATCTGATTTTAGAAATACCAGTAAAAAAAAAATAACGGTAACGACCCTAACGCTAACGATTAACGGACAACGAATACGGCATTTTATTTTCCCCGTATGAAATATAACTCTCTCTTTAAATACTATTATATTATCCATTGAAATATGCAATTATATTTAAATGTTTATTTAAAAACAACAACTACAATTTTATCTAAATTGAATTATACAATACAAATATATTTTATCACATTATTTACTTATAATCTGCAGTTCTTATATACTTAAAAATATTTTGCATTTAATTTAAATGGAGATTTAAATTTAATGTTAATGTAGAAAATTACCAAAATAGTATAATATCGTTTAAGTCCCACTCCCCCAGACACCTGACGCCTAAAAGGCATTAACCCAGTAACAAAAAAAAAACACACACACACACAATAATTGTGGTCAAGTATCACAGTGTAAAAATGAAAAAAAATGTATACCAAAAACAACAGCGGAGGGAAAAAACGCATTACCACGAAAAAAAAAAAACGCAACTTGTATCATCTTCATAATATTCAAGGACGCCAACAAATTAACAAGACAAAACAATTTTTCTGGAATTACCGCTGGCAAATGCCGCATTTATCCGAAATTGCCGATAATCCATTTATAAACACAAAGGAAAAAACAACATAAAATCACTTGACCGTATAACTTTAAACATTTTTTAATTAAACTGCAATTATTAAAACTTTTTAAACACTGTATTCAGACAAAATTATATCACACGCACAATATTGTGTAACTCTGGCGTCACCTTGAACTGCACAATAATCAGAAATACTAGTGTGACATCGGTATGATCGCCGAGCAGCTATTTGAGCACTCAATTTATTGCCAATTTAGCGGTATTCATTATTTTACTTTTACGCCTACGCATGCGGTGCAGTTACATGTGCACCGCGATTCAGTTGGCAGTGTCGGAATTTCAATATTGTTATTTTGTTGTTGCGTGTTGTTTTTTTTTTTTTGTACAAAAGGTGATTGCATTACCCTATATAACGGTGTTTAATTTTGACGTGAATTCCCTCCCAAACATATAAATTAATTAGATTAATGATACATAGGTTTTGGTATTTTTTAAATTTAATTAGACAACATTTAACGGCGACGACAATTAATGGCAAATCTAAATAACGGTAAAGCATCTTATGGTACATTGGGCTTATAACAAAACAATTAATGATGAAATGATACGAGTGGTCAGATGGACACAAACAAATACTATAATTACTATATGCATAACACAAACTATAATATTGTGTAACTAATATTATGTAATATAAATGTACAGTGCGTAGAAATACCATATATACTATGTAGAGTATAATAACTATTTGTTTTTAATAGATGTTGATAAAAAAAAAGGATTTTATTTTTTTAACAACATTTTTAAAACCAAAAAAAATATTTTTTAAATTAATTTAGAGTCGAAGATGTTTAAACATGAAGAAATTTTGCGTGGAAATTAGTTGTGTGCCAACCAAAACACATGCGACAATTTATTCTAGTTTGATTTAATAAAAATAAAATAAATAAATTGATAACGACATTTTGGATGTGGCAGCCTTATCGAATTGTCATTAAAATAGGGAAACACTTGAGCCACCGCTTTAACTTAGAACTATACCAGCCACAGTTCTAAGTTAAACGGTCTGCAATATGGTTGGACCTTGAAGCAATTCAACAATAGTATTTCAACAATTTTTAATGCTTTAAAAATAATTTACCGTAATTTGATTCTTTTACATATTTTAATGATACGTTTTTCAAATTCTAATTAATTAACCTTTTTTATTTTCTTGAAATTGATTTTATTTCTTTATGTGCATCAGAAAATAGCTGTAACTAATTTTTTAATATTATTTTTTGTTCAATAAAATTTGTTGTTTTTCTTTTAAAATTTAAAATTTCAAGGTTTCATTTAATAAAAATCCACTTTCAAGGTTTATAAACAACAAATTTCCACACAACTTTTTCTGTATCGTGCAGTAGGAGTTAATGTAACTCAGTATTTTTTGTGAATAAATAAGTAAATAAATAAATTTATTTCAAGGCATGTTTTTAAATTTAACAAGTACGCAAACAATTATTCCTAAAATAAAAGTGAACCAAAATTTATTTTCATAAACATAAAACCGTAAGCATTAAACTTACAAATCAATTAAATGAAATAATATTAAATGAGCGAGTCATTCATGTTTATTTTTTTAATTAAATAGACACCCTTCCTTCCTAAAAAAAAATTTAAATAAAAGTTAAACTTTAGTGGTTTCAATGGGAAAATAAATTGCATCCATGTCCCTCAAATATTATTTCAAATTTTGTAGTGAAGCAAAAATTTATAAGTTTAAACAAAAATTGCAAACAACACCCTGTGTGAAATAAAAAACAATTTACTTAAAATTGTAATTATATTAAATAAAAAATTGTAAAAGATTTGAAAAAAAAACTGTCATTTTGATGAACTATCAAAAGTAGCAACAGTTAGGTGAATAATTGGAAAATAGTTTGATTGGTCATTTCAATTAGTGTACATCCCGTTGCGTGTACAGCCATTCGGAAAATAATTAAAATTTGACGTGTTGAATTTTTTAAATGTGTGCAGAGTTGGTTGATTTTAAAAATGAGGAGTTTCCGAACATACAACGGCGAATTCGTAATATTTGGTGTACTAATTAAAAAAATATAAAATATTTAAACTTTAATTTAAACGGCTCCCTATTTATCCAAAAATATAAGTAACACAACAATTGTAATTGCAAACCATTGTACTTAGTTCTAATAACAGCATTATGTAGTTGTAACCATAATTCATGCATGAGAAACAATTATAAACTTAATCATATAAATACTATTGTGTGCTTAAATTGTTTATTCTTATAAGAACATATTGTAATGTATAAGAAAGCATATTGTACGCCACGCAACTAACAGCAAAATTTGTAATGTTCCATATAGTCATAATACAATGTTCATTTTTTTTCGACCCTCTCTATTATTTTCAGGAATTATACAATATTTATTCAATGTTATATTATATATATAGAAAACATGTCTAGCATCAAAAAATGAATTAACAATAAATGACGAATAATTAAATTATTATACTTAAGTGCATCAGTAAGTCATTTATTTTAATTGAACTAAAAATACATTTGTTTTCAGATCAATTAACATAACATCATAGCCTACTTTTTGGTGCTAACTCCAAGTATAATAGTTGTGCACAAAGTTATTGATCACTTGAATGCAAATTGCACATTCTCTTCCAAACCTTAAAATATGTTTTTCCCCCCAAATCCATCTTGGTACTTAATAAGCCTAAAATGGTTGCACCTTACAAAAAAAAAAAAGACTAAAAATCCTAAATAAATGTTTTTTTTTTTTTTTAAACGAACATAAGCCTTCATTTTTATAAGTTCGCATATTTTTAGACGATATTGGAGAAACCCTGAAGATACTTTAAACTAATTGAGTATTTATGAGACAATATTCAAAGATTTAGCACTCCACATAACGGTAATAACCTCTTGGGTAACCAAAAGGCGGTAAATATTTCGTCAAACAAAGACCGAGTAGCGCACCAGTGCTGAGAGAAGATCTGTAAGTTTCTGCATAACGCATTTACATTGTGGACAATTATATGTAAGTATCACCGTGTATAATATGAAGTTTTATAAAAAAAAAACGGGTTCACGGTAGGGAGAACCAACCACAATTTTTAATGTTTATTTCCAATAAAATGTGGGTCCGAAAAAAATGGGCTTACTTTAAATTTAAGTTAAGCCAGATTATTTTGGACCCACATTTGTTCATTAAATTTAATGTAAAATACTTTGCAATTTCCTCTAAAACGGCTTTAACAATTTTGATCATTTTTATACGCACATCAAGAAAGCATCAAAAAAGCCGTAAGTCACTTTTAAAAATTACATAAATTCTACAACAAACCGAGACTAGTTGAATTGCCATCCAAATTAAACTTTTAAAGCTCCAAAATAAATCATAAACGCACACGTCCCCGCTCAAATGAAAACGAAACTGATTATTATTGAAGACGAATAGCGATAAGAAACTTTAACCATCCAACGAGTCATCGACCATCGTCTTCTCACACACACATTGACACGATTTACCCACATTTGTAATTAGTCGTCGAGGAGAGACATAATTACATTAATATATTGTGATGGCTGGATGCCTCATCCTCTCGTCTGCACGAGAAGAATGGTGCAAAGAAAGACACAAGCGCGGTTAAAGTTTAAACATCCACACAGTAAGTAAATAGAGAGAGAAAAAAAAGTATTACTTCACATATTATATAGCTACGGGCTACAGCAGCTGACGGTTTGGCGCGTTGATGTGCAGCTTTGTTGTGTGTTTGCTTTCAGCATTGTGGGTATTGTCTGCGTGAGGTCAACGCGCAACAACAACTAAAGTCATTTGTTTAGCTAAGGCAAACAGATAAATAAGTTAGCGATAATAATGATATAGAAACTGAAAGTTCATGCTGGAGACTGCAAAGACTATGTTGCTTCCTTGTAAATATGGTTTTTTGCACATTTACGGAGTTGTGTTTATTATATTAAAAGCACGTCTGTTTCTTGTTGCGTGATAGTGTCTTTAAGTGTGGCGACTATTTTTAGCCAGTACGTACATTAGATGAGCATTTTGAACGAATAATGCGCTGATGGGTTTGCTGTAAATAAATCAAGGATGCTTAATTGTTTGTTTAAGTGTTCTTTTTTTAGAGAACTTTTGCTTTGTATTGCGATGGGGGAAAAAATTCCTGTGGCTTTAAATGTCATTTGCAGACGGATGAAGTTAAACATATGCGGTCATCAAGATCAATAATTGATTACGATACGAATAAGAATAAGGTAGTCAATTTATCAGTTATGTCATGAATGTTGTTTATACGGATCTGTGTACTTTATTGTAGAGAACTTAAGTTTTTTAAATGAAACTCTAATTAATTAAGAACTGGAAAAAGTTGATGAAAGAAATTGCTTTTCTTAGTTGAATTGTAACGTCAAGCAGGAAGATGTTAGCTAATTTAAATTCTAACGTAATGTCTTAAATAACGCTTCCCTTTAAGAGTAGACTCACGTAAAAAACTTCATATTAAAAGTGAAATAAAAGTTATTTTGGGATTTTTTTTTTTATAACATTTTGACGCAAACATCTTGAAATGTTTTCAAACGTTAGTGCAAGATGTTTATGTTTTCTGAACTTCATTTTCTATAAACTCAACAAAAAAAAAGCAGCTAAAACTTGTTCTTACAACCAATTATGATTGCAAATCATTCTAAGAAAGCAACGCAACGCAACCCCGAGTCACTCTATTGAAAGATTTGACATCTTAACACCGCAGCGCATTCTTGATAGACATGTTTTTCTCAGACATTGCGAACAGTAAACACAAGAACAGTAAACTTTTAAAAAAATGCACTCAACCGGGTGAAGTCAGTCGGGTTTTGTTTTTTGTCGTCCACCAAAACTTAAATTAATGATTTTAACTATTCAGCATAAGAACAAAATGGAATGGATATTAAAAAAAAAAGACAAACTGGAATTTGGCAAATAGTGATCTGGGAAGGCAGTTCATCCATATCAGGTTCCTCCTTGCGAATTTGTGGTCAGATTAGGTATTGTGTTTATAGAATCTTATGCAAGTGATGATATAATAGTTAATTTTGTTGGGGATTTTAAATGCCATGCCTCTTTTTGTGGGGTTTATTAAATATGTTTAGAGATTTTAAATTGATGGAAAAAGAAGCGAGCAAATGAAATCATCCCGAACTGATAGCTAACAAACAACTGCACCCTTTGGCATTTTCATGACGATTGTGGGGGAAATTTGTCTAGCTCTATAGCTATACCTATTAAAAAAAATTAGGGTAAAAGGATTTAAAATAAGGATTAACCAAAAAAATATTTTAAATGCTTTTAAAAATTTATAGTAAAAAGCAGAAGAAATTTATTTCGTGATTTTCGCCTACTCCAGAAATAAACTTTGTTATTTTTTAAACTGATTAAAAATAAAAAATTTAAAAGGATTATTTTAAAACGGTACACCATCTATTGACCTTCAAATTTTGTTTAAAGTTTATTTTAAAAATTGAGCTTTAAAAGCATGATGTTTTCTCTTACTTTTCTTTAAAATCTCTTTCTTACAACGAATATTTCCGTTACTCGTATAAAGCTTAATTTTACAATAATTAAAGCAATTTACTTAATCTTCTGACTAAATCTTACATTAATTTAAAAAATTTGACTTTAATTAAAGAGAGTTATCATTATTGAAAAATAATAAGCTTAATTCAAAAAATGAATTAAATACCTTAATTAGGAACCTTGTAATTTTTATAAAATTAGTTTAATCAACAAAAAAATAAATCCTAGAAACCCAACATAAAAGAACATTCGCACAAAATCATGTAAACGACAATTAACTAAATTACCCAAAAAAAAAAAATTCTGCACAGCATCTCACGCAGTGATTGATTGATTACCCAGAATTAAGTATTTAATTTTCTAACCATTACAAAATTTTAACAAACCGGATCAAGTCTCCAGCTAATAGCGACTTATTGACACTGTAACCATTTTACCTGACTATAAAAACATCGTGCGTCCCATCTATAAAGATTGACCGCAACGCCGTAACGTCACAATTAAATTTAGAATAAATAAAACTGCTCAGCGGGATAAAAATGGAAGTGTATTGCAAAACTTAACACCAAAAACCATATGTTATACTCGTACAAGGCAATAAAATGCATATTACAACAATAACGCTGAATGTGGACGAAGCGTTTAAAGTCGGGGCGCGTATTCATGCAATCAAGGTCGTTTGTCAATATAACAAAATATTGTTTGTTTTAAAGTAACGACGCGACGCGCTCAAGAACTGGTTAAGACACACACGTCGCGGTCGCCCCTTCGCTGATACTTATAATAAGTCTTTTATAACGTACAGTTTACGGACACACATTATTATGTTAAGTGTGTGTATTTATTTACGTGAAAACGGAAAGTGTTAAAGGTCATCCAGCAGATTAATTGGCTGCTGAATGTCCGCAAGGTATATTCAAAATTGATAATGCGTTGGGACCCTCAACTTGAAATGTTCAATTCATGTCACTTTTATATGTCACCACTCATTAGGGATCAATGCCTGATGCTGTGATATTGATTAGCTGTATTAGACAAACATCAGGAGCAAGCGTAGAAGCATGATTTTTCCAATTTGTTCTTTTCCAAGCACAATTTTAAATGAATTTACTGGACAAACGTCAACATCAATTTAACTGGTCGCGGTTTATTGCTCCGTAAGCATAAATCTTGTAATTTTAATCGCTTTTGACAGCGTCAACAAGCCATAACTTAATTTTTCACATTATTTGGCTTATTTTGGTGAGCTTTTTTCAAAGCTCACATTTTTATGTTATTTCATGGCCACTCAGAGTACATTTTATGTGGCAAATAAATGTGGTCACAAATATACCTACAAGATTAGACGGATTATTGGTGGAAGGCTGTTCTTTGCTTGAGGGGGGGAAAAACTAATATCAAATAAAGTCTGCGGCTGTTAATTTTAGTGGATCGCAATTTATTTAATCGCTTGGCTTATAATATGGCAAATGATCACAGTTTTTATGTTGATTGTGTATAAAGTTTTTGCTTTTGAGGTGGTTCTGGGATTATGAGCATTTGAGTTTTGAGCACACAATATCATTGCGAAACTCAGCAGTTGATTAGTCAGATAATCTTTGACATTTTGATGAACTCCCAGCGACTTATTGATTTTATTTGGGATTAACTTAGATAACAAAACTATAATTTTTAAGGCACAGTTTAACTTTCTTGACACGAAACACCATAATAAAGTAGCTCAATTAAGGACGACTTATTGACATTGTGACTTAAACAAATAAAGATTTGCTCTACTGCAACTCGATTTGAGTTATTGGAAAAGCAACTTAAAGTCCTTCCAGCTATAGAAGTTTGACTGTACATGATTGGTTGTTTAAATGCCTTAATAAAGATTACAAAATTAAATTAATAAAACTTAAAGAGTAAATATTTAACATGTTCTGATGCTTAATTTAATTTTCTAGAAATGAAAAATAATAATTTAAGTAACTTAAGGCGATTTTAAAGTAGTAAAAGTCTAAAAATAGGGAATTAAAACAGAACAGACTTAAAATTGGCGTAAGATATTTACCATTAAGTGAACAATTAGTTTAGAGAAAAGAAAGAAAGAATAGGCAGTGGAAAATAAGGCCGCATTTAAGTAAAGTTTGTCTTAATTCCTTCTTAGATGCATACCGCTAGGACAAGCTGTCTTACTGTATGTATGAAAGGGTTTAGTTAGCGAGAATCCCACACACAAGGAAGTATAAATTTCATGAATCTTTTGAAGATTAACCTCTAGGGAAGCATAAAATAAATTAAAAACCAACGACAAGAACTAATAATTGCAAAAAAATTACATTTGACTTAAAACCGCTAAACCCATGTGAATTCCCAACTGCCCAGTCTCACCCCCTCTGGTACAGCAATTGCAAATTTTACTATTTGTTCACAAAAATTGGCAAACATCTGCTCGAAAAAAAATTTGGTCAAGGTATTTTCGCCTGTAGCAGAAGCTCGACCCCGCGCAAAACGTATTAAAAACGTCAACTCAACTACTTAACAGAAAATCATTAAGAAGATCACTATGTAACACATCTTAAAATGTATCTCCTGCTATAGAGACTACAATTAAGCGATATTATTACGAGTATTTCCAAATATGCACAGCGCAATAAAAATTTCAAAAAAAAACAACAAACATCGCGCATATAGACACCAGGCAGGAGAGCATAAAAAAGTTATAGTTTTCAAGCATTATAATAATGCAGTGCGATGAAGTCATAAAAAATACCTGGTAGGGAAAGGTGTCTGAAACAAATTGTGGCAGGATTTTTGCATTTTTAAAAATGGATATTTTTTAAAGATTTTTATTTTGTAGATTTGGACCTTGAATTATTATTTGTGGGTTAACTCAGGTTGACCTTGAATAGTTTAAAATGAAAATTTGTCCTCCCGTTGAGTCCTGTGTAATAAAAAAGGACTACAACTTAATTAAAATTTATTGAAACAAAAAAATGTAAAGTAATTTTTGACACGAAGATAAAAACATTTGAGGTTATGAAATTCTGATGATTATTTAAATTAGGTAACAATTGTTTAATTTTGAACCCAACAAATTATTTTGTGCGATTTTAACACTAAACACCGCAACAAGCTTCACAGGCTTCATACAGGCAATAGCGCAAACATCACAAGAAGATGCGAGAATGTAGTATACAGCAACAGCAACTACACACAAAATAAAAAACGCAAAAAAAAAAGTAGCAGCAACACGAAAAACGGCGAAACAAATCCCGCGCGCAAGCTTCACCACCATAAAAAGCTTTAAATAAATAGAAATGATCAATGCGCGAAACTGAAAGTGAAAATGGGAAGCGACTTATCGTAATTCATTTGACTTTATTTGAGAGATGCGCGCAATGTGACGGCGGCGGTGTTATGTGATATATCTCACAAAGCACGAAAATTAAACATTTAAAAAAAGACGTGTAAGTCAAAAAATGGTTCTAAAAAAAATGGTAAACTGCATAGTGAGGGCAGACAAATGCATACAGCACACCGTTATATTTATTTCATTTTTAAAGTACACTCATTAAAGTACTTATTGAAGTAAGTTACTTAAGTAGAATTATTTAAAATTTTATTTCAACGATTAAGATTTTAATGTAGTAAGTACTCATTAATTATTACTTAAGAAAAAGCTCAGACAACTCCATTACTTATCATTACTTTAATTTACATCGATTTAAATTACAATTGAGTCGTTAAATGTAACTGAAACATGCACTTGATTTTAAAGTAATAAGTAATAAGTAATAACTAAGTAATTAAACGCGTAATGACAAGTAACAGTTAAGTTATTTACCACTTCCATTACCGTTACTTTACTATTAATTATAATAACTAGCAGAAAGTAATGGTAATACAGAGATAAGCAATTACAGAATAATTGCAATGGTAAAATAATTCGTTACAAAACTCGGACCCACCTCTGCGCGGCATCACGCCTCACGCAGGTCACCCGCGTGCTTGACACATGTCGTTATTAAATTGTTTTACATAGCACCAAAAACCCATCAACTTGATGACACCCCGCATGCGAGTTGCGACCTGCAGATGAATTGGAAAACAAGCGCATTGCGCATCCTCCTCAAGAGTTGTGGCGCGGCGCTTCTTTATATTCGCGTGACACACACACAATTGTCCGCAGAATATGATGCGTGTGTGATGTAAGGTAAGTGCGTGAATTTGCGGATTATGCAATCACAGTGTGCACAGTGGTTGCACATATTATTGCGCAAGAAATGTGCGCGTGTGTGCGATGAGTGCTTTATGGGGCTTTTTCGGATATTTTTATTATTTAAATGGTTATTATTATTATTGTTTTTATTATTATTATGGGTGAAATATGCGAGAGGATTTGTCAGCTTAATGCACATTATTTGTGTGGATATTTAAACGGAAATTGTGTCAAGGGTCTTAAATATTTTGTCGTGAAAATAGGGATTTTCTTGATTCAATTTGACAAATCAATTTCAATGCGGTGAATAGTTTAAAATAAAGGAGGACAGGTGAATTTAAAAAGGGGGTGACTTAAATTAGGCAGTCTTTATTTAATTAAATGCCGTTTATTTTGAAACAATTTGATCTCCACTACACAAAAATGCAAATCAGAACATCACTTTTAGATTTTTTAAAAATTGCACAAAAAAAAATCAAGGACATTTTATTATTCGACGCTGTTTTAAATTATATTTTACCGCTATTTTTTAACAACTTTCTCATTTTTATCAACAAAAACTCAAATAACTGTTGCCATTCGATTTAAGAGCAATTCCAATTCAATTTTCGTGTCCTTTATTCTCGAATCTTATCACAAATAACAAGTTTCTTAAGACGGTGTAATACAAAAAAAAAAAGTGTAGCGATTTCTTATTTCACACAACAATGCCTTAAAATGTATAATACGGGGCTAACGACGCTTGACAATATTAACATTAACAACAAAAAGCACAAAACTGCATTATGCAAATCACTTGGATTTTACCACAATGATTAACAAATAAATTGTGCGAGGCATAATCATTTGACTTTTACTTTCCTTAAAAGAATTCTATTCACTACACAAAGTATCATGGTGGGGTGAGCTTTTTTATTTTTTTATTTTATTTTTTGGTTAATTATGTGGACTATCGAATGGAATTTAATAACTGCGCATCTTTGCGCTAAAACATCTTTTGTTCCAATGCGATACCCTCCCCTGAAACCTGAATTTGAGTAGTTATGCGCCACTTTTCTCAAGAAGGCAGCTCCCTCACTCATCCCAATTCGATATAATGTGTAGCAACAAAAGCTGTTTTCTTCTTCTGTTTTTTTTTTGTTTTATTGTTGTTTCCATGTACGCGAATTCGATTGTTGTATTCGTTGTTTCTTCCAGCGCGCAGCGTCCAGTTTTACCTACATCTTCTATTTTTTTTGTCGGAATGTTTTGTTTGACATCAGAAACTTGATATTCCCGAATTTAATATTTGTCTTTAACTTCTTTTTTCATTTATCTATGCAGCTGGTTTCTTTATATATAGTTGCGTTCAACAGCTTATATGCTTGCCCCTTGGTTAGGTAGATATTAAATTATAGGTTAAAACTGCTAATCATAGTAGATTTTTTTTTTTTAAATAACTTGTTAATATTGCAGTCTTTTTTGAAAATTTATAAAAAATTTTAAAGGTCGAAGTGTGTTAAATTTTTGTTCAGTAAGAATCCGCTTTGGAATTGCAATTCAATGGACCTATAAAGTTGAAAGTATAAACATCCAAATAATAGCCTTAAAGATTACCAAAAGTAACAAGGAAAGACCTTTTAAACTTATACAAATAAGAGTGAATTGTATTTTAAATTTTTTTTTCTGTTTTTAATCTGCAACTATTTTGTTGTTATGAATTCATCTCACCAAAATTGCAACACAATTTTTGAGCATGCAGAATAATATGTACAATACTTTCGGCTGCGACGCTTTTTATACCTGTCACATTGATGAACAATAAATCCCCCCCCCACGTCCACCCCCTACACCGCGCCATACACAAATGCAATCAAATAAATGCAGTTGGGTTTAAACTAAATGGCGGCGAATTTAACCAAAAAGCCAAACATCATCAAAAGGGCAAAATGTGCATGGAGAAAATGCCTCCCGCATTGCAAGTCGTGCACCAAATTGATTTATTCATCTATTATTGTTTCCGAAAAACGTATATATTCAATTATTGACACAAAGATTGGCAGGTAAATAATCTCGCTTATAATTTCTTTCCTTTTGCGGATGTTTCGCTGTATTTTTTTTTGAAATATTATACAATTTCAGAGACCAACAGAGCATCCCACGATTTTTTGTAATGCAAAAACTTTATAGCAGGGAGAGGCACTTTACATTTTTTATTACTGACTTAAATATTTTGAAAATTACTGTAAAATGTATGCGGATAAATAAATATAATGATGCAGAAAGTATCTTTTGGTGATTCTTCTGACACCCTCAAAAATTGAGATCATTTGCGATCCTATTTTGGAAATGGTGAGATCTCAAAGGTAAACAATTTCTAAAGATCAAAATTACTCTAAAAATTGTAAAAATCAAGAATCCAAAATAAATTTTTCTTTTCAAATCTAAGTATTCAGAAAGTGTTACAATCACCATTAACAACTCCAATAAAAAAATCAGTATTATTGATACAGAATTGTAAAAAAAATTTTTTTTGGCCGAAAATCATCAATTGTTACTTTTTCAATTTTGGGGTCAAAAATTCAACTTTCGTTTTTCTTCAAAATTTTGATGCAGAATAAATAATAAACTGATTCTAAGGTATTCTAGTAATCATTTCTATTTAAAGTTGTAAAAAATTATATACAAAAACAATTTATAGAACATTTTGTAATTTCAAAACTTTAGTGAATTCTCAAACCCTAGGAAAATTTTAAAGAATAAATATATTGATGCAGAAAGTATCTTTTGGTGATTCTTCTGACACCCTCAAAAATTGAGATCATTTGCGATCCTATTTTGGAAATGGTGAGATCTCAAAGGCAAAAGACTTTTGAAGTCATAACTACTCTAGAAATTGATTATACAAAATAATTTCACAGCCAAAGTCCTCTTATTTTTTTGAAATCTAAGTATGCAGAAAGTGTTACAATCACCATTTAAATTTCCAATAAATAAATCAGCATTACTGATACAGAATTGTGGAGAATAGGTTTTTGGCCGCAAAACTAACTTTTAAGTCAGAAAAAATAATTATTAAATAAATGATGGAAAATTGAGATTAGTAATAAATGCGTTATTTAAACTGTAAGTTTGAACACCTTGAAAACGTGACCTTGACTTAAATTTAACCATTTTTAAAAATAAAAACAATGTGACTTAATTTTTATTTAAATTTTCAAAAGTAGTCATAAAAAAAATTTACAATTTAACCTTGATTTTTCAGTAATCGTAGAAACATTTTATAGAAATCGTTATTGGAACATCAATTTGTTTGTTTATTTTAAATTTTGAGGTTAGAAAACACAACGCCACACTTTTTATCGTTATAATTGTATTTTTGGACCTTTGAGTTGTGTGAAATTTTAAAGTCTGTGTGTTTCCTAAAAATTTAATCACAAATACTTGTCCGAAAGGAATTTTCCTTTATTGTAGAATTTATACACTCCAGTTGTGTGGGTAATTGGTGATTTGAAAATCACACAAAATCGCTGAATCTATGTCGGCATCGCAGTCGGTCTCTATTTATAGCGACTGTAAGTGTAAATTAACAAGGCGTCTCAATATTTTAAAGCAAACTGAATTTATTATTAAAACGCGAGCTTTGATATACATTAAATATTGACAATAAGATCCACAACTTTCTTATAATCATAGTCTCGCGTATACCGCAATAGCATTTAGTCCGCCACAAAAGTAAATATATAAGCTCTTCCACATGGGCTTAAAGCTTTCAGTGTGGACGTTTCGTAGCACAATTATAAACTTTATAAGTTGTGCAAAAATTTTTTTTTTTTGTGTTTGCCGACTCTGTGTTAAATCGTCTCACTTTCTTTTGTGTGCATTCTGGTTCATCTTCGCCCCACATGTAGGAACCTTTTACGTACGCGTTATTATATCACACGTAAATCACAATAAATGAAATTCGGATATATAACAAAGCGTCATGACATGACAGCGAGACACTCCAGACTTTTACTTTCCGGCCAAAATAGCCTAGCATAATGTATTGAATTCAAATCACACGAACGTGGGCGGTTGATGTTTTTGTTTGGCTGTTGCAAACATTATTGTTGTGTGTGCGTGCTGTATGGGCAAGCACTCCTTGTACACCCAGGCAAATACTATGCCTGCAACACGGGCAGTGAGCTTTAAAAGCACGCCGTAATGTTTAATAAAAAGTACTTGTTTGCTTAATGGGGAGAAGTTCAAAGTCAATAAAATTATACAATAGATATCTGCAGGAAATCATAATTTGAATTGCTTGTTTATTTATAATTTATGCGAGCTGCTAATGTTTTAGTGCGGCGGATTAAGTAACGCAATTAATTAAACGTGGCTTTATTGTGGCTCCCAATGCCACAATAATGCATGCCGAAGTGTTACTTAAATAACAACAATTAAAACTGTTTGATTCAACTTTGAAGTGAGGCACTAAAAGGAAAATATTAAATTGAATCAAAGCGGTCATTTACCTTTTAAGTAACATAACGGAATGTAATTTAATCCTTTTCTTGCGACAATCAACTGGAATGGTTTAAAATTACTAAAAAAAACTATTAAATATAAATTTTCCGATTATCAACGACCAGCTTTACCAGTTTTGTGTAAACAAAGCTTCATCCTTTAATGTGTGTGTCCCTTAAATAATTCGATTAAATGCAACAGCACGATTCCTTAATGCATAAAGCGTCATCGATTGAATTTTTTTTTGCTTCACACTTTTTTTACCAATTTCCATTATGAACTTTATATTTTGAAGCTGTCATGATTGCACGGAAATAAATGAAAACTCTTCACATTTTTTAAAAGGACATGATTGAATTATTTTGAACACTAGTTGGTCCTGAAAACACATAAAACGACCCATTAACTCGATCATGTAACATGGAAGGGATGACAACAGGATTCCAATGACCATATTTAAAGGAAATTCAGTGAGGTCACGAGGACGATGGAGGGATGCCGTCCTCAAAAACCTAAGATCACTTGGAGAACAGGATTGGCGCTCTTGAAATGCTAGTAAAAGACAAAAATAAATAAAAACGACCCATTAAGGACATTCAAGGTCTCAGTTATTATATAAATCAATCTAATAAGCTGGCTGTAGGGAATAAGGCGATTACGCCGTGCATTTGACAACCTAGTCAAATTCCTGGAATCCTTTGACTACCTTGCGAGAGAAAATTGCAATGCACCTCCTTATTTTGCAATATTGTTTTTGCGTTTTATTTTGACTACAAAGTTAAAAATGTGTTCGTGCATTGTGCACCAGACAGGAAAGAACTTGTTTGTTTTTATCGCACTATAATTTTTTGTCGTTCCTTATTAAAATTTTGCACGTAAAAATTGCGATGGTTTGCTCACAACATTACCCCCCCCCATCTCCCACCCTCAAAGAAGAGCTAACTGCCGTTGAAAACAACTCACCCCCCTTAACATAATACCCACTGACTTTACACACTCGACGTTCATCAACAAAAATGAATTGACAAATCTGAAGTGTTGCGCGAAATTCAATTATTATTCCAGAAATAGGGTTGTCTCTATGACGGCATTTTTACAGTGTGTTCGGCAGTAGGTGTGCTGATGCCTGATATGATGTGGGCAAAGAAATAAATGTGTTAAAGGACTTCTTGCAGTCTGACGACGACATGTTTACGTGACATTCAACAAACATGAAAAAAGGGGATTTTTATTACTTTGATGATGTGCTCAACACGTTTCCATCTTCCTCTCTTCTTTTTTCCAAATCATTTTGTGTACTTGTGACGTGTAAAATATATCCTTTCTGTTTTGTTTTCTGTGTCGCCTGTGCAAGCATCCTGATTCCACTGTAATGTGTTTTTACACGTCTGACACTTTATGAGAATTATATGTCGTGCAGTTGTGTGCATTTTTAAAGTGAAGTAATGCGTCAATTTGCAAGAGACTTGCCTATAATGGAAATGTCTGCGATGTTTGTTGAGAGTTTAAATTTAATTTACTAATGTACAGTGTGGGAGACTGCAGGGAGGGATGCTGCTCATATCCAGTACAATACAGTGTTTTCCAATGTCAGTTATAGTTTGAGGAATTGTCTGAAATTTTCATGTCCAGCTCCTTTAAGTGAGTATTTCTTTTGGAATTTTACAGGTTGGTTTGGAAAAATAGAAATTTGTTTGGATTTTTCCTAATAAGAAATGTTTAGTTGTCCGCATCTTGAAGACTTTTTATTTTTAAATGGAAGGAATGATTAGCACTTAATTTTTGAATAAAATTAAAATCGTGACAACCAATTGTTTCAAGCTCAAGTAATCGTGTGTTTTTTGACACTTTCTTAAAAACGGCTCTTACGATTTTACAATTTTTCAAATTGATCCCATCATTTTCTGTTCTACATTAACTGTTAATTTCAAAATTGTGGGTCTTAACGAAATGCACAATATTTCAAGTTCATACACATTTTTCTTCAAGTTCAGAAAGATTTTTTTAATTTAGTATATACGACCCCAAGGGCATATATAGATTTTGGTTCCAAGTTCTAAACTACTAGTACGATTTGTGTGAAATTTTTTTGTTAGATATTAGAAAAAAATATAAGAATGTAATTTCTGATTTTTCAAGGTCAGATGTTTCAAGGTCAAGTTATTGCCAAGGGCAGTTTTCATTATTTTCACAATGATTAATCTTTAGGGTATCCTAAACAAAACTGCATATATCCTATATCCCGATAGATGCTCCTTCTGGCGAAAAAGGAGGTGGACAAAGGCAAACCCCACTTTTTTTTCTCAGACACCTTACACAATATCAAAAAAATTCTTTCCGATTACTGTAGGATTAAATAATATAAGAAAACTTGCTGAACATTTCAAGGTCAAAATCGAAAAATTCAAGGTCAAATTTTTTATATCTCAGAAACCTTAAATATTTTTGAACTTTTTTTCCTAATCATTGTAGGATTAAATAAAATAAGAAAACTTGCAGAACATTTCAAGGTCAAATTTTGAAAACTCAAGGTCATATTTTAATAATGAAATATGTAATTCAAAAACTGTGTGTTTTAGGGTACTATGATGTTCTACATTATTATTAATCTCAATAAAAGTAACAATTTTGGACAAAAATCAAGGTCAAAATTCATAAATTTCAATGTCACATTTTTCATATCTTCGAAAAGCTTTATTAAAATGTAGTTAAGCAACAGTCGTATATAAATTCACACCTCACCCTGCGATGTAGTTTTTTTTAAATTACGTTATGATGTAATGAAGTATTTTGTTTAAATAATTTTAATTTAAAGTTTTCAAAAAATATTCCAAATTATTTCAGTTATTAGCTGATTAGCACTCACTGAAACATTTCGTCATATATTTTACGATTATAGTACGCCTTTCAGTAAGCAACAAGCGTCTCCAATATATGTGCTGAATTTGAATTAGCAATCACGTATGTAAGACAGCAATTTCCTGAAGCATAAAACCAAACACATTAAAACACATACATCAAGTGAGTTTTTCACTTTTTGTTCATTTTCATGTTTGATGGCAATTGTGCGCCTTTGACATTTTCCTCATAGTTGCTGCAAAACAAAAAAAAAAACCTCAATTTGCGAACGTGTTGTTATTTGTTATTCTCGCTGTAACAGAATTCAGACGCAAACAAATTCAGGCACACCCAAATTGCATTAATAAAAAAATGAATGAAAGAAATATGCAATTAAGTAAAACCGCCGCATAAACCACCCGTGTCAACTGAATGCAACCGCCAAGCACCTTCTTGAAGCATATTGTAGTACGTTTCAACTATGATGCGGGTGAAAGTGTTTTACACTTTGATTAGGGTCTCAAATTCAATTCATTGGTGTGAGCGCGTAAATACGTATTTTCATTCATTAGGACGCACTGCAGCTTTTCTTTTACGATCTATCGTTAAGACGTTAATTAATGCGGAATTAAATACATTTTTTAATTCCCATCCACATAAATTAGCAACACTTTTTATTTGACTTGCACACATAAATCAATTAGCGATCGTAAACTGCGTATTTTATTATAATTTGAATACAAACGGTGTGAATTTAAACGGTTGGGGTCCTAAACTCAATTGTGCCTTATTATTGAAATGCAGTTATAAAAATGTTTGTAGCCCATAATGTTGCACAGTTAAATTGAGAAAACAATGTGTGATGTATTCGGAGTTGCATAAATTTGTTGAATGAATTTAAGGCAGCTCCCACCGTTGCGTTTTAAAAGTTTAAATTTTAAGTATTGAAGCGGTCAAAGCTTGGGCAGTCATTGTACTTGCGTACTTGATGAATTGATGATTTTGCTGTTTATGTGCGCGCTGTTGGGTGGGGGGGGGGGGGGGGGGGGTGACACACCCGCAATGTGAGACCACGAAATGTTTTGTGAACGGCGAACGTCGCGTTTACCTTTTTACATTTTCTTGCCGGCATTAAAATGCATTAATTTTTTCAATTGTGTTTTAATTAGTTTAGTTTCATAGTACAATAGTTTAGGGAATTAGGACCCCAAAAAGTGGGCTTTAAGATTTTACACAATCTCGGTAATTGAAATAAAATTTGGTTTCGATTTAATTTGAATTATTTTGAGGTCCTTATCATTAATTCCTCTGCTTTATAATAGTAATTTTTAGGACCTCGTAATTAAGATTATTGAATCCAAGATTAATGTGGTAAAATCTTTGATAAAAACTTTCTTTTTTTTTTTTTTATTAATTCATTAAATATCAATAAGCAAAAAATCCAAATAAATGCAACTTAAAATAAATCACAACTGCATTAGATGATGCGACTTAAACTTCAACAATCGATTAACTGAGTCATTTAAGTATCGTCAGAAAATAACTGTTGTTATGGTCTTACCTTGAGCCACCATGCTAATACGATTGGGTAGATATTTGCGATGGATGGGCATCGCTCCTCACCCAGCGGCGCTTGTGTAATACTACCATCACAGCATTGGCACTTTTTCATTTTTTATTTTTCTCGACATCTGTTTTGCTGCTTCTTATTTTTTACATTTTGTTGTGACTCTTCTTCTTGTTGTTGTACGTTTAAACACACGTTTAAATCTTCAGGTTGACGCCGAGTACATTATATTTGCGATTTAATGTATGTGTATTGTGTATGTGGCCGCGGAGATGCTGCGGAACAAATGAAATGCTGCGACTGTGGCGGGAGTCGGCATCGCTCATTCATTTATAATACCATACAGTTTTATACACCCAAAACCAAACATGCGGCATATTATCTGTGGCTTCGGTTGTGCGGAATGGGGCACAATACATGAAATTGGTGTGGATGCGACGGCACTGGCATGGAGACGCTTTTTTAGTATTTAAGGTGAGATAAAAGAATTTATCCATTTAGTTTGTGACATAGCCGTGGCAGATGAGTCTTTGCCACAACCAACTAATAATATTCATAATAATTAATAAATTATCGTGGAACATACATTTTGTTGAGTACAGTTGATCAGACGGTGTACGTCTGTTCGGCGTTGTGTTATCTTGAGTGTGTGATCCCGGTCGCAGGACGCAACCTGTTAATTAAACGAAAAAAAAAAGAAAAAAGGATATTGTGCTTGATACTGGCAAAATATTAGAAGTAAAGGAAGAATTTGAAACGAGAATAGTGTATGTGATTTTAATCATTTTTTTAAAATAAATAATTAGTCCTTTTTAAGGACATTCAAATGAAAATAATTTAGAACATTTTTAATTGTGTGTGATTGTGAATTTTGTGAAAAAAATTTGAATACGTCCAATTTTCCGAATTTTAACGGAAATGTGATACATACTGAAATAAATTATAAGGACCCCTTGAATAAGAATTTAATTACAAGTAAATTTAAATTAATAACAATTACTGTTGTTCACATAAATAGTATTTGATTTTCTGTAATTTCAATAAAAACTTGGTGTCTCAAAATATTAAGACCCCAAGAATACAAAAAAGTATTCATTAAAATCAGTTATATAAACTCAAAAAATATAAAAAGGTCCTTATAATGTTTGTATAATTATAATTGGAATAAAACCTTTTAAGTATAGTGCGATTAAGAAGATTAAGAGACCTTTGAATTTATAAGTAATTACAATTGGATTGAAATAATATTTAAACGTTTGCAGTCATTTAAAAAAACTCAACATTTCTTTAAAATTAGGACTCCAAAATTTAATAAAACCAATCCAAATACAATAAATAATTATTGCGCATTTTAGTAGATGGAACTAATATATTGGAGGTCCCTAAAGTTATGGCCGAAGTACAACATCGTTAAAAATGTTTTATTAAATTAAAATTACAACCCATTTAATTCTTAAATTAACTACTGTAACTATTGTATTCTCAAGGTGTTAATAAGAAAGCTTTGGAAAGCTTTGCAATGTGCATGTGCAATGTATGAGCATTTAATAAATTAATAAATTTATTGTACATGCACATTGCAAAGCTTTCCAAAAAAAACAACCGGTTTTTCCTCCACAAAAGAAGCGAAAATAATTTTTATTATGCTCATAACGGTTGCCATTCAAATTCAATTCTTTTAAAACCGTTACACATTTTCAAAGCTTAAAGCTTGATGTATTCAAATTGAATTTGAACGATTTTTCTCTTCCCTGTCATAACTCGTCATAACGGTTAAATTGCTTGAATGTCTTCCTAAATGACTGCATTGCAATAAGCTTTTAAGCTGTTAAATTGCAATTTGCATGCATGCTCATTGATCAATTACTATACCTCGATGCACCACAATTTTTATGACAATAATTTCTATTTTGAATTTACGAGCGCCTACAATAGCGACACATAATTACTACGATCGATATTAGTGTGAGCTGCTTTTATGCACTACTCGCATAATGCAAATTAATGATCATATTGTCACAAATTGACGCCTTTGTCGCTACAATTTAGCGGATTAATAAATATCCATGAAATTATAACAATGGGTCTCAACCGTTATGACGTATTGCTGTATTGTATAATTTGTCAAACGGTTATAATTAGAGAGCTGCATCAGCCATAAATGACAAATGATGCCGTTAACTTTCATTAAATTTGAGCAGTTTAAATGAAATTTGATGTTATGCAAAAATTCGGTAAGAGGAGGTCCCAAAGTAAATTAAAAATTTATAGAACATTGAGTAATTTATTTACGTACTTTAATTGTTATATTAAAATTGTGGTGATTAAAATGTTTGCCATATAATTTGGGGTCTCTGCACATTTAGTGAAATCATTGTTATGAAAATGTTTGCACAGAAACTTTAAATTTTTGATTTAAATTTTCAATACAAACGCGTAAATGATGACGAAAAAAGATTATTACCCACAACTGTTTTTTTTTTTTAATTAAAAAAAAAAATTTCATTACAACATTTAATTTTAATTTCAGTTTTCTTTACCAACAATTAAATTCCCTTCAAATAAAATTGAATTCGCAGTGACCCCAACCTATGAGACCTCTACAAATTAAACACAAAAGATCACATTTCACTTGAAAAATTGTTAAAAAAAAAAACAAACACTAATATCTTCTTCAATAATGCAAAGCACATCAATTTATCCGCGATTGCTTCATTAAAATAAATTACAACCATTGAGACCTCAAGGTTATTATTATTTAAATTAATAAGCACTTGTTAAAAAGTGTTGCTATTTTTAAATGGAAATCTCTCCACACCATGTAGCCTAAATATTACATCAACAAATCCCGATGATGGTTGGTTCTTCTTTGATTCTTTTTGTCATTAATTGTTTGGCAGCACCACGCAATTTATACTTTGTTACGAAGAATTCGGCCTTGCGGTCTTGAACACTTTTTTTTCCACCACCTCGCATCTCTTCGGTTTGTGTTTACTTACCGATGAAGCGGCGGAGAGCTCAAAATAAGTGTTGGCAGATGGTACTGCCTTGTCAATTTGAACAACAAACATGACAACTTCATATTGAATCGATTCATCTCGCCTTATTTTATTGCGAGGATTGAATTTGGTTGAGTATTTAATTTTTCTTTAAAATTTGTTAGGACCCCCAAAAAGCTAAGTGTTGTCTGATTGTGTCGTTTTTGATGTGCAAAAAATTTATGATTGTAAAATACTCTTTGGCATTTATTGCTAAATACATCATTTGCATTTGCATTTAGTTGTTTGGTTTGTGCAAACACTTTTAAAGCGAGACTTTTTGTGTGTTAGGTTTTTTGGGAATTAACAATAATTGACATGAAATATCACAGGTTTTTATGCATGTGACAAATGTATGCAAATTGCAATGAAACGAATTATAAAAGATGTTTTTGTATTTCTGAGTTACCTAAGTCACGATAATTAATTGGGTACTCTAATATACAAGAAGTGAAAAATGAAAGTGTTTTTTATGTAGTGCGGCAAATTTCACCATAAAGTTCAAAAATGGTTTACGTCAAATTTTTGAATGCTTTTGTATTATAATTTTGGGACCTTGAGTATTCAATTGACAATTTGAAAATGTTGAAGTGATTGTAATTCAATGCAATTGCGGCATAACAATGACGGTAAAAAATAAATTCAGAGAATTTCGAGCAGTTGCATTAATTTAAAAAAAAAAATGGGTGATCCTTTTACAGTAATTTGGTAAAACAAAATTTTAGGACCCTAAATTAGTATTTTTTATTTATGGATCTTTAAAAATATAAGTCTTGGGTATTCGTATGAATTGTAATAATTAACATTACTAATAGACAACACTATTCGGTGAGCGTATAATGCCCAAATTAATTTAATTATGTTTTTAATTAAGGACCCTTAATTAAATTTTTATTTTGGTCAATGAATTATTTAGGGCTTTCTAGTTAAAAACTGTTGTCCTATTAATAATAAAATCATTACATTATTATAATTATAGCGCATTAAAAGAATTAAGACATTTAGGAGCCCAACAAATTTTTTCATATTGCAAAAACAATTTAATTTACAGCTGAACTAAATGCTTTGTACCATAAACATACATCGTCTTGGCTTGTATAGCATTACATGTAATTGTTTGACAACTTAACGCAATTGCAATTTCCCTGCTGCACCATTTAACCTCCAACCTTAAAGCAGCATTCAAGCAATTGCACACAATATATGTGTGGAGACCTTTAGTTTACGGATCCACGTTCAGTCACACTTCGCTATCTAAACAACATCGACGCCATGGACTTTCAAAGTATCAATTCTAAAGTGGTTCCCACAGCCACTACAACAGCTATAGCATTAATCGTATGGCTTGGGGTCCGACCACATATTAAAATGTAAATGTGATTTTAATATTGTATTTAAAAAAAACGGAAAGAAAACGTCTACTACATAACTCTATTGTAATTACCCATCGGCTTCACATGGCATTTAAAACGGCTGTACGCCAACAACCATCCCGACCGATACAATGCAACTCCACTACCAACTAAGAAGGCAACATCATCAACCAACTAGTATTAAGCTGCAGCGCATCTTCACTGTTGCACTCAGCTGATTTAATCGCAATATTTTTTTGCAATTTTTAATTTGCAACGAAAAGAGAAAAGCTTCATCCATCTATCTTTATGTGCATTATTCAAACAGCCCAAGCCAATATAAATCAATCAAAGATTGGGCAAGAAATGCACACACACTGACTGCATGTTGAGTATGGGCCACCTTTATTTGCACTAATAGAAGAATTGAGACCCACTTAAAAATAATTGTGTTGGTGTGTAAAATCGCTGAGGGCATTTTGGGCCCCTTCCAATTGACACCACACTTTGATGCGTTTTTAAAGATTTAATTTGGCACCACCAAACAAAAAAAAATTAAATTGGTGATGAGAAAAAAAGAAGAAGATTCACTGTAAAAAAAAAAAAGGGAACTGAAACCTCAAGGCTCCAAAAAAAAGGCAGCATAAAGACGAACAAATTTCACCAAAGTAAAATGCTACATTACAGATTAGTGCAGCCACGCATTTTGGGTCCCACAAATTCAATTAATTTTCGTTAATTAATTTTGACATGGGGGTCCATCAATTTTGGTTGCGCAATTGAAAACGCGGAGGCTTTATCGCATCATCTTTTTGCAGCTGTATATGATGCGATCTTAACCACAACGCGCATCTCATACAGACAGGTGGTCGCATCACGCATGCGCTGTTTTGCCCATAAAGAAATTCATTTCTCACAACTCATGAATTTTATTGATAGGTTTATTAAAAGCGTTTTTTTTTTTCGTTTTTTTTTTTTGCCCCTTTTTGTGCACATTTAATGCATTTTGTTTTGTTTTGTTTTTCTCAATATATTTTATGCGCAAGATGAGCGGCGCGCAGAAAAGAATTCGAAACCGGGCGAGTCTTGTGTGTCACGGTCAAACAGCTCGGCTTGCACTTACACATTTAATGTACATTTATGTAGTACGATGCAATATTTATGTGCTGCACTTTTACTTTGCATTGTAATGCATGTGACATGAGTGCAATTTTTAAATTTTATAAATGCATTTTTATGATTGCGATTTTTTTTTTTTGTGTTTTTTCTTTGTTTTAATTTCTTTTCTTTTTTTTACTTTTTTTTATTTAGACGACTTAAATCGGGCAATCAATAATTTGCGCCGTATAAAAACTGCAATTTAAAATCATCCCATTTCAAGGAATTGGGAGCGATTACATTTGTCTGAGCTGACTGCAATTATGGCGACGACATGGACATTACGATTGCTCACAATTGCACTTACGGTAAGTTTTTTTTTTTTTTGTTTGGCATTGTTACAATAAATTGTGCAAGGTTTAAGGTCAAATTAAGTGATTTTATAAAAACTCAAAAAATAATTCATTAAAATATTATGTACTTAAAAGAAGTTCTAAAATAAAGTTGTCTTTATAAATTAAACAAATAATATTTTTTAAATCCCAAAAAAATTTATTTCGTTTAAATAAAAATAATAATATTTTTCAGTTTAATTAAATAGATTTATTGGTTTTATTTAAAATTGCTTTTAATCCCAAAAAATACCGTTAAAGGCTTAAGAAAATTCTTGTTCCAAATTTTAATCCTAAAAAAAAAATACATAACTGTAATGTGACTTAAAAAAAGAGATAAATGCTTTGTCTTGAAATTCTAAAACCCGTTCGTGTCATTTATTGCAATTTATTGCATTTCAAAATTTAAATCCACAATAAAAAATAATTAAAATTGGAATATTTTTTTTTAAAACCAAATTAAAAGGATTTGGATGTCCACTTAATTTTGTCGTCATGCACCCAAACCCATGGCGGACGCCGCGGTATCCGAATTGTTCTTTTTTGCGTAGTTTTTCTCCTCATCTTCTTAATGTGTTCATCATTCTGGCAAAATTCTGCAGGTTTTTACGTTGTTTTTTGTTTTATTTACACTTTCACTTTTCTTGAATGTCTATACGTTTTTACATGTTTCGTGTTTTTTGCTTGGGATCCTAATTGATTACCTACTTGTTTTTTTTTGTTATCGAACATAATAAAGTCTAGAACTGCGAAGAATATTCTTTGCACTGTTCTATGACTGTTTGATCTTTGATATTTTTTTTATGTTGTCGCGCTTAGTGTTTTTATTGGCTTTAATCATTTTTCACCTTAACCTTTTCCCAATTTTTTTATCTTACATTTAATTGGGTATGTGTGAGTGTTTTTTTTTTTTTGTTGAATTTTTTCCCATGTTAAGATGTGGAAGGAATTATTTTTATTCATTCCCATGCAAAGTTTTGATTATATATTAAATTTTCAATTCATTATTATAAACAAATCAAAATGTGTTTGAATTTTTTCCCTTAAAAAGGAATGTTGTTCTTCAAAACCCAAGTTAAAAATAACTTAAAAATTGTTTGAAACAAAATTAAAGGCGCCTAAACGACATCACTTCCAAACCACAATATTTGAAATAAAAAATTTATTCACAACTCTTTACACACCAAATTACTCGCCTATTATTTGTGCAAATTACAATTTCATGCACGCGATGCAATATTGTTGAAAAAGCACTCCACTGGCCACATGGAGGGACAATGCACGATGCAACCTTTTAATGTAATAATAAGTCTTCATAAAAAGCACCACAAAAAGAAACGTACATGAATGAATGCAAGAATATAAAAACGAGAAAATCGTCGTCTGCATCACGTTTGCCGCTGGTGTGGCTAAAGGTCACCCACCTTTATTATTACTATTGCATAATGTGGCAGTGGTGACGCGAGCGGGGATTCGCATAGTCACAACAATGAATGCGTTTTTTTTTTATGGATTTAGGAAAACATTTTAAAGACAAACAATTTGTTTAGTAAATTTTATTAAGTTAAGAAATACTAAATAATATGAGATATAATGAGAGAAAAAGGGGGTGAGGGGAAGGGAGGGGGGAAAGGCATCTCTTAAGGGGCGGGAGGAAAAAATTGTACACAAAAAGGTTAACATGGGAATTTATTCATTTTTGTGGTTCCTTTACTCAATTTAAAATACTACGGCTTTAATTTATAAAATGAGGGGATAATTTTCCTAAAAATTAAGAAGAGAAGAAGGATTTTAAACAGGGATTAAATGAAAGAACCTTTTAAAACACCTTCAAATTTCACATCAACTGATTATTCTTGTAATAATCCTTTAACTTCCCCTCCACTTCCCCTCATCGATTGATTAATCTTAAATATTATAGTTTAAGGACTTTCAGTATTTTCACAAATCAATGAATGACACGTGTCAAATGCTAATTCGCAAACGTCCTAGTTTAAAAAAATAATATTAGGACCCCCAAAACATTGTGTAACACCAATCAGCATAAAAATGCACGTCATCATGCCAATTGGAGAAAAAATTTCTCCTCATGCCCATATTATGCATTGTTGCAACACACACTCACATTCCATAAATCACAACAACGCGATGTGTGCACAAATCAGCGGTCACAATCAACACGCATAATATGTGAACATTGAACAATAAGCTCGCTGTAGCCGGGGGTGGGCGGCGACCACGCAATTTAACAGAAAGTTGTGTGTCAAACACGCACTTTGGCATGTCAAAAATTGGTCATATATTACCAATACATAATAAACAATTATTATTACAATGATCATCATGTTTTTGTTGTCCACATTATTATTATTATGTGATTGCCGTAACATGAGTTCAGCGTACAGTAGAAGACTGCGTTCACAAATAATTGGAAGCTCACAGTTGATTGTGTAATTTAAATGTTTGCGGCATAACACAGTCTCTTGGACAATAATGTACGCGTTGTGAACCTAAACGGGTGAGCTTTTTGCGATTAGGTCAAAGCTGAAGCGGCATGTAAGACACCGAAGTTCACACTCAAAAGCACTTGTTGCTCACGAAAAAGCTATTATTTTGTTTCTGCTCCGTTTGTACTCATTGAGTAAGTCATAAGCATAGGATAAGGGCTCTTGAGTACGCTTAAAAGACAATTGGAATTTTGTTGAATGACCTTTGATATTTAAATGAGCCGCCCAGACAGTTGAAAGGGGTTTTGTAGTGCGGCAATAATGTGTGGGAAATTATGTTGTGCTGCACAATTTGTTTATAGCCACAAAATAAGTTTAAGAGCTTTTAATTTGCATTCAATCAGGCAAATTACATTATCGAAAAAGCTTTTTAATAAAAGCTTTTTATTGGAGGGTTTCCAAATTTGGGTTGCAAAATTGGAAAAAAACAAAATGGGATAAACACAAAACTTTATTCCATTGAATTTTCATCATTGGTGAAAAAGTTCAATCCATAAAAAACTTAAAAGAAAATGCCTTCAGTTACAGCGACCTTGATTAAATCAAATGAAAATGTGGAAATTAAGCTACCGATTAAAATCACTGTCATGATACATGGGCCGAGAGAGCATTCCACATTTTTGTTTCCATAATTAAAATCACCTTGCAATTTAAATTTAAAAAAATATATAACAACATCAAAAACAACTTGCAGATTGTGGCAACAAACTCCCAATTGGGAAACAATGCCCTCGCTCGATTGGGCAATGAAGTCAGCCCCAGAGATCATACACACATCGAACAGATTGATGTCAAGTGTGAGCCATCTGGCATGATTGTCAAGATCAAATTTGAGCAACCATTCGCTGGTGTTATCTACAGCCAAGGATTTTTCAACGATCCTAAATGCAGGTGAGTTTGTTTTTATGCAATTTCCATTGACCCGCATTGCACCCCCACAAATATGGCAAACATTTTCAACTCATCCTCTCACTGCAGATTCGTTAAAGCTGGCGGCAAAAGTCTTGACTACGACTTTGTGATACCATACGAAGGATGTGGCAGCAAAGCATCCTGTTCAGTGTGCTCCTCCGTGGATAACATCATTGTCATCCAATCCGATGAGGAGGTACAAGAATTGTGGGATACAGCCCGCAAAATCTCATGCAATCGCGGTGATGATCAAGAGAAAACAGTCATCTTTAAGCCATTCGTTGTTGATATGCTAGAAGTGGTGAGTGTGCCAACATCACAAGGTGGCGTCGACTGTTGGATGGACATACAACAGGGTGAGTATCCACGGACGACTGCCATCAGCAATGTGATACACATTGGTGAGACACTCAGTGTGCTGGTGTTCCTCAAGGATCCGGCACACGAGTATGATTTGACGGTGCGCGATTGCTGGGCGTACGATAGTCCGGATTATGGTGCAAAAACTACTGGAAGTATTCAATTGTCGGACAAACAGGGATGCACAAGGCAGGTGAAATGGAATGGTGATGACTAAAGGGTGGATGTTATTAACAAAATATTTTTCGGTTCGGTTTACAGGAAAACGAAACTCTTTGGTTCTTGGCAGAAGTCTACTGATGGCGGAAAATCTGGCGCCACTTTAGTGCTGCATAATACGCTGCAGGCGTTTAAGTTCCCTGACAGGATGCAAGTGTTCTTGAAGTGTGATGTTGAGGTAATTTTCAAAAAAGTTTACTCCGTTGGAATGAAAATATGTATTCGAAGTTTACTTTTTATTTTGTTAGATATGCAGGGGAGAATGTGATGCCCCTCGTTGTGGCGGAGATGTCACTGTTCCACCTACAATTCCTAAGGTAACAATTTATATTAAAATTTTTATTTTCATTTATTTAAAATGCAATTTTTTGCTTTTCTTTAAATTAGATTACAACCGTACGCCCAATAGGCACTTCATTCACAACAGTCGCACCTCAAAGAGAGCTTTGTTATCCTGGTTCACGAGATCCTTCATGCATTCAAACCACAACTGGTATACCGCGCACTCGCAAGCCCGGTAGAATAACCACTGACTCGTATGTTTCTCAATCAACGACGTTCTCGCCAAGAGTAACACAAAAACCGCGCTGTTTCCCCGGTTCGGATGATCCATTCTGCAATCAAATTCAACCCACTACAGATTTCTCCAATGAGGTGACTTTCACCAGCACTAAGAGGCCACCAACGTATCTTCCCCCAGTGACAACTGAGTCAACGGTCACATACCAAACATCCAGAAGACCGCCACCAACGTACACACCACGACCCGTAGTGGCTTGCACACCAGGTTCACGAGATCCAAAATGCACAAAGCCAGTGCCAAAGCCAACGTGTTTCCCCGGCTCCACGGATCCCAATTGTCCACAAACTGAATTCACTAAAAAGCCAACTGTTGATTGCTCAACGAATCCCCGAAATCCAGTATGTCAACAAACTGTTAAAACGACAACCGTTCGACCAGCAACTACGCGACAACCCAGCACTTACTTGCCACCCGTAACCACAGAATCTCCAGTTCGTCCACCTAATTGCTATCCTGGGGCACGAGATCCTAGATGTCCCAAGCCACCAGCAACACCTGTGCCAAAGCCAAAGTGCTTCCCAGGTTCAAGTGATTGCAATGAAGTCGTTACTACACGACGCCCAAATGTAGTTGTAACGGAGAAACCATTCCAAAAGGTTACAGTTCCCCAACAAAAATGTTTCCCTGGCTCGACCGACCCAAGTTGTGCTCCATCATGCTATCCCGGCTCCACAGATCCAAGGTGTCCAACAATTGCAAGCACAACTGAAGCACCAACGTTCCTTACAACAATAGCAACTTCTCCCCAAGTCACAATAACAACAAGAAAACCTCCAAAAACATACACACCACGTCCCAAAGTGGACTGCAAACCAGGTTCAACTGATCGGCAATGTGTTAAGCAACCAGTTACAAAACCAGCATGTTATCCCGGGTCCCAAGATCCCAAATGCTCAATTACACCGACAACTGCGACACCAGCTGAATGTTATCCAGGATCGCGGAATCCTAAATGTTCGAAAACTACTAGAGTACCAGCAACATACCTGCCACCACTTACAACTACCCCACCAAGTCCTACCGTACTTGTGACGCAAAAGCCAATTCCAAAATGTTTCCCAGGATCAACTGACCCCAGCTGCCGTCAAAAACCTCCAGCACCTAGTTGTTATCCAGGATCGACAGATCCAAAATGCAATACCATTGCACCAAGTCCCAAGTGCATTCCTGGATCAAATGACCCAAATTGTCCAAAGCCACCACCACCAGCACCAAATTGTTATCCGGGATCTACTGATCCAAGATGTCCACCAGTTATAAGGCCAGACACTACAACAAAAAAACCAACAACTAAACCACCAGCACCCAAATGTAACCTAGGATCAACGGACCCACGTTGTCCGAAAGAAGAAGTTGTACCTAAGCCGACATGCTACCCAGGATCAACTGACACAAGCTGTCCACGACCGCCAGCACCTAATTGCTACCCCGGATCTACAGATCCAAGATGTCCACAAGTTATTAACCAAGTTACTACAACGAAGAAACCACCAGCACCAAATTGTTACCCAGGATCTACAGATCCAAAATGTCCACAAGTTGTTAGGCCAGGTACAACCACAAAGCAACCAGCAACATATCTTCCTCCAGTTTCCACAACGAAACCAACTCGACCACCGGTACCAGTCACTAAGCCACCAGCACCAAATTGTTATCCAGGATCAACGGATCCTCGCTGCCCTTCTGTGACAGTTGTACCTAAAGGTAAGTGCTTCCCTGGATCGACTGATCCAAGTTGTCCAACGCCGCCGCCAACACCACCACCACCAGCACCAAACTGTTTCCCAGGATCTGTAGATCCGAGATGCCCACAAGTTGTTAGCCCAGGAACAACCACAAAGCAACCAGCAACATATCTTCCTCCAGTTTCCACAACGAAACCAACTCGACCACCGGTACCAATCACTAAGCCACCAGCACCAAATTGTTATCCAGGGTCAACGGATCCTCGCTGCCCTTCTGTGACAGTTGTACCTAAAGTTAAGTGCTTCCCTGGATCGACAGACCCAAGTTGTCCAACGCAGCCGCCAACACCACCACCAGCACCAAACTGTTTCCCAGGGTCCGTCGATCCAAGATGCCCACAAGTTGTTAGGCCAGGTACAACCACAAAGAAACCAGCAACTAGACCACCGGTACCAGTAACTAAGCCACCAGCACCAAATTGTTACCCAGGATCAACGGATCCTCGCTGCCCATCTGTAACACTTGTACCTAAAGGTAAGTGCTTCCCTGGATCGACTGACCCAAGTTGTCCAAGTCCACCGCCAACACCACCACCAGCACCAAACTGTTTCCCAGGGTCTGTCGATCCAAGATGCCCACAAGTTGTTAGGCCAGGAACAACCACAAAGCAACCAGCAACATATCTTCCTCCAGTTTCCACAACCAAACCAACACGACCACCGGTACCAGTCACTAAGCCACCAGCACCAAATTGTTATCCAGGATCAACGGATCCTCGCTGCCCTTCTGTAACAGTTGTACCTAAAGTTAAGTGCTTCCCAGGATCGACTGACCCAAGTTGTCCAAGTCCACCGCCAACACCACCACCAGCACCAAACTGTTTTCCAGGGTCTGTCGACCCAAGATGCCCACAAGTTGTCAGGCCAGGTACAACCACAAAGAAACCAGCAACTAGACCACCGGTACCAGTAACTAAGCCACCAGCACCAAATTGTTACCCAGGATCAACGGATCCTCGCTGCCCATCTGTAACACTTGTACCTAAAGGTAAGTGCTTCCCTGGATCGACTGACCCAAGTTGTCCAAGTCCACCGCCAACACCACCACCAGCACCAAACTGTTTCCCAGGGTCTGTCGATCCAAGATGCCCACAAGTTGTTAGGCCAGGAACAACCACAAAGCAACCAGTAACATATCTTCCTCCAGTTTCCACAACGAAACCAACACGACCACCGGTACCAGTCACTAAGCCGCCAGCACCAAATTGTTATCCAGGATCAACGGATCCTCGCTGCCCTTCTGTAACAGTTGTACCTAAAGTCAAGTGCTTCCCAGGATCGACTGAACCAAGTTGTCCAAGGCCGCCGCCAACACAACCACCAGCACCAAACTGTTTCCCAGGATCTGTAGATCCAAGATGCCCACAAGTTGTTAGGCCAGGTACAACCACAAAACAACCAGCAACATATCTTCCTCCAGTTTCCACAACGAAACCAACTCGACCACCGGTACCAATCACTAAGCCACCAGCACCAAATTGTTACCCAGGATCAACGGATCCTCGCTGCCCTTCTGTAACAGTTGTACCTAAAGTTAAGTGCTTCCCAGGGTCGACTGACCCAAGTTGTCCAAGACCGCCGCCAACACCACCACCAGCACCAAACTGTTTCCCAGGGTCTGTCGATCCAAGATGCCCACAAGTTGTTAGGCCAGGAACAACCACAAAGCAACCAGCAACATATCTTCCTCCAGTTTCCACAACGAAACCAACACGCCCACCGGTACCAGTCACTAAGCCACCAGCACCAAATTGTTATCCAGGATCAACGGATCCTCGCTGCCCTTCTGTAACAGTTGTACCTAAAGTTAAGTGCTTCCCAGGATCGACTGACCCAAGTTGTCCAAGACCGCCGCCAACACCACCACCAGCACCAAACTGTTTCCCAGGGTCTGTCGATCCAAGATGCCCACAAGTTGTTAAGCCAGGTACAACCACAAAGAAACCAGCAACTAGGCCACCGGTACCAGTAACTAAACCTCCAGCACCAAATTGCTACCCAGGATCAACAGATCCACGTTGCCCTTCTGTGACAGTTGTACCTAAAGTCAAGTGCTTCCCAGGATCGACTGACCCAAGTTGTCCAAGACCGCCGCCAACACCACCACCCGCACCAAACTGTTTCCCAGGATCTGTCGATCCAAGATGCCCACAAGTTGTTAAGCCAAGTACAACCACAAAGCAACCAGCAACATATCTTCCTCCAGTTTCCACAACGAAACCAACTCGACCACCGGTACCAATTACCAAGCCACCAGCACCAAATTGTTACCCAGGATCAACAGATCCTCGCTGCCCTTCTGTAACAGTTGTACCTAAAGTTAAGTGCTTCCCAGGATCGACGGACCCAAGTTGTCCAAGACCGCCGCCAACACCACCACCAGCACCAAACTGTTTCCCAGGGTCTGTCGATCCAAGATGCCCACAAGTTGTTAGGCCAGGTACAACCACAAAGCAACCAGCAACATATCTTCCTCCAGTTTCCACAACGAAACCAACTCGACCACCGGTACCAGTTACCAAGCCACCAGCACCAAATTGTTACCCAGGATCAACAGATCCTCGCTGCCCTTCTGTAACAGTTGTACCTAAAGTTAAGTGCTTCCCAGGATCGACTGACCCAAGTTGTCCAAGACCGCCGCCAACACCACCACCAGCACCAAACTGTTTCCCAGGGTCTGTCGATCCAAGATGCCCACAAGTTGTTAAGCCAGGTACAACCACAAAGAAACCAGCAACTAGGCCACCGGTACCAGTAACTAAACCTCCAGCAACAAACTGCTACCCAGGATCAACAGATCCACGTTGCCCTTCTGTAACAGTTGTGCCTAAAGTAAAGTGCTTCCCAGGATCGACTGACCCAAGTTGTCCAAGACCGCCGCCAACACCACCACCCGCACCAAACTGTTTCCCAGGATCTGTCGATCCAAGATGCCCACAAGTTGTTAAGCCAGGTACAACCACAAAGCAACCAGCAACATATCTTCCTCCAGTTTCCACAACGAAACCAACTCGACCACCGGTACCAATTACCAAGCCACCAGTACCAAATTGTTACCCAGGATCAACAGATCCTCGCTGCCCTTCTGTAACAGTTGTACCTAAAGTTAAGTGCTTCCCAGGATCGACTGACCCAAGTTGTCCAAGACCGCCGCCAACACCACCACCAGCACCAAACTGTTTCCCAGGCTCTGTCGATCCAAGATGTCCACAAGTTGTTAAGCCAGGTACAACCACAAAGAAACCAGCAACTAGGCCACCGGTACCAGTTACTAAACCTCCAGCACCAAATTGTTACCCAGGATCAACAGATCCTCGCTGCCCTTCTGTAACAGTTATACCTAAAGTTAAGTGCTTCCCAGGATCGACTGACCCAAGTTGTCCAAGACCGCCGCCAACACCACCACCAGCAACAAACTGTTTCCCAGGATCTGTCGATCCAAGATGCCCACAAGTTGTTAGGCCAGGTACAACCACAAAGCAACCAGCAACATATCTTCCTCCAGTTTCCACAACGAAACCAACTCGACCACCGGTACCAATTACCAAGCCACCAGCACCAAATTGTTACCCAGGATCAACAGATCCACGCTGCCCTTCTGTAACAGTTATACCTAAAGTTAAGTGCTTCCCAGGATCGACTGACCCAAGTTGTCCAAGACCGCCGCCAACACCACCACCAGCACCAAACTGTTTCCCAGGATCTGTCGATCCAAGATGCCCACAAGTTGTTAGGCCAGGTACAACCACAAAGCAACCAGCAACATATCTTCCTCCAGTTTCCACAACGAAACCAACTCGACCACCGGTACCAATTACCAAGCCACCAGCACCAAATTGTTATCCAGGATCAACGGATCCTCGTTGCCCTTCTGAAACAGTTGTACCTAAAGTTAAGTGCTTCCCAGGATCGACGGACCCAAGTTGTCCAAGACCGCCGCCAACACCACCACCAGCACCAAACTGTTTCCCAGGGTCTGTCGATCCAAGATGCCCACAAGTTGTTAAGCCGGGTACAACCACGCAGAAACCAGCAACTAGACCACCGGTACCAATAACGAAACCCCCAGCACTAAATTGCTACCCAGGAACAACAGATTCACGTTGTCCTAAGGTGGTTCCAAACCCAAAATGCCATCCAGGATCAATAGATCCCGATTGTCCTCAACCTCCACGTGTTGGCACAACGAGAGAACCAGCAACATATCTTCCACCATCTGACTGCTATCTTGGATCAACTAATCCAAAATGTGGCTCACCGCCCCAACCGATTGTGACAACACCACGATCCGTTGTGACACCATCACGTCCAATCGTAACTCCAGCACGACCAGTTGTGACAACAGTGCGTCCAATAATCACCCCGGCACGTCCAATTGTAACACCAACACGTCCAATTGTAACTCCAGCACGACCGGATGTGACAACAGCGCGTTCATTCATAACTCCCGACCGTCCAATTACAACAACATCACGTCCAGTTGTGACACCACCACGTCCAATTGTAACTCCAGCACGACCAGTTGTGACAACAGTGCGTCCAATAGTCACCCCGGCACGTCCAGTTGTGACACCAGCACGTCCAATTGTAACTCCAGCACGACCGGATGTGACAACAGCGCGTTCATTCATAACTCCCGACCGTCCAATTACAACAACATCACGTCCAGTTGTGACACCACCACGACCAGTTGTGACACCAGCGCGTCCAATTGTAACTCCAGCACGACCAGTTGTGACAACAGTGCGTCCAATAGTCACCCCGGCACGTCCAGTTGTGACACCAGCACGTCCAATTGTAACTCCAGCACGTCCAGTTGTGACACCAGCACGTCCAATTGTAACACCATCACGACCGGAAGTGACAACAGCGCGTTCATTCGTGACGACGCCACAAATCAATCCACCAACAACACCATCATCATGCTATCCCGGTTCACCAGACCCCAAATGTCCACAACCGTACAGGCCAGCTAGCACGAATCCACCAACTGCATATCTGCCACCACAGTCAGCCGGGCGACCAGTGCGAGAGTCCAATGAAGACAGTCTTTTCAATGAAATCAACGAATTGGCTGTGAATGATGCGCGTGCCGATTCATTCATTGCCGAGCTGGAACAAAACAATGTCCATCGATCACGTCGAAGCATCGATGCCAGCAACAAAGGACAGAAGGAGGTTATTTCGGTAACATTTTCCATTAAAGGTTACGAATTCAATGAAAATTCCTTGTAAATTATTGTGATGAAGACAATAAACGTTCAGCACAACCAGTATTACAATTTTTAATTTTTATACAATTTACAAGATAAAAGTATAATAAATAATAAATAGGCAAGATGAAGGAAATACAATTTAAAGCGCTCAAGAAGAAAAGGCGTTACATTTTGTGTAAAAAGGATAATAAAAGGACTCAAGTATTAGTATTTAAGGTATTCAAAATAAATAAAGAGAAAAAGCTTAAGGTCTCATTTTATAGAAAACATGGAGCCTTATAATTTGTTTTATTTTAAAGTCGAACAGTATTGAGATATCACGTTTCTCTTATGATGCAGAAGTCCTTCCTTTAATTGCCTATTTATCACCAAATATGTATATAATATGTCGACAGAAATATTCTTTTTTATTTATTTTTAGAACACTCAAGATCTAAAAATTTATTTTTAAAAAAATATTTCAAAGCCTTCAGTTACAGAGTGCAAATATTTCTTGAACACCTTTGGATATGATATGGAGAATAGCACTCTAAGAAATGTCTTCATACACATAAAAAATTTACCAGTAGGATCCCTTTTCAAAACCTCAAAACAAAAAAAAACAAAAAAAGATCAATTTGCGTCAACACATTTGTCAAATATTAAAATAATCCTTGTGACATCCTAAAGATACTCTTTAAAAATTTGGGCTCTCAATAACTACTTTTTGAAATTGTGAGGTCTCACACTTTACCATAAGATTACCTCAAAACATTATGTTAAACAAAAAGTTTTCAGTGTTCATCGTTTAAAAAAAAAAATTTGTATTATCCAGAAAGTATTGCTAGAAAGAAATGAAAGTCGAGCTGAAAAGGGAAAATCATTCAAAATTTCCAAACGAATCATCATCACAATATTGTTTTATTTAATGTTTTTTGTTTTTATTTACTTTACTCATACAAATGTAAGCTATTTTCAGTAATAATATAAATTTTTTGTCGCTGTATGTTAGTGTATGTTTCCATTCTGTTTCTTTGTATTTAAATTTAAATTATTACATTATTAAATAGGATCATTGCATTTAATTCATAATTGTAAGAATTATTATTATAAATCTTTATTTGTTTTTCGTATTTGTTTTCTTTTATTTAATTCTTTTTTATCTTTAATATTAATTATTTCATTCATAATAAATTTGATTACAATTTTACAAATTTCTTCATTTCGTTTTGTGTTTAAATTTAAATTTTTTTATGTTTTCACTTTTTAAATCCCTGTATCTTTTCAATGCGATTTTCGAGAACCAAATAATTTTAAAACCAAAAATATAATTGATAAGTAATTATACAACAAACGAACAAAATAAATAAAAAAGGAGCACACGTGATGTGCGTGTTTCTCATTATCCATCCTTATCGTTACTAAATGCCTATTTAATATATAAATATGAATGATGTGTCAAAACAAACAGAATATGTTTAAAATTAAACTCAAAAAAAAATTGCTTTTATTTTATGACGTGTTCGAATCCGGAGGATCATTTCATTTGTTGTAAATTGTTAAACAATTTCATGCGTAATGCCACCCTTAATATGAGTGTTTAATGTTATATTTACTTGAACACGATGAATGTCTTTAGCGCGTTCAATGGGCTTTGGCAGCTATCATTAACATATTAAACAAATAAAGTTTAAAAAAGCAATTAAAAAATTGGATTGTTTGGAAGTGGAAGGGATCACTTTGTGCAGTGTTTAAATACTTGAAATTTCAGTTTCCCGTAACCACATTTTTTTATGGAAAGCAAAATGTATTTGTCTTAAACGACTATTTGCGAATTATTAAGAAGTTTCACTAAGACCCACTTCAGACTCCGGTGTTCTCGTAATATTGGTACCAACATTTTTATATGAACCACAAAAAAAAAACAATGAATTCTGTCCCTAAAAAAATATTAATCCATAAATTTACATTAACAATAAAATTATTTTGACACATACTTTTGATTTGCCATTCAACGAAATAACTACAACATTAAATCCGAAATATAATTTAAATGGCTACAAACGATAAAGTTTGAATAAAATTCTTATATACTGAGGGAGTTTTTTTTTTCATATTTTTCCTTGTTTTAATTAATTTTAATAATTTTTTGTATTATTTTTTTTACTTGTATTTTTTTTACATAAATGCAACGTTCTCAATTTCTACAAAGTGTCAAAAAATGCCCCATTTCTTCACCCCCCAATCCCTTGATTCGTGATTGCTTACACAACAACAAAATTATTTTTGTGTGTTTGTATTTTGAGTGTGTACGTGTGTGTTTGTGTGTGAATTTGATCATTCCAAATTCAATCACTATTTCTTATTTCCTTAAATACATATTACATGTTACATATAATTTTATGTAAAATAAGAAAGAATAAAAAGTATGTGCGGTATGTGTGTGATTTTAATCATTTATAACACATAACTAAAAACTGAAAGAAAGAAAAGAAAAAATGTATAAAAATAAATGTATGAATGTATGGAATTCGATTGGGCCAATAATCACGTCTAACAACAATAACAACACCATAAGACCCTGCTATATAAAATACGTAGGGAAACTATAACGTTGTCTCATTAATACACAACATGATTAGGATCAAATCAAATTCAAGTAACTTAAAAATGAATGTGTGAAAAAGATGAAGTGTTAATTAGAAATGCGTACCAGACAAGTCTTGCTCGTTATTTCCCCGATTTGAGGAACCTGACGATTTGTTAGATCCATTCGTGATAGTCACTGCAATTTTGAAATTTAAATATTTATAGTGAGTGTTTGAGTCATAACAGTCCCATTACTTACTATGATTGGTTTGCTGTATTATTGATGTAATGTCACTTTGTGATGCTGATATGTCCTTGCTCGTGAGGACATCCGAGCTACTAGAACCTGTTACAAAGAATGAATATTTAGGTCTGAGATTGTAAAGTATTTAAATTTAAATAAACAAACCTGAGGAAATATGGCGATCAGCGCAACCATATTGAATCGGCTGATATCCATGGCTAGGATTATATGTTCCTGTGGCAGCATAAAAATAAAACAATTTTAATTAATAATAATTAAACAAATAATATAAAATGACATTTACCTGAATATGGCATATAAACTGGTGGATTCGGCAATGGTGCAATGTCACTAGCGAGACTATCGGTGTCGCCCAGGCTAACTGGAGGACGGCCTTAAACAAAAAAGGCATATTTAAGTAAACGTTTTAATTCAAATTCAATTATCAATTAAATAAATTGAAATTCAAAACATTGTATTGTAATAATATTAAATAATGAAAATAAGAAAAATTCAATCATACACGGTCGTCTGCCATCGCTCAACACATAGTAACACTGCTCCGAGAATGTTAACTTATTGACGGTGTGTTTGATAAGATTATTGCGCAACATTGATGAAACAATACGACGTGCCTCCCGCCGATCATGCACTCCCTCCACATTTTCCAGCACCCAATTGACAGCGTCCGCCCCAATGAACGCATTCGGTATGGTAATCTTCAGCCACATACGGTCATGTATTTCGAGACCGCTGTCCGGTTTCGTCATTGCCTTAACAATGTCCTCCAAGTTGTCACGCAATAAACGCTCACGTATTGGCTCCGCAATGTCCGGACAAACAGTGTCGTGTGCGGCCAGTGCTTGTGTGTGCGCCACCCATGCGCCTGGATCAATTGGTCGCACCGGCTCGGTACGCGGAATTGTAAAATAACCTTGAAATATTTGAATTATCATTAATTAAAAATATGTATGGCAAATGTGAGTAATTTAAAAATAAAATAAAATGATAATTCCCACCTTTTGGATTTGGATCCCAACACTTGGCCACCACTAGCTTTATAGGTCCCGGCTTTTGAACGACCTCACGCAACACACGCACCGCCTCATCATTAGTCATATTTTCAAAATTGACATCATTCACCTGCAGTATCATGTCACCCGGTTCAATGCGTCCATCCAACGCAACAGCACCACCCTTCATAATGCTGCCCACATAAATACCGCCATCACCGCCACGGTTCGATTGGCCGACAATTGAGATGCCCAGAAAATTGACAGCCTCCATATTGATGGAGACTGTGATTATATTCAGTGACATGGTCGAATCGGTGATCGAACTGTAACTGGATGTCCGGCTCATGCTGGGTGCACGCTTTTTGCGACGTTGTGGCTTTTTTCGCACTTGTAGCCGCTGCACACTACTGCATTCTGATTGTTATTAAAAAAAAAAATAATAATAATAATGAAACTGCCGACAAAAGTCTTTGTTAAACAAACCAGTCATATCTCTATCTAATGTTAATTCGCTTTCAGTCTCAAACAAACTGGTCGAATCCAAGTCACTTGACATCACGGAAGCGCTCTGGTATGTTAGCGGATGTGGCGGGATATTCATAATGTTGGTGCTGATCGGTGGTTTGCGCATATTTGTGCCAATGCGACTGTCGGTCTCGCTGTGCGGCATCTCAGAGCAATTGTCTGACTGATTGGAGCCATCAGCTGTCACCAACTGTAAAATAATCCAAAACAATTAGTTTAACAGTTTAAACAGGAAAGGGTAAACACCAACGCACCCATGACACCACCCTTCCATTAAAGCATGGCAATATTGTTGCATCATCCGCTATTTCCTCTTTAACAACACTGCAAATGAAATGATAGGATTTAGTAATCACGCACATTGAAATACAAAACAGAAAAATAATTCTCACCCAAAATCAGCGTCCATCGACTTAAAAAAATACTTGTAATTGCTACTCTGCTTGTTCAGCACCATTTTAAAATCCTTTAGCGTCACCTGAGATGAGGACATCGGTATTTTGACCAAATACGGTGTCGTCTCATCGTCGATATGATAAATCACTTTCGTTTCACTGCCTTGTTTGTCATCCATGGTTATCGAATTTTGTTATGTGATGTTGTGAGAATGTCGCTCCCCACAATATGCACAATGTTAATACCAATAAAATGAATTGATGTGAATTAAATATGAGAGAGAGAGTTTATGTGAGATCTACGTTTCAAGTTGATCAGTAGTTTTTGATGGGTGTATCGGATTTCCTTAATAATGACAGGAGAAAACGATCAATTTGTTGTTTATTGATGCTCGCCAATCCCAATCTAATTGGTGAAATATTGCAGCAATAGCAGTGTTTGGCAACGATGAAATCGAGTCATGGTCCTAAACCTTTATTGACCTTTACTTGTGTGTGGTCAATTTCTGGAAAATAAAAATACAGAGAAACTTAATAAATTTATTTATTTATCACATTAATTGCAAATAAATAATTTAATCACAAAATCCGGTAATAACTATAAACCACGCTTCGATATATTTATTGTAATGACTTTACAAAGCTTCTATAAATTTCCCATCAATAATTTTTAATTAATAAAATTGGTTCCCCTTCCTTCAATCCATACAGGCTAATTCACAATGACACTCAAAACTGAAATTGATTGCGTTTACACAGTGTATCCTATTGTCTTTACTAAATGGATGTTAATTAATAATTACGCACCAATTGAGCAATTACTCCTTCCACATTACAATGTAAATGAATGAACATGAAGGAATCCCTTTATAACCACAAATTCAATCATTCCATAAAGTGAAGTTAACCAAACGCTTACATGCCTACATCATATTTCTTGGGAAAAGTCGGTAATTTTAATTGAAATCAATAATAATTGTTAAAAGGGATGCACAGTAAAAAAGCTGATCCCAAAAAACCTCCCACCCTCCAAATCCAATCCCAACTATGTAAAACAACAATACAATGGAAATATGCATCAGACAGACATCATGTTGAATTGTTTCGTCAAGTAACCAACTTTGAATACATCAAATTACAATCACATCAGTAAACATTTCCAATCTGTCAATTGCAGTCGCTTCCACAAATGTAACTTCAATGCACAGTGCGCACTCACTCATGAAGTTCGGCTCCTCCATTTCAATTTACATGAGTACAGAAATATTCCAACTGCATCCCAACATTCATTTCATAAAAACAAACAAACATATTTTAAGTCATATTCTAGAATTTAAACCATTCCGAAGCCTTAAATTTGGTTGCTTGTTTGTTGATACAACAACACAGACGTCTAGCCTGCAGCATTAAATAATATTCGACTAAGATTTACTCCAGCACCACACTGCTTTGCGCAACTCTCCCAGTTACTGGAAATTATATTGAGCGGCTAAGCATCAGCCAACAACATCAACAGCTCGTACTGTAATCGTTACGGGCATAGCTAAAACGCATAGACGAGTTAATTATAGCAACCCATAAAAAGTGTGTTACTGTGCTGTGCTGCATTGAGCATTGCCGTTAAACTTCCATGCATAAAGTGAAAAATGTTATTTATACAATAATTACATAATTTCCTTCAATGCATTATAATTCCCAGAACAACTCTTGAAGGATTGAGCACTCCACAATCAAGAGACGCGTCTCCAAAATTTTGTCAGGGTTTGATGGCATTATAGCGCTAGCCATATTACATCAGGAAACGTATGTCATTTTGGGTTCATTAATCTGATTGATTGCAGACAGGCATGTCACATTTCGTTACACGACTGACATCCGATTAAAAAGTAAGTAACAGATTTGTGGATGACGTCACCAATAAAGCGGTTGTTTAAATTTCATTCGAGTTAATTTTCTTATTTAAAATAACAAAACACATTTAAGGGAGCTTCCAAATTCTTCAGCAGGTTTTCTGTGTTCAAATTTTGTTGAAGCGCAATTGAATTTGAATTCTTTTAGTAAATTATTTAAAGTGTCTTATCAGTTAAAAATAGTATTTTTGAAAATTTATTCGACCTGTTTATAGTCCCACATATTAATTTGTTAAATTTTGATTTTGGAAGCAGCTTTCCAATATGCCCTCTTATTTAGAGACAACATTACTAGCGTAATTTGAACGCACTTTTTTGTTGGGACTTATGATTCCCAACAAAAAAAGGGCATTCAAAAGAATGCTAGTTAAGTCATAAGAGCTAGATGTTTCTTTCTCTAATTACATATAATATATCAAAGTGACGTTGATAGTCCTTAACTTCCGCAACTTAAGCATAAAGTTAAAATTTTCTGAAGCTTTAAAATTGGCAAAAAGTACCAATAATAACTTAATAAATTTTCAAAACAACTGGATGAGCATGAATGATAACGGAATTGAGGTAAGAATTGGATTACATCAACACAAAAACTAAAAGAACATGTACGAAAAATAATTCTAATCTTAATCAACAAACATTGTCCTAAAATTAAGAGCAGCGGTGTCTATTTTCAAACCACATAGTGTCCTTTAAGAAAATCCAAATTTTCTAGAAACAAATGAATTTCTGAAGAATCAGTCTGTAAATTAGGGCACATCAGCTTGCGAAGGAAAACAACTCTAGAATACAAGAACTGGACGGACAGACAAGCAGCCATCCTAGCCCTTAACTCTCATCTATACTCATCAAAGCTGGTCAAAAAATGCGCAGAGGAGCTTGCATTTATTGGCAAAAAGCAACAACATCACACTACTGTGGGTCATAGGAACACGGGAGAACGATTTAGTGGATAAACTAGCTAGATAGATTCAAACCTAAACAGTTCACTGGCGAAAGAGGAAATTTACAACCATTTCCTGTCCTTACCCAACGAAAAATGGAAGGGACTAACAACTTGCAACAATAAAATATGAGACAATTGAAACTTAAATGTTAAATATCAATTTAAAAATAACAAAGTATCACCAAAATCTACTACTGGTAGAGAAAGTCCGACAAAAAAAAACTGCCAACTTATGATTCGATTGCTAATTATTCTCTAGAATTTAATATTTCCATATAATATCAGAAATCTCCACGTAGCCGTGTATACTTTTACTTTCCTTCAATTTGTTTGAATTTACAAAAACAACAATAAAAACAAAATAAGCAGTTGCCAATACATTTTGTAACTTACAAAATTCGTACACCTCCTCCTTCTCTGTCTCTGCCTGTATGACGCTGTGTTTTTCTCCTTTATGGGAGACGAGCACTTTGTGGGTGCAAGCTAATGCTGATGATGATTGGGGTGGATTGAAAGGCGCCCCCCAATAAAAAATTTTCACCGCCGCTGCAGCCCTTTCTTATGCCGACACAACTCGTGAAGTGAATGTGATGGAACACACCACCAACAACAACAACAACACGTAGCTGTTTGCAAAATAAATTTTATTTCCACCCAGACACTCCAGGTCCTTTAAGTCCTTACAGTATGTGAGTGTTGATTTCTTGGTGTAGTTTAAGTCTTATTTCATGTTTTAATTCGCACTTTTTTGATTTCAATTAAATAGATATTTTCACTTATCAATTTCACTTTTAGATGATACGCTTTCCGCATTTATTTGTAGACACATCCACACTATCCACGGTGGAAGGGTACAAAACAAAAAAAATGAACAGAAAAACAACAAAAAAAAGATAAAACCTCTTCAAATTGTACTGTAAATTGGAATAATGTTATTGAATTAATGTACGCGCGATCATTACGTACACTTTCGCGTTTTTATATTATCTTTCTTCACTTGTATAAATAATTTATAAATATTCCATGAAATTCAAGACCGCACACACACACACCCAAGGAATGGCAGCAATTTAATTCACAGTTCACACTTAACAGTTAACACTGACGTCTGTCACACACATGAAGCCAAAATGCACCCACACGTCAATAAATCCACAGCTTCAAATGTGTGTGCGTTGTTTTAGACCATGCATAATATTGTTTCAAATGAACGTGATTTTTCAACACACACACTCGCATATGCGCTTCACCAGTATTTCACTTGTATTAAAACCAGCTACACCATAATATCGCGTTTTCTTTATGTTGTTGTTGTTTTAACACTTTTCCTTGTTTTAATCATCAGCATCATCAATCGACGACAATCATCAACACATCACATCAGAGTGACATTCATGAACAACAATTCACAATTCAAATAATGCACTTTTTAAAATTTTAAATCGAAATTATTGGAATACCACAAATAATTTCATAAAGTGCACAATTTGTTAAATTATTGAGTTGATTTACTGTTTTGCTTAATGGGTGGCTTTGACACTTTGGGTAGCCAGCGTCAATGTCCCATCAGACACCACCACAATATTTATGTGGTTTTGGATGAACTATCGAGAAGTCGGATCCCTATAGTCCATATGTCACACTGATTGATATTTGCGAGCGATCATCGTCATCATCATTTTAATTTAATTCTGAAACAAATTTAAAAGAAGGAGAGAATTAATTGATTTAACTAAATTTAAGTTTATAATAAAAGATTATTGAAATTCAGAATAAATTCTATAAATAAACTACTGAAAACATCACAATTATCACTTATAATCCTTTTCCGGACATTCCACAATTAAATCTACTAAATCATTCCTTTGCCGCTTGATTATAATTGTTGCATTACTTAAATTCATTTTTATTCACCCTTTTTCGTTCAACACCTTTACACAAAAAGTATTAACAGCGCACACATTTTTTGCACAGATGTATGTTCACCACCAGCTTCACAACCACAAATGCATCCGAGGGATTAGAATTTAAAATAGAGACTGGAACCGGACGGAAGTTACCCGGTTTTGCAAGACCAAAAATAAGTTCCTCTTCAAATGACCCAGGAAGTCAACTTCAAAAATAGAATTAAAAGTAGGATTAGAGTTAAAAATAGAGGCTTGCCATTTTGTTGGGACTGGACGGAAGTTACCCGGTTTTCCAAAAAATGTAAAATAAATAAATAAATGATCCAGGAAGTATAGTTCAGAAATAGAATTAAAAGCGTTGTTACCCGGTTTTTTAAGAAAAAAAAATTAAATCCCGCTTCAAAAGGTCTAGGAAGTGTAGTTGAAAATTCGTCAAACAAAAATTTAGAATTTAAAGTGGAGGAGGGTGTGAATTTTCCACCCTGTATCGTCGTTGATACAGTCACTGTAGTCTGCTCCAATGAGTTGCTTGTCTGCTCCCCTTCCATCCCAACTTGCTCTAGCTATGCCTTTCTTTCTCTATCCCATTTTTGTTGTTGTTGTTGTTGTTGTTTTTCAAATCAACTTTTAATGGGTGCGTTTTTCTTCCCTCTTTATCTCACTTGATGTTTTTTTTTTGTGATGTTTCTCTTTAAATTTCAATTATTTTGATTTACCTTTTTTAGAGTTGTTGCCAAACTCAACAACAAAACAACCACGAACTGCACAACACACGATTAATGCGCCATTCAAAGCACACAACACAATTTTGTCGCGATTTATTTTTTATGGTTTTTCGTTAAATGGTCGCGCGGCACCACGTCTGTATAAAAATTTCCTTTTTACCAGTTCCACAATTTGTACACGGGTCGGGTCGTGTACCACTACTACACTGTACCAATGAGTTTACAGTTTACACTTTACTTGCTCGTATGGACGTGTTTAAATATGGCCGCTGTGGTGTAGCAGTATGAGTAATGAGACTAGGAAGTACATCAGTTCGAAGTTGTATGGAATTCATGTCCTTTAATGCATTTTACAGGGAATATTTTATATATACGTAGCGATTGTGTGGGAGTGTGCGTACAGTTGGGGGCCTTTGTATTATTGGATTTGGCCCTAGATATAGGGATTTCCACGAAATATTTGGCAATATGGCCGTGTATCTAGGATTTTCATATATGTGTTGATACAAGTCTAACAACTGTCAAATGATGGAATAAATTGTTTGAAAATAGTTTTATATATTTTATGCAGATTGTATAACAGAATTTACAAATAAACTCAATAGTTTTGACAAAAAATTCTTTAACTTGTGCTTTATTCTAGTAATTAATAAATATAATCAAGTAGAAATACTTTTTTTAATTGCTCATGTGCAACATTTTTGTAAATTCAAATTTATTAGAAAACAAGTTTTGAATTTGCTCAAAATTGGAAACTGACATAATTGTTAAAAATGTCAGGTCAGCTTTGACAATTAAATACAGGAATTTAAAATGTCAAAATTAACCCACACGCCGGCGTAGACCGAGGCATTAATCAATGCGATTGAATTTAATTAGCTTTCGGCATTGTGTCAACCCTTGTATTTTCGTTTTCAAATAAACTTATTTTCTTCATAAGTTTTATTATAAAGTAAATAACATAAGAAGAATAATTATAATTTAAGTGGAAGCCCGTGATTTTAAAAATAAAGTAATTTAAGTAGGATTTAAGAGTAATTACTTTATTAAATTGCCTTTCATTTAAGCGGAGGATTGTATTTTTTTAACTTTTATGTTATTTTACTTTTGCTTTTTTTTTAAAGTATTAATTGTTAATTAAAACACTTAAAATTGATTGAAATAATACATATTCGAGTTTGTCTAAAAAGGAAATGGTGTAGTCATAGAGCAATACAACGTGGCCAAATCCACTAGTAAAAAATATAAAAATTAAGGAATTACAATTTTTAAGAATAGAAGGAAAGCGAATTTTTCGCAAAAAATCTTCAAAGAATAATACCTAAACGATTTTAACAATGGATATTGGGGAACTTCTTTCATACAAGGTATTTAAAAGTTTGTTGTTAAATTAAATAAAAGGTTTAAAAATAAACAACCAATCCCAACGATTGCCAATACTTACAAAAACATTCAATATTGCAGCCTGATGTCACGCCACGTCGCCACGACGACGACATGGAACCGGACGAAGTTGAACCACCACCAAAGCGTCAGCGTCCATCTGCACACAATTCCCGACCACCGCCACCTCCACCACCACCGCTTTCAGCTAGACCCTCATCATCATCCATGGAACCACCACCCACACCACCGCCCCAACGTCGGAGTGCATATGATGCCAAACCCGGCCCACCCGCACCAGCACCAATCGCAACACTAACAAGTACATCAGCCCGTGAACAACACATTCAGAAGCTACTACAAACTGACCTTGGTGAGGATGACTCTGATGATGATTTGGAAGCTGGGGATGCGCTTGATGAGTCGGGACTCAAACGAATGATTTTGAGTCTTGAGAAAAAAATACTGCGTAATCAAGAGCAACGTGTAAAGTATCCAGACAATCCGGAAAAATTCATGCAATCTGAATTGGAGTTGTTTGAAGAGATCACCAAGTTAAAGGAAATTGCCACCAGTCCTGATTTGTATCCCAAACTGATTCAATTAGGTGGTTTGCAGAGTATTTTGGAAATTCTCAATCACTCCAACACTGATTTGGCGGTGGCCGCCATTGATCTTGTGCAAGAGCTTACTGATGTGGACATTCTCAATGAGAGTGAGGAGGGCGCTGAGGCACTTGTCGAGGCATTGCGGCAGCAACAAATTTGTGCCCTGCTAGTACAAACGTTGAATCGTCTGGATGAGACGGTGCAAGAGGAAGCGGATGGCGTCTTCAATATATTGCAGATTTTCGAGAATCTCAACGAATTTGATGCTGAGGGGTTTAAGCGTGTGGCCACCGAACAAGGTCTGCTTGAGTGGTTGTTGCGGAAATTAAAAAATAAACATTTTGACGGCAACAAGTTGTACGCCTCGGAGATTTTGTCCATACTGTTGCAGAACAATTCAGAGAACCAACGCGATTTGGGAGCATCCAATGGCATTGATTTTTTGCTGCAGCAAGTGGCTGTGTACAAGCGGAATGATCCATCCACCGCCGAGGAGCACGAGTTCATGGAGAATCTGTTCAATTGCATTTGCAGTGCATTGCTGGTGCGTGAGAATCGTGAGCGATTTTTGCGGGGCGAAGGATTGCAGCTAATGAATTTGATGTTGCGCGAAAAGAAGTTGTCCCGTAATGGCGCACTTAAGGTGTTGGACTATGCGATGTCGGGTGCGGATGGCAAGGAGAATTGTCAGAAATTCGTTGACATTTTGGGATTGCGTACCATTTTTCCGTTGTTTATGAAAACACCGAAAAGGGGCAAAAAACGTTCATTGGGCACAGATGAGCACGAGGAGCATGTCGCCTCGATTATTGCCTCAATGTTGAGGAATTGTAGACAATCGCAACGGCATCGATTATTAAGCAAATTCTCGGAGAACGAATTTGAGAAGGTTGATAGATTGTTGGAGTTGCATTTGAAGTATCTGGCCAAGGTGGAGCAAATCGATAAAGACATTGCGAGGGATAAGCGTATGGGCATTTCAGCGTTGGAAGAGGATGAGGACGCTGATGATGTCAATTACTTGAAGAAACTGTCTGGTGGATTGTTTACACTCCAACTGATCGGTTACATTATCATTGAGATTGCAAACACGTCAGAGCAGTTGAAGCAACGGATGGTGAGAATTCTTAACTTGCGTGGCGCGTCTATGAAGATGGTTCGGAGCATTATGACAGGTAATATTTTCCGCAATGGATTTAAATTGTATTTAATTGGCTAATAAATTTTGTTTTTAGAATACGCTGAAAATTTGGGAGAAGCTGGAGATCCAGAGTGGCGGGAGCTTGAAAGGGCTCACATATTGCAATTACTGACTAAATTTTAATTACTGGCTAAATTTAAATTACTTACAATTTTTTTAAAATAATTTTGGCCAAATTGTCTCAAATTTAAATACTTGCGTTTTAAAAAAGTTTTGTTAATTTTTAAGACCCTTTAAAATGCTGGTGAAATAATTTTACATTTCAAATATTGTTTTAATAAAATTATACTTCGACATTAAGCCGTTTCATTTTTTTGTTTTGTGTATTTAATGTTAAACATCTTAGAAAAAATCAATATTCTAGAAACACTTGCATTTAAAACTTAAGATTCTTTGGTGGTGATATGGGTACTGGAAAATTTGTGAAGACGTGACAGTCCTTATCATGACAGATAGACTGAAGGCTTTTTCCCCTTTTAAGTCAATTCATTATTGTTTAAACTTTAAACGAAATTCTTTTTTTAAGATGAAGAGTAAAACAGTAAACACTCATTGATCAAAGAAAATTGTTATGTTGAAACAAATACATTTATTTTTAAGTAGTTCTTTTTCTTACAATTTTATATATTTAGTTCCATGTTTGTGAGTTCCACGATATTATAACGATTAATTGTTTAAATTTGCATAATGCGTTAAAATTTAAAAACTCAAACTCAACAATTATGCTGGTAAGTGGTAACAGTAACTAGTTTAGCGTGTCCTGCTGGATGATCATGAATTAAAATCCACCGCACTTTTTTTGTTGTTGTTTGGCATTGAACGTGATTGCATGCTGTACTTAAAGCAGTGTTTCATGGCGTCTTAATTGGACGATTAGATACAATTAATTAATAAATAAAATAATGATCGTAAATAGTTATACTATTGCATTTATAATGTGACGAAGTGCAGAGAGTCACAAAACGCATCACACACCTAATTAATTTCCAACTGTTCGGTTTATTTTTTTAATTATTATACAATATTTAAGCTTAGCGAATTTCTAAATTTTTCATGCAGTATTTTAGAGTAGTGACATATAGTTCTGTTTTGTTTTCTTTTTAATTGGGGGAGCATTGGTGTGTTGGGTGTGTGTTTTTGTTGTTGATTCGTATGTATATGTGTTGGTGTTTTTAAATCTACAAGTTGTCGTATTCGGGAATCTCAAAGTTGACATCCAAATTAACTTCACGCGCCAAATGTACAATCTCGGCGAGATGAACAGCCAAATTTGCGGCCTCATCCAAATCATCACGTGGCAAAATTCGCAGCTTCGACTTTTTGATCAACTCTTGGGCTTCCTTTACGTTTGTGCCCTAATTTTTTTTTGTTTTTAAAAAATGCAATTAAACTCGGTGCTAAAAAAGTTGAAAAAAAGACCTTACCTGCAATCTCGCAATGATTGGTGTCTTCATGTTGAGTTCCTTGGCCGCTGCGATGATACCTTCAGCAATAACATCACACCGCATAATACCACCAAAGATGTTGACCAAAATGGCGTGCACCTTGGGATCGGCGGTGATAATTTTGAATGCCTCCTTGACTGCCTCAGCGGTGGCACCACCACCAACATCAAGGAAATTCGCTGGATCTCCACCATGCAATTTGATAATGTCCATGGTGGCCATAGCGAGACCGGCACCATTCACCAAACAACCAATTCGACCGTCCAATGTAATGTAGTTGAGATCAAATTTGGACGCCTCCATCTCCTTGGCATCCTCTTGCGACAAATCGCGCAATGCAAACAACTCTTTTTGCCGGTATTCGGCGTTGTCATCGAATCGCATTTTAGCGTCAAGGGCAAAGTCTGTATGGGAACACATACAAAGTGCAATGTAACATTGATTGCTGATTAGTATTAAGCAGATAGTTCAAAGGTTGGTGTGATTCTTTTAAAGTAGTAATGTATGCGTTTACGTTTTTGGTTTTGTGATTAACAAATTTGGGTTGATTACGCGTAGACAGACACATTACCCGATAAGATTATGTTTTATTATGTGGACGTTGTTCGAGGATTTCTATAGAACGGAGTCCACTGGTTATTTTGAAATATAATTTTTAAGTAAGGACAATGTTAAGAAAATTAAAATAGAAGAAATAAATAAGACGTCTTGCGTCATGTGCATACAAAGCATTTCTTATTATAGCTTTGGAAGGAGGTAAATAATCAACAAGATGCAATCAATTGAGTTAACATATAAAAGGTTAAGACGCTTGAACTTAAACTTAATAACTTTTTTTCCTCATGTGTACTTCATACTTACAATCAGCTGATCCAAGCGTGCGTGTAAAAAAATGTAAACAGTAAACAAGAAACATTAAACACAGATAATAATAAAACGGTCGAAATGATATAGTGAGATGGGCGACCCCTTTCAATGATATTGCACTGAATGTCATTGCAATGTACTCAAAATACAAAAACGGACAAAAAAAATAATTATACTCACAATGGTTGTTGGCGTCCTCAGCGTATGGATTAATCTCAATCAGCAGGGCATCCTTCTTCACAAACATATCATACATGTTGAGCAACATCTTCGAAATTTGATCACTCACATTGCCCAGTCCCACCTTCTCAGCCACACGCACCGCTTGCTCCTTGCTTAACCCCTTAATAATGTCAATGGGCTCGTAAACAATAGCCTCGGGATCCTCGGCGGCCACCTCCTCAATGTTGACGCCACCCTGTGACGAGGCAATCACCACCGGCCCATTGAATGCGCGCTCCATCATCACAGCGAAATAAAACTCACGTCGGGGATACTTGCGCTCGGCTACCATCACCTTGTTGCAAATGCGACCCGCCGGACCAGTCTGTTTGGTGACCAGCTTTTGGTTGATCATTTTTCCTGAGATTTTCTCGGCCTCCTCGGGTGTGAACACCAAGCGGACACCACCTTTAAGGCCATTCTTGAAGTGACCCTTGCCACGACCACCGGCGAGTACTTGCGCTTTCAGCACAAGATCTGTGGTGTTCAGATCCTTGGCGATTTTTTTGGCAGCTGCACCTGTCTCGGCGACACCGAATCTGTGTTTGGGTGGTGTTATTTAAGAACCATATTTGTTTGCAGCATTTAAAATAAATTGCGTTGAATGTGTATAACTTATTGAGGAACAAATCCTTTTTAAAATATTAAATAATTAGGAGCACTTACTTTGGTGTACCGATTTTGGCTTCATTAAGAAGGGAGTAACTGACATGCTCCTGGACATTGAGATTACGACGTTGGGATGCACTTAGTACCTATAAACAAGGACAAACTAAATTAATTTATTAATTGATATATTTGACATAAGATTTAAACTTTATTTCATTAACAAAGTTATAAACGATTATTTTTCTTGCATTAATTTTTGATCTTAAAATAAAACCCCTCATCAAATTTTCGTTCGAATGCAATAAATGTAATTACAAAATCACAAATTAAATGCAACTCACTTAACTTAATTAATAAAAAAGATAAGAAAATTGCAGATTTAAAGATTTCAAAAAAAAAATTATTGCATGAATTAATTGACATAACGTTTTAGGCATACATCAAATGACGTAACTGATGATTTGTTTTCATACTTCCGAGAAAACGTTGAATTTGGGTACAAAGGTGAACAAAATATGCACCAGCGTTGAGGTCAGACGACTGTTATCTTTACGACATTCAGATTGTGGGGGGCATTTCCAGCCATAATTTGATTCATCAATTAAAAATTACAACTATTATCATGCTGAATGTCCAAGTCCAATTATATAACACAATGTGTAACAGTAAAATACACACACCAACCCACACACCCCACATAGGTGTGTGACAATGTGGAATTGTAAAGAAAAACAGCACTTATATCGTAGTCAGCTATGTAGTAAACTTTAAAGTGAGTGTTGAAAGACCACACTCGTTTCATCTAGAGGAACTAACCAAAATGGGATGACCACTCCACTTGCCAGTTTTTAGATATTCAATTTGAAGATTAAGTCCACTTTTATTTTATAATCACCACTTTAAATTAAAGCCAATTCCGTTTATTTAATTGGAATCAGCAGCAATACCACTGAGGATTATGACTAATACCCAAACACACACATTTTGTCATTACACGAGTTGTGGTCACAATAATTGAGGTCTCATCATCACATTTTGTGGTATCATTTTCCTAAAAACCAATTAAACAATATGTGGAAGACCAGCTACAACAACATACCCGTGGTCCCGTCTTCAGTAATTGCAGATTCTCGAGAGAACAAACTCCGACACGACTCAGCAGTGACGCCATTTTGATTGAATGCTTTTTTGTTGTTCTTGTTGTGTTATTCCTCCCAATTTGTTGAACCCAAAACGGTACAAATTTCAATTCATAAACTCGCGAGTTAGTTGCTTGCGAAAAATGACCAACTGTGCTGCGGCCGTCTAGATTATAGTATGGCGCGACGTTGTCGGGTACAATTGGAAATTATTTACGCAATAATTGCGACGTATGTGGAAGAGGATCGAGGAAAAACTTGCAGGCTGTAGCAGTGACACTTGACAGTTTGTACGAGATATAATTGTAATGCGCGCGGCCTCGCTGAATGCTAAATTGGGAGTCATTCGGCTATTGCGTCGATTACAATGGCATTGGGTGTATGAGTGTCGGATCAGTGTAATGGCGATTTTTTCTAAATAATTGCATACATAGCCACACATCATTTTATTCGTACTGCAAATTGTAATATGGTAATTAATTCAACCAAGTGTTCGACTCGGTCAGCTGACTGTCTGTCAATTCAATGACAATAAAATAAAAAAAATTGGGTAATTTTTGAACTTTGACGTTTAAATTTTTTAATGTTTTACATATATCTATCAGACTGATTGCAATATATAAATTAATATGTAATGGTTTCTCACCACTTTTAAAAATGCCGTACCTTAAAATATATTTGAGTACAATTTTCCACCACAAAACTCATCGACATTCTACACGCACAGTTTTAGCTCAGCATTCCAAGTTCACACTTTACTCATGCCTTGAGTTACATTTCTGATCTGGTACAATTATGCGTCGAAAAGAAAAACCAATATTTTCCCCACAACTTTCTTAAGAAAATTCGATTATATTTCACACTCCATCAATAGATGTCGCTTTTGGCGATGAATAGAACTTGGTGTTACCCAAATTCGTAAGTATATCAATTTTGGTACCCCAAAAGCAACTCATTGATTTGTTTCGTTTTATATACTGAAACTGATTTATGAATTAAAAAATAATAATTCAACACATTTTTTTATATTTTTATAAAAATTGTCGAAGTTGCATGCATTTTCAGCTCAAATTTAATTTTCAGCCCTGAATTTGACTTTAAGCTTAATTTTTGACAGTTTACGAAGAGTATAGTTAAAGGATTCTGATCTAATTGATCCTTAAATAATAATTTGCTTGCAAATATGCCAGAGACGAGCCTGAAAAGATTCGTATGAATGTACGATTTTTAAAATATGTATAATACAAAAATATTTTATTATAATAATTCGAAAAGTATAAAGTAAGTAAAATAAAAATGATTTCCAATTATTGTTAAAATAATTTTTAGTTTAAATACTACGTACTAAGGACGTATTTAAATTTTTGTATTCCAGTTTTTTTTTTTTGAAAAAAAATGTAGTGAAGCGCGAACATGACATCGTTTTGACACCCCCGTGAGTCCAAAAAAGCGGTCCAAAAAAAAGTGCAAATGAACGTCCTGCGCAGTTGCCTATGTCGATGGTAACTGCGCAGGACTTTTTTATGTAAAATATTGTATAGGAGCTCAAAAACAGATACGATGATTTTGTTAATTTTCACAACAATTATCCGCAAAGGTATTCTAAACAAAACTGCATTTATATTAGGTGATTCTTCTGCAAAAAAGGGAATGTAAAAGAAAAAAAAAATTCTTTCTCAGATACTGTACTATTATAATGTGAAACGAAAAATTTTAGGTCAAACTTTTTATATCTCCTAAACGAATATTTTCTATCTGATTATAGTTGCTCTTTATTAAATAAAAGAGTCTGAGGAACATTTCAAGGTCAAAATTTGAAAACTCAAGGTCAAACTTTCATAATAAAATTAATTCAAAGACTGTTTCTTTCTAGACATTATTACTAATCGTAAAAAATAAAAGGTTTAAGATAAAATTTCAAGGTCACATTTTCCATATCTGAGAAAAGCTTGACTAAAATGTTGTTAATCAACAGTCGTATATAAATTCACACGTCGCTCTCCCGATGCAGGTTTTTTTTCATTCACATAAAATGATGTGAAATATATCCGTTTACAATTTGAGTCCTTTTATCTGTAAATGCATGAATGCAAAAAAAAAAAAAAGGACATACATACATGTAATGTAGGGACGTCAAATGCACGACTGGCAAATGCACATTTCAACCAAATGCGTCAAAAGGCATACGTGGCAAAAGGGGCACACGTCCCTTTTTTATTCGCTCCGTTCAAAATGTTCCGCCTTCAAAAAAATATTTTACATAGTACTTTTATTTTTTACTACTACTGCAGCGAAAGCACACACATGACGTGATTGAAGTTTCAATGCTATGATGCATAATATGCTTGCTCTGTTAATATTAATGCGTTGGGTGCAATATATTGTACATAAAACGGTGTGAATGCACGTGAGGCTATGGCACACAACTATTTGCTATTGTCGGTTATGTGTGCTGCAAAATTTATTACTGTCAGCACATGCGATTGAATGGCAGCAAGGGGGGATGTGCAAATAAATTTATGAGAAGCTTTTGAGCTTTTGTTAAAATGATTATGGAGACACTTTTATGCATTTTCAATGCAGGACATGTTTTTATGTTCCACGGATTTATCACGACTCACTTCACCATATTATGGTGGCGCATATCATTTTTAAATTATTGGAGGGACTTAAAATATATTTTCTTCTAAGTTATTGAAGAAAATTAAAATGTCCTTTTTTTTAAATTAAAAATAATTTTTTAAGAGTGAACAATTAAATGTAATTTAATCTTTGAAAGCGTTAATTTAAAATATAAGCAATAATTTGATATCATCCCTCGATCCTTAAAATTATTCCGTTTGCAACCTCTTATTTTAAATTTTGTATATTGGACTTTAAACTTTTACCAAACTTATGATTGCAATATAATGACTTGGCATTTAATCTGTCAATCCGCAGAGCCTCTCCTTGAAAGCTGACGAATAATCAAATCCTTGGACTTTAAACTTTGTAGGCATAAAGAATAAACAAATGAAACAACTTTTCCCCCTCAACTGCACTTGCAAAAAACCATCATCATTCCCGCCACAAAATCATCCCTTCCCCCCTTTCCCGATTAAAATTTTTCCAATTTTCCCAAAACACAATAACAGCATCAACAACAAAATGAGCATGTATTTCCGAATCGTTGTAAAGTACAAACGGTTATAGATGGAAATAACCTTCAAGGGGCCACTTAACAATATTTCATTGATCCTTTCGTACATTACACCCACACACATAAGCGACTTTCGAATTTACAAAGCTTGAAGGACCACTCTTATATTTAACATTGCATTTTGCAAACACGCACACACACCGAAATACCATTGGTGTAATGTAAAGAAATATTATTATTGTTCCCAGGACGAAGACCGGATACATTGGACTTTGCGCCAATTTGTTTTGTTGCTGTGTTTCATACAAATTGTAACGGTATATTGTTCAGGACGCACCAAACTTCGACAAACAGATATAAAATAAAATTGCAAAGTTTTTTAATCGCTTTTTTTCGGGACTTTATGGTTTTGAAATTTGTTGCAACATTTTAAATACATTTTGTTGTTACGACTTTTGTTGTGGAATGCATTTAAATAAATAGGGTAAGTAAGGGGGTTATTTTTTTTAAGGATGCTTGGTAAGTTCAACGTTTTAAAAATATTAATACATTTAAAAAAAAAAAAAGGAAACTCCTCTATTTAAAACAAAGTTTTCACAATAATTTATGTCCTTTTATTTAAGCCGATTAGTTTGAGACGCTTTTAAGAATTACATTTTTAATTCCTTCGTTTTTAAGTCCGAGTCTTAAGCTGTTTCTATTTTTAAGGCTTTAGGCATCGATCGATATATCTAAAAGGATAATATTAATTGATAACATTTCCTTAATCGTGCGCACTTTAAGAATTGTTGCTTTTGTTTTGCAAACACAGATGCTAAACTTTAACATCCTATTGAAATTATATCCTGCATTCACCTCCTTATTTTTATCACTTCGATGTGCATTTCATTATGCGGAAAACTATTAAACAAATGCTCCTTTCATATAGAAGCGTTTCGTTAAGGACAATAAAAAACAGATATCATTTTTTTAATGCTCATCCCACTTTTACGCGATGCACACAGCGCATCCTTTTTATTTTTTATTGCACAATACTTAAAATATTGAATGCATCCCGTTAATAAGTGCAAATGATGGATAAAATTTGCATGACGAAAGATAAGTCGTCCTTTTCAGTGCAATTGGGGGGGGGGGGGGGGTGCATAATTAAATTGTGAGCATTTTGCACAGAAATAAAAATTGGGCTTCCCTACTGAAAGCTGCTGCACATTTTTATTGCACTTTTAATAATTGATAATGCATTCGGGTGGAAATGACTACGTTCAACGCCAACTCCTTTTCTTTCGATTTGGATTTTTTTTGTTGACACTTAGCTTATTTTAATCCTTTCTTTCATAAATATAATTGAAAAAAAAAATTATTCTTTCCAAATTTACTTTTTAATCCCTTTTTGATTTTTAAAGTTGGTTCAATAAAGTTGCTTATAAAGTGCACATTTCATTAACAAATTTATTTCAATGCGCAGATAGATGCATTGTTCGTTATTACCCTTGCAATGCATTCAAATAAAAATAATGGAGTTACATTTAAGTTAATGCAATTTGACGAAGAGCAAATACTCAAGTGCAAATCCTTATTACCCGCATTTGAAATATTCATATAATTTAGATGGATTTATTAGAATGCAACATTGGCATCAATGTGCATCTAAAAATCAATAACTTTGAATGCTGCTTTCACACTGCAGTTAATACGATCAATCAAATAGAACTAAATTGCATTTAAAGGCTGTCTCAAAGTTGATGTCATCCTTTTTGATGGATATTGCAAAAAAAAATTCAATAACATAAAATTGTTTGCATGAATCCTGCGAGGAAATTATGTGCAGCAAGATGGATTTGAAGGTTAAAGGTTAAGGTCGATGTGTTGCAATTGCACTCAGCGCGCATTGGAATAAATGTGCAACCAAAGAAAAAGGAAGATGCGCTTTGAAATGGCAAATCAAATCAAATTTGAATGATTTACGTATTTTCTTATAGTATTGCTGTAACAGTACATCCTTTTATATTAAAAGGACTACAATTTATTTGATTCCTTACTTAAAATTCAACATTACATAAATCTGTAAGGAATTTGTCTTAAAAATATAAATTTTGCAAAAAAAAACTAAAAAATAAGTTTAAATATTCAAAATCTACAAGGTCATATTGACAATTAAATTGAATATTCCTGAAAACTATTTTTTTTCAACTTTATGTGGAACTCTTTACAAGACTACCAGTTTTTTAACAGTCCTGCATCAACATTTTTAAGAAAAACGAAAGTTAAATTTTTGGTCCCAAAATTGAAAAAGAAGGAAGGGTTTTGCCCTTTGATGTTTTTCGGCCAAAAAAATTTTTTCTGCAATTCTGTATCAATAATGCTAATTTTTTTATTGGAGTTTTAAATGGTGATTGTAACACTTTCTGCATACATAAATATAAAGTTGCCACTTCAGAGCTTAAAAACCTGTTGGCCCGTCAATAGATGAGGTCCTAAATGTTTTCAATAGCTTCAAAAAATTTCAGTTCATACAATTATACTAAATTGATGCTGAAGATATAATTAAATTCATATCATTCTCTTTCGCCTAAAATAGTTTCAGACCTCTGCAATTCCCATTAATTGTTAACATTAGAAAATGCACAATACAATGTTAGGCACACGCACTGATCACGTAATCCCTGGCTGACAATTTTATTTAATCCGTGCTTCCTCACCTACACATATAATATGTTCTTCATTAATTGTTTCCCTAAAAATATGGAATAAAAGTAATTCCTATAAAAACCACCTGCGTTTGCGTATTTAACATAATACATAATTATTGCTAAATAGTATGCGTGAGGATTTTTTAACAGTTGCGTAATAGATTCATATTCCAAGGCCAAACATTGGTGTGGTCCATAAAGCACACACACCCAACACACGCAAGGAGAAAGAGAGAATGATATGAATTCACGATGATTTGTTGATGTATTGTACCAGGTGGTGTCATTTTTTTTACTTTTTAACAGCATTTTTATTTAAAATCCTTAAAAAAAAATTAATCACAAAAATACCAAAAATAGTTGTATTTTAATCAGTAAAACATTTTGTATTTGTTCCTAAAAAAAGTTTTTTTTTTTGCCACAGAATTGTCCAAATTTTGAGTAGAAATGGCTAGTGAAATCTCCTCAGATTTTGGCAATTTGAGTGTAAAAAATTTCAATTTCTCAAAATATTTAAAATGCGTATATTTCTTAAACGGCTTTATTGAAATGCATCAAATTTTGATATAATATGTAAGTCCTAAAATCCAAGAGTTACATGAAGTTTCAAGGTCGAAATCACTCTTACGGTCAAGATATTGCCAAAAAACTGCGGTTTTGCAAAATTTTCCTTTAAGATCATATTTAAATTCGCCAAGTTTTTCAAATATGATTCGTTAGATCATTCTTCACATAACTGTAGTACATTACATTGAATTTTTAAATCGGGGTTTTGAATTATAAAATAAAAACTAAATATGATAAAACCAGAAACATCTAATATCTCGTGCGTTTTACAGTTAATCAAAATAGAATGTACTACATATTTATAGATCCTGAAAGACTTGATATTTTTGCTGACTATTTCAAGGTCATACAATCTATATTTCAATGATTATTGTTGATTTCTTACAATTCCTTGTGAAATAATACTAATTTCTTGAAAAATCATTTTAATTTTAAATCTATTAAGGCATTAACATAGTTAAAATATTCAAGGTCAAAATTAAAATATTTCCTATCCAAATAAAATAAATTTTAAATTTAATTTGGAATAAAAAAGCTATTATAAGAGTATTAAATTAATTTTCTCATCAAAATTGGTACATATAAAAGTTGTTGAGCGTCAAAAGAATTTAACATTCGGATTTTTCCGGTCAAAAGTGAACAAAATATTTATTAAAGTCATCAGATGTTGGTTTTGAACATTGCATGCAGGAATCCTTAAAATTTTCATCAGATTTTCAATTTTAAATGAAAACATTGTAATGCTAATTATTTCCTGTACAAAAACTTTTCATTTTCGAGTGCGGTGTTACACAATTAACAGTAGTTTCTCATTCCACTTTGTCATTTCATCTCTCCCGCATTTTATATCAGGTGCAATTACCGTGCTGGATGGAAAAGGAGAAGAGAAATTAATTGTGTTCAGCTATTTTACTAACACTATTACGTGTAACAAAATTATTTTTTTAGGAGAATGCTTGATCACGTGATCTCATCTCATTTTCTAGGTGCTTAACATTTCTGACCACCACTACATTGATGCGTGCAGTGCAGGTGGCCGCAATTAATGTAAAATTATTACGCCTCGCTGACAATTTTTTTAAATCTCTGTACTAGGATTAATGCGTGTGCGTTAGAAAGAGATTACCTTTTTTTCAAATTATTAAAATATATGTTAATAGATAAAATGTGTCCCGAAATTCTGCAATAAAATTTTTCCATCAGTTTCATGTGAACTTTTGTCCGGGCGGTAATAATTAAAATCGGGCGCGAACAGTAAGTCGGGTAGTTGTTCTTTTGGATGCCTTTGTGTTACTTATTTTTGTAGTCGTTGCTTGTTTTAATCGCTATTAATTTTCCCGGGGGTACTTCTTAAGTGTAATATAGAATTGTGCTTTTAATGGCACTAAGTGATTTTAAAAGTGAAAATTCTTAATGAAAATTCATCAATATATGGCCTTTTCTTTACGTATTAAGAAGATTGTGATGATTTTCTGAATACAACAAAGAGTTTTAAACAAGTGCTTTCAAGTGTTAGTTGTTAAGATATTTTTAAGTTGAAAAAAATGTGCTTTTAAAGGCATTAAGTGATTTGAAAAGTGAAAATTTGATGAAAAATCACCAATGTATGGCCTTTTATTATAAAAATAGTGATAATTTGTTGCAATATTATGAAAAAAAAATTAATTCATTTCAATTAAGTGTTAATTAAGTGTTCAATCGGATAAAGGATCGAAATTTCAATGTAAGTAAATTAATATTTTGTTTTAAAAGTATATTGTTTGATATAATGCCCTTAAAATATAAAATTTATTCATTTTCAATGGCTGTACCAATTTTCATCATTCGAAGAAAAATTTGTCTCATAGAATTATTAGATTTTTGGATGAACTCTAAAAAAACGTGGCACTTGTTCGTGCGACGTAGCAATTTAATTGTAGCACAATTTTTTTATGATCCACAATTAATCAAATACACAATTTAATGAAGTTCGCTGAGGTGGAATCAATATTGTATAACAGTTTTGTTTAACGCAGCTTTTGGATATATTTTATTTGGAGTACATTTATTTATTGAAATAATTTCCTGTCATTTCGGGATTTTTATTTTTTAAATTGAATGTTCATTCATCCCATGAGATTTTTAGGGTCTTTAAATTCGAAATTAAATTATATATATGTTTATGATGCGTAATTAGATTTATTAAAGCCAGTATGTAGTATTAAAATTTTTTATTATATTGTAAATAACAAAAACTTAATTTTGTGAAGCAGTTATTTTCAAGGACAATAGATTTTGAAATCAAATGTCTAGTTTTTCAGTTTTATTAAAATATGTGCGACAATAATTAAAAAATAATAGTTTAATTAATTAATAAAAGTTTTGAAATTTCACAATGTTCTATAAATTGTTTTCGTGAATTACTATATTGAGTTTTAACATGAAGATTGATACTTTTTTCCAACTTTATATGGAACTTTTTCCTAGAACACCTCAGTTTTTTAACAGTCCTGTATCAACATTTTTTAAGAAAAACGAAAGTTGAGTTTTCGGTCCCAAAATTGAAAAAGTAACAAGGGGTACCCCTTTGATGTTTTTCGGCCAAAAAAAAATTTCTACAATTCTGTGATTGTAACACTTTCTGCATACTTAGATTTCAAAAAAAAAAGTGGACTTTGGCTTTGGAATTATTTTGTATAATCAATTTCTAGTGTAGTTATGACTTCAAAAGTCTTTTGCCTTTGAGATCTCACCATTTCCAAAATAGGATATCAAATGATCTCAATTTTTGAGGGTGTCAGAAGAATCACTAAGAAATACTTTCTGCATCATTATTTTTATTCTTTAAAATTTTCTTAGGCATTGAGTACTGTTGGATTAATTAAAAAACAAAATGGTTCAAATTACAATTATGACATTGGTGAATTAAATTCAAGGTCATTATACTTAAGGACGCTGCTGCATTGTTTATAGTTGTATGTTGAAAGTTTAAGTAGTTTTAGCAATTATTTAATATTTTCAGTTTTTTAAAAAGGGTTTCGTGTTTATGCCGAAGACAAAGTGAAATGAATTGAATTTCGCCCACTGTACAGAATTGTATAATAAGTACAATAATTTATAATGAAACCAATGAGCTCATTGCTAATAACTAATAAGTAACAAATAAATAAGCCAAGAAGTGTCACAATCAATGAATTTCGTTGGATAACTAGCAGCACAATGATTTGTTTGATGTTGCATTAATCTCATGCATGTGAAGATGCATTTGTAATGATCCGTCTTATTACAAGACTTCAAGATTGTGACTCAAAAGCCAATGCGATATGTGACGTCCTACATGCAAATTACACAAAGTGAATTTAGTCGCCTAATAGTTTTTAACGAACATGCATCTACTAACAATCAATAAAGCTTATTCTCTTTTATATTTAACAGTAATTCATTCAAAAATAATTGCCATAAAATAGCGGTTAAAGTGTTCTCTTCCTCCGCGTGCACACGCACACGCCTAATAGTAATTAATTATTTATGTTAACTGCCAAGTATAATTGGGCGATAATCTCGAACTCCCTTCGTGTGTACTTCGATAGGTCGTCGTGTAATAACGGCGTAACGCATTGCGGCAATTTATAAGTATGCAGCGTTATATTCACACGCATAAATTTGTTGGCTTTAAATTTATCGCATTCTTGAAATAGACCACCAAAAACAAAAAAGAAGAAGTAAATTTTGAACCACTGACTGATCGTGGAGGTTTTTTTTTTAAATTTGTGTATATTCGAGTTGGGCGGTTTGTGTGTCGGATTTGTGTGACGCCACCAAATGATCGACACATGCGTTTTGCAATTATAATTCGTGTAGTATTGAGAAAACAGTTACTATGCTTTTACATGCGTGTGTACATTAACATGAGCCAGAACATATCGTCAAAAGGTACATAAACACGTTAATCGTTGTTGGTAATTTTGATATTATTTTGGCAAACGATGTGATAGAGTAGATGGATTCTTGCAATGATAAGTTTTGCTGAAAAGATTGTGTGTGAAAGAATTTTTTGACGCTTTTTATGATTTAAGAGAAAATGGTTTCGAATACATAGTTGTTCTTTGGCAATGGTTTTTATTCAATTAAGCTGAAATTTGAGTAATATATGCTGTGTAAGATTAAGTGTATAATCTTTAAAGGTTTATAATTTTGTTTTTGATTTCTAAGAGAAACATAGCTGCATTTTTGTTTCTCATCCTTAAAAATTTAAGTTATTAAAAGTGACGAGGTTGATATAATAAATTAAGAATTAAGATGTTAAAATTAAATTAAATTATAAAAACAGAAAAATAAACGCGAAAACTAAAAATACAAAACCTGGCGACGGGGAGTTTCACATAACAATTGCAACTAAACTTTAAATTTAATATAAAACTTTTAATAAAATAGACATTTTATATTTAATCATAAATAGTTTGACCTTAAAAATAAATAGTTTGACCTGTTTTGCAAAGTTTTTCTCGGTTGGGTATAAAACAGTAATTCATTTTGAAATACAAGCACCGTTTGTGAATACCTATTTAAGTTATCCCAAACTTAAATTTCAGATTTGTTGAGTTTCATACTATAGCTTTGTTGCAATCGTGGCTTTATAAAATGTTACACGGCTCTCCCTTACAACATGATTTTTTTTTTTGGTAATAATAGATTTTTCTCTCGTTTTTTCACGATTTCTTCATAATATATGAGTGTAGTTAGCATATATTTGAATTGAACTTTACCGTTTAGATATTTTACAAAAAGAATAATTTGCTGTTATGTAAATTGCAATTGAAACTCTCCACTCGTGTTATGTTATAATTTTAAGCTGGCTGCACAATGCACTCGCTCACCTTTTTGTGAGTGGACATCTAACAGGATTTTACTATTATTATTTTGAAGTCACCATGACATTAATGCATAATTGAATACCAAGTTAATATTGTACTATTAAGCGAATTATATTTTAATTTAGAGTTTACGCGGTGTATTATAATCTTTTTATAGAACGCATATTTGTAAGAGAGAACGAGAGAGCACATTTAATTGGATTGCTCGCAGTGATAATTAAACTGTTAAATAATTTGTGCAATATTTAGTGCGAGAAGCGCGCCGTTTTTAAATGTTGTGCGTGCAATTGTGTTACAGTTATATTGAACGGTGCTAAAACAATACAAAAGTCATAAAAACAGAAACGTATATGTATTGAATCGTGCAGCGCTATTGTGATTTTGTTACTTTTTGTTGTGTGATCATTAATAATTATTGTGCACCTCATTATACTTTGATTACCGTTATGATAGTTGTTAATGTGTCAAAAAGAATGTGGCCACAATTGTACCACTCAAAATATTAAGTGTTAACAAAAAATTTAAAAGCAATAACAATTTAACGGATGTTGTGGTATGAACAATGAATCGATTATTGTCACAAATTGTAAATACGATTTTTTTTTTGTTTTTAATACAACAACAATAACAACACCATATACACAGGTCTTCTTTTATGCATTGTGAATCCGCTTTTTGATGGCAACTTCCTTTCAAATGCCACTTTACTGATTTATGTTTGGGATGTACTCCACTGAGAGCGGAAACAAATAAAGTTAAACACATAATATATATTTATACAAAATACACAAAGGAAGATCCTTACTGTACATTGGACAATACATACAGTTTTAGTGTCCTTGCCATGTGGATTGGAGCTGTGTGTTTGCACCATAGCAATGTGATAACGGGTCCTTGTTTGGACAAATTTATTTATATTGTAGATGAGATCTCAATCCCATGTGGCAAACTGCATGCTGTCCTTATTTTGCCTACATTAAATTGATGGTAATTGAAGTTGTGCTCAATCTTAAATTGAGGGCACATCCGCTTTTAACAAATTCAAGGTAAAAATATTACAACTGTGTTAATTTATTCAAAATGCCAATTGAAAAGATAAAAATTGTTTTCTGGCATAAAATATGCCGTTATTGTAGTAAACCTTCAGACTCGACCGTGATGCGGCATGTCCAGATGTGAATTCAATTAAGTCGATATTGTATAGACATAAGTCGGGCACAGACATTCCAGGAAATGTGTGCTAATTCGGAACACATATCGCCTAAAGTGTTGTTTTTTCTGTAGAGTAACGAATAATCATTCCGCCGCGGATGGATGTGCTAATGTGGGAAATTTATTTCTCTGAGGTTTTTTTGAGGAGCGTGATTTTTGTTTTGTTTTAGTTGAATGTTTGTGTTGGTATTTTTCTAAAATCGTTGAGGTAAATTAAGTTACACAACAAAATAAGCATTGAACCGGAAATGCGTCGCTTCATGAAATTATAAAGTGAAATTAATTTTGGTGAAAAAGTTTCAAGGTTCCCGTTCTAAAATAAATTTGGGTTGTAGAGTGTAGCTGCCGTTTGGCAAATTTTTTCATGAACCGCTAATTTTTTTTGCAGATTTTGACATATTAAATGTTTTCGAATAGTACTAATTGAATCATTTTTTTTGCACAATATTATTTAATTCTCATTTACCGATTTTAAATACTGGATGGCCATTAAAATAATTAGGCCTAAAAACTTTTGTACTATGCGAATTCTAGAATAAAATCTCAATTTATATTTAAACCTTGATTCTCCTCATATTGACATTTATTAATAAGCCCAAAAGTGCTGAAAAACAACGCAACAAATGCTAAAAAGACGCATGCACAGAAAACCTTCAATTCAATCAAATCAACTAATTTTAAACAATTTAAACGCAATCAAAACCGTAAATTGAGAAGGTCACAACGATGTCGTTATAACAAATCCTGCTGTTCCCATATACATAACTAAATTACGACGATGCACTTAAGTTCAATATCCTTGAATATATTCAACAAACAAACTAATAAAATGAATCGCAACGACATTGCAATTAAATTAAATTGTTCACTACATTAAAAACAGCAAGCAATAACGGAAGCTGCAATAACATCATTAAACAACCCCCATTTTCCTCACCCGTCATGCATACATATTATTCCGGTGCACCGCAATCAATTTAATAACACAATTTCATGGCAAAAACACGTGTCCTTGAAGGGGGGGGGGGATTTCAATGTAAATAAAAAATGGGGAAAAGAGCTGTGCAAAATAATTACAAAAATTACGTCCCTCCATGTTTTATATTGAATAAATACGCCATTAACTGCACCACATTACCTGCAGGATGCAACTAACACAATATACTTTTCCCATAGGCACCTGTGTAATTTCCTTTTTCCTTTTTTTCGTTTGTGAATTTTTTTTAAAAAGGAGAAAACATCCTTTTCTCACCCAACAACCCCCCCCCCCCCCATATTTTCTTTTGCATTATGTGTATCGTTCGCTTCAGTGCATCTAATCATGTCTGCGACGCGACGCAACAGTACAGCTTTTGTTTTCATATAACAAAAACAAAAAACGACGTTGTTTCTTTCACGTTGTTTGCCGCATTTGCCCAGGTACCAGGTTTCAAAAAATCAAACAACAATAACAAAAAACACGTGACTTAATGGTGGAAATAGTGCAAAACAATTTCTTTTTTTGTTTAAACAAATTGAATGAGTTTTTTCTCTCCGCCACTTTTTAATTTATATACCAAGGGCATTCCTACCATTTTCAAAAAAAAAACTTGATGATACAGAAACTCGTTTTGATACTCCCTGAGTCCAAAAAAGTGGTCCAGAAAAAATGTGCAAAAGTACGACATACGCCGTACTATAGAAAAATGGTGTACTATGGTTGAAAACTACATCGCAGGGAGAGCGAGGTGTGAATTAATATATGACTGTTGCTTAACTACATTTTAATAAAGCTTTTCGGAGATATGAAAAATTTGACAAACAAAAAAAATTTGAAAAATTTCGCCACCCCAACAAATTTTATATGGGATATAGGGCATGCGGCCTAAAAAAATCCCAAACAAAAATTTATATAGGAGATGGACACATGCCCATCAAAAAAAAACAATAGTTCAGATCATTCAATCTCTGCCACCTTGTACAATATAAAAAAAATTCTTTCAGATTATTGTAGGATGAAATAAGATAAGAAATTTTGCAGAACATTTCAACGTCAAAATCGAAAAATTCAAGGTCAAATTTTTTATATCTCAGAAACCCTAAATATTTTATTAATTTTTTTTCACATTATTGTAGGAATAAATAAAATAAGAAAACTTGCTGAACATTTCAAGGTCAATTTTTGAAAACTCAAGGTCATATTTTTATAATGAGAATGTGTAATTCAAATACTGTGTGTTTTAGGGTACTATGATGTTCTACATTATTGCTAATCTCAATAAAAGTACCAATTTTGAACAAAAATCAAGTCCAAAATTCATAAATTTCAAGGTCACATTTTCCATATCTCCGTAAAGCTTTATTAAAATGTAGTTAAGCAACATAAATTCACACCTCGCTCTCCCTGCTATGTAGTTTTTTTCTTTCTTTTTTTTGCATCAATTCGTCGTCTACACTGGGACTATACCCGCATTGTGTACACTGCTGCATTGTTTTTTTTTAAATAGTCCTTTTTAGCAATAATATCCTTTTTAAACAATGATTTGAGTGACACAAGAGTGACGGTAGGTTATTGTCAGCAAATAATAAGTGTTTTTCACATTTCAAACTTACGCGATTAAGCAGTAGATGTCCCTTTTGTTATCCCGCCATTTAATTGCTATAACAGTTGTGCAGCGCTAAAAAGCAATGTGCATTGTGCAAATAATTGTTTAAAAGTTGTTTTGTGCAATGAAATTGAGTTGAGCCATTTTTAAGGACATCATTAAGACTATACAATGGTAAGGACATTTAAATCCTAGTCTTAAGGATAAAATGTATGATTGCACAATGTACTGCAGCCTTCCAGTGCACGCACAGTAATTTCAATTGTGCAATGTGCAGTGGTATTCAATTAAGTTTTCATTGATGTTGCATTTTGTGTTGTATATAGCTTTGAATGTAGCTATTGGCATTTGTGCATTGACTTGTTGAGTGCAAAAGACTGGTGTATTGTATAAAAGTTATGTTACTTGAGATATCCTTTGATGCATCCTTATTCCCTATTGCTTCAATGGATCAAAGGTTATTTGGTTTAAAAAAAAAAATTATGCTATGAAATTGTAATAAGCTTACACTTCAATTAGGATGTAATTTCTCAAAGTCAAAAGATAAAAAAAACTTTTATTTCAAGATCAAATCAAGTATTCAATTATTATCTCTAACACGGAATTTAATTTTTTTAAAACAATGTACAACGTTATTGTTAATCGTTACAAGACCTACAACATTGCAGAACAAGTTAAGGTCAGATTATTACTCTTTCATGGCCAAAAATGAATTTATAAATTGAAGACATAACCTCACTTTTTTTTTTTTTTTGCAAAGTCTTGAAAATCTATATTTAAGAATACACTCAATTTCATGCGAGTTTTAAAAATTATTTGCACCTGTCTTTTGAAGTTAAATACACATTGTACGCTGCTTTAATTTAAACAAAAAACCCCCACCCACCCCCATCAAAGAATGCAAATATTTATCACGTTTTTGCTATTCTCCTTCATTGCAACACATTACACTCAACTACATGCCGTTCAAATTGATTATACTATATGTACAACAAAAAGCAGCGTATACAAATCTCACAGGAAAAAGCACATATGCATTATGATGCACGACAATTGAGATAAATGTACAATTCATATTTTATGTAGGCAAGCGATCGTACTGCTGCACACACATGCCATCTCGTTTAATGTACTCGCGTAAATAATATGCGTGCATTCAGCATTGTAACCTTTACATGAAATTGTACAATTGTTAAACACAATATGTGATGATAAAGGAGGGAGGAGGGGAGGGGGGTGGCGCAAAAAAGTAAGCAGTGGGGTGGGTGGGCACAATATCTGCATATTGTGTTATATTAAGTTCAAAAACATGAAGGCGTGCCATGCACACTCACACAACGACACAATTTATGTGCAATTACACATTATTATGCAATCGTAGGTGTCGCGTTGCGTATGGGTGGGGATGAGAATGGGGGATGGTGATTTTGATATCGCTGCCGGAGGAGGATGCGAGAGACTTAAATATTGCACATAAATTGCGTTTATGTCTTTTATAATACAAGCAAATTGCAAACATTCTTGGATATATTTTGCAATAATATGCTGCAATCTTGTTAATTCTGTGAATTCTGTTATTGCATTCATATTGTATAGACACAATTCTGAAGTTCCTTTTGTACTATTATTATTTATAATAAGCATTATAACTAATTCCATCAAACAAATTGTAAAACATTTTCTAATCCCAGCAAATGGCATCTTGAAAAAATCTGTTTTTTTATAGATTAAAATGACGTGTCTTATTTATGGTTTGTGTGAAATGTAGGGCAGTTTAAATATTCCTTTCTAGTCTTTGCTGTCCAGGAAATAGCCACCAAGCGCGTTTGAAGTCTAAACTGAATATAAGCCAGACCAATCACTTATCAGCCGGCTCATTACCATTGAACCATTAGGCCGATAATTAAAGGACTTAAGTCAAGTATTGTTTTTAGGGAAGGATTCCTTTTAAAAACGGCTTAAACATTATTTATTAATTAAAATAAGTTCTAAAAAGCATTAACTCATGATGTAAGAAAACGACATGCACAAAAATGTCCGAAATTTAAATACATTTTCTATATCCTTTTTAATAGTTTACTCCCATTAATGCTTATTATAATAATTTAAATTATATGTCATGCTCTCAATTGAAGTCATACTAATTTAACTAATATTTTAAAATAATTAAATAATAATAAATAATTAATAAGGATAATTATAACCAAATTTAGAATACATACATCTCTTTGGTTCAATTTTCATAAATGGATTTCATTTCCTTGTTTTTCAAAAGTACACAATTCTTTTAAATTTACTTTGATTACACTTAAGTAATCGCGTGACAAAAAAAAAGTTTACTTTGCAGTTATACTTTATGCTTTATAGCATTGAGTTCAAAAACCATAAATGCAGCATTTGTAGAGCTTTTTACGTACCAAATAAATATTTAAAAGATATTTGGGCCGCAACAATGACAGCGCTAATGAAATAAAACTACATGGCAGGGAGAGCGAGGTGTGAATTTATTACGACTTGATACAAAATTTTCTAAAATATTTAAAGTTTCTGAGACAGTGTAAAAAAATGTATCTTAGAAAAGGATATACTTGTGTGAAAGAATTTTTTTTCAAGTTGCGTAAGATTTCTGAGAGAGAAGATGACGTAATACCGCACCTACATTCCTGTAAGTCATCTCGAAGGATCAAATTTACAGACGTACGGTAAATGCGGTTTTGCTTAAAATACTTTTAAGAGAGATAAATGAGGGATTTGAATATGACTAATATCGTTAAAGCCGTTTTTGAACTCTACACATTTTTTTTTAGCGAAAAAGTGTTTTTTACCTTGACCTTGAGAGACGTGACCTTCAAATAAAAAAATTGCACATTGGTCATAAATTATTTTGTATGCTTTGTCAAAATTTCATCCAAATCGCTCCAGTACTTTCCGAGAAAACTTCTGGGCTTCCGAACGTACAAACTCACGAACAGTTTTTTCACGGACGTGTTCCTACATCATTAACTTCTTTTTTTTCCAAAAAACTTGGATATACTACAAGCATAGAGGGTCGTAATAAATTAAAAAGGACGAGCTCAAGTACATAAAATTCGTAAATGCGTTCATACGTTTTAACAGAATACCCACCATTTATGTCATTGAAAACGATTTAGAAGAACTTCAATGTTTTATTTATTAGTAATTTGTTTTCTTTCCAAAATTTGTCAAAATTTAATATAAAAGATGGTTCGTTATTTGAAACAGTTCTTTTATGGTTCATAAATTTCTGGATTCAATTATTATTGTTGAGGAGTAACAAAATTTTAATTGAAAATAAGTACTGTTGAATTAAACTAATAAACGAAATACGATTAAAGCAACGCACATGATTTATCCTGCAATTAAATTGCTCCTTCACAATTCACACATCATGATCCTGAATGCCATTTAATTGTTTCATCTCAAAAGGTATAATTTAGATCACAAAAATGTAACCATCTGCTATCATTCTCACACACAAATTGCATAATAATTACATTAATAGTATCTAAATTTGGCTGCGTCTACGAATAAAATATAAATCCCATTTGTATCCCATTTCTGATTTGTTACATATTATATTATATTTATGCCCCTTTTTGTTTAAACACAAAATGTCCGTGCACAAGTTTTATACTTTCGGAACCCCAATGCGTATAAAATTTGCTGTATCCTTTTTGTGTGGGACAACCCCATTCCCTTAATATCTCAACAGAGAAAACAGTGAAAGAGTAAAAACAAACAAAACAAAAAAAATCATCCCACCATCAATAATAACGAAATAACTTTAAAACTAACTCGACCTTTTATGTAAACCCATGCTCATATTGGTTAAATGTTTTTTTTTTTTTTTTTATTCATCCCCAATAACTATGTGAGCCTGTAAGGTTTGTGCGTGTGCTTTGACCATTTTTTGTTGTTGTTGTGGGATGCACGTGAAGCATTGCATAGATTAAACCGACAACCCCACAACAACTGCTGCCATAAATTGCGTTGAAACGGATGTCTTGTAATAAGTTGGTTTGGGTGGGAAGCAATGGGGACCAAAATCATCATCCACATCATCTCACTCAATGCAGATTTGTCATTAAAGAACATACAAATTTCAGCCTTGTACATTACCGTCTGGCACTTACCATACGGTTTGAAAACACTTTTGATAAGGTAACTTTAAGGACGAATAGAGCAGTGCGTGTGTTGTGTATATATTTTATTTAGTACACCAAAAACATAATCTGCAGTGCTCCTTGGTCCAATCTCCCCATGCATAATCTGTAATCTGTGTAATGAGATGCCTTTTAAGGAAATGTCCAAAATTATGGCTCTCTGTGAACCTTAATGTCTATAGTGCCAAGTAGACATGCCGAATGGGCAATGCCACAGGATTCCAATGTCAAAAGGGATGGGTACAGATTTGTGTGTGTGTGTGTTTGGTATTTTGAACGTTAAACGCATATTTCCCCGGGGAGATGATGGAGGAGATAGATGTTGATGAAATTTGCACAAAAGTTATGCCATTTAGTTTGGTCCTTTAAATGCCAATTGTCTTGGTTTTTTGTTTAGAGCTTTTTTTTTATACACAATAGTCCTTCTGGAAATGGTGTTTGTGATTTAAGTGGTTTTGGTGATGTGGATTTTGTATTTGTTTTTTAAATCCTTGTTGACGGTAACTAAACTGTTTTCAAGGACGCATGACGATTTAAATGAATCCCCATCCTTTCATAAAACCCCTTAATGTTTGTAGTTTTTTTGTAAATAAATTGAAAATCACGTTTAATAGTTAAAAAATGTCATTAAATTTTCTTCATTAATTATTTTATGTCCTTTAATTTTGCGTACACAAATGCGAAATGTAACACTTGAAGGATCAATGAAATTATGTATTTAAAATATAAACTGAAGCTTAATTAATAAAAAGAGTTAACTTTTTCAATTTATTAAACTACTTGATTAAAAAGTTCAATTTTTTTAAGTCAACAAGGACCTTAATTTAATTTGTATTGAATTAATTCAAGTTCAAATTTAAAGGACAATAATTTTATAGCTTAATGTAAATTAAATCCAAAGCACTTTTTGTAATTAAATTCGTGACCTTCAATTATATTGTCCAAAGCATTAATTTAGAACACGTCCCTTTTTATGAAACGATATAACTTATAAAAATCCTTAAATTTTTATACAACAAACAATCAAATTCTTAACACAACAAAAAAGGCCCATCATAATATAATAATATAATATTGGAAGCGGAAGAGATTGTCTTGGCTTGTCACCGTCACCGGTCACGTACTTCCTAACAGTTGAACAATCCATAAAGACGGATTAAATTAACTGATATACTCGTATAACGGATGAAACAGACAAAAAAATTATCTGCGAGCTGCCCACCCCAAAAAGATGTGTGCCACCAGATAACTGCGCCATATATTACGTACAATATATACATCAATTTGTTGTAGTATTGAAAACAAGGACGAAACATAGACACCTTACCGTATAGCGTTGTAACATGATAAATAAATTCATTAAACGTTTAGTCACATATGATGCGAAAATCAATTGATTGCTTATATGCTGATCATGGTTTCAAGAACAATTAAGGATATTTGTTTTATGTCCTTTTTATGTTTGCTGTTCAAAAATTTCAGACAATATTAAAATAATGTGCCCCAATTTTTTACATAACGGTGACTTAAGAAAAGTGTAAACATAAATACAAGGACCTTAACATATAAATCCTTAATCGCAATAATAACTAATTGTTGCAAATTATTATTGAGTGACTTTGCGTTTATTATTTAAATGCAATCTGGTTTATTTAACTTCAGACTTTATAAAAGCAAATCCTCAAATCGTAGCGATTCTAAATCCTGCAAATAAATCCTTAAAATGTTATCAAATGCACAATGTGTTCAAATGTTCCATCCACATTGAATACGCATACTCGTTGCAACACTATTGCAAATTTATTCAGCACCATTATTATGCGGACAGGAAAAGCTGCAGCTGCGAGCTTTGCTGGTGCCACAGTTCAAACTGTCTCAGAAGCTTCTGCTGCCATATGAAACAACACAAAAAATTGATACATAGATGCAATATATTATAATATATATATTATATACATGTATAAGCGACTTTATTTCTCCTGTCGGCAGCTCGCCTGCGATATTCGCTCATTAAATTATGTCGCTCGCACCAAAATATTGTGAATGGGTTTAGATTTACTTCGGAGTGCAAAGGATATACGTTTATGTACCAAAATCCTGGAGCCAGTATGTACAATTTATATGACATATACATCCTGCCGAAAAATGGAGAGTAATGTAGTCTCGAGTGGGGAGAGTTCTCAGTTGCAAGAATTATATTATGCTTGGCGCATGTGCTCAATTTTCATGCAGCATCACAGTTGAGCGCGATATATGCACTGCGTGCTGACTGGACCTCTTGCTTGCTTGCTTTTTTTTTTACCAAAGAGCTCAGTTTTTACAGTATCACTCGGGGTGTAACGGTGCGTTTATTCATTTTAAAAGCGAATGCCCTTTTTCAAAGGCTGTATGATGTGGAGCCTTGTTTGTTGGTGCGAGAAATATTTTTAACTACTCACAGGGCGACGCGACGCGTCCTCCCTATTTCGCTGTGTTTGTTGTACTGCGGACTCTCTTTCAACTGTGATTGTTATGTAGCCTCTGATTCAGAGAATTTCAATTGATGCTGATTTCTGGTGTACAATTTGTACAGTGTCCTGTTAAATAAATGCAAAATTTGACAAGGATTTAAGGAGTATTTGAGAAATAAGTAAAAATTAATTGCATTGAAAATGGATTTTTTTTATTAAAACTGTTTTTAATCCTTAAAAGCTTTAATTTGTGTTATTTTTTTTTTCCTTTGAGCTTTTAGATTACGAAATAAAATCGTCAATATTTTCAATTTTGAATAAAATATATAAAAAAAAAAAATTCATCCCCTATTTATTTCACCCAAACCTGTACAACATTGCTGATTCTGCTTTTGCAGATTTTTAAACACCATCCGACACCGAATTCTCTTGCAAAATATCTCTCTTGCTCGTCATGTACAAATTCATTCAGTTGCTCCCCGATTCGAGCACGTTCGCTCCACACAACAGACCACCCGTATCACGGATATTGCTGTGCACATAAGCGGAGTGTGGGGTGGTCGGATTGAGGTTTGAAGAATCTGCAGTCATCCCCCCACAGAGCGCTTATGCGAGCTCACACACAACACCGTATATATATAGTCTGGAGAACTTCAGCATCCCTTATACAGTCAGCAACTGGCAATTGGCACAGACATCGTTCTATTGTGTGCGGACAAACAAATCGTCGAAAATATTCCAAACAGACAGACGTTCGCGTCCTGTGTGCTTCGTCGAGTGACTGGGAATCCTAGTTGTGAGCTTTGCTCGGTGGCACGTACTTCTATACAGCATATATAGTCGTTCAATTTCAAACAGTTGTCACAAAAGTTGAACAATAATAATTAAAATGGCAAAATTGTAAAATTAATTAACTTTTCAATTAGAGAAGAATTTTTTTTGTTTTACGAAAATAAAAATTTACTTTTTGTTTTAAAAAGCGACGTAAGTGAGTGTTTAAGTGATAAAGTTTTCGAGAGATATTTTGCGGGATTCAATCTTTATTTTGACTATGCAAGACGTGTGCATTTCATGAATTGAAATTTTGAGTACAATCGGTGATCCCGTTACATAAAATAAGTTTAACATTAAGAAAGGACTTTCATTTCTTTAGAGCAAAAGTTTTGTGAAATTGCATTTGAAATAATTTCATCGCATTGAAAAGAACAATATATAATCAAATTCTTATGAAAATACATTACAGAAAGACAAATAAACAAACAAACAAATTAAATAAAAAGGACTCAAAAATAAAATAAACACAACAACATCCAACAATTACAGAATTTGTACCGTCGAGGAAAGAGATTCAATTAAAAATCAATTAAATAAAACGGCAGTTGAGCAAATTCCCGTATTAAGCATTGAGGGGAAAATTGTTTTATTGCAATTATCCTTAATTGATTGGAGGGGGGTAGTTAAGTGCGCGCAACGATTCAGCAAACATTAACAATCTTTAAAAAAAAAGAAAACTTTATGCTGCTGGTGTATTCCGTTTGTGCACAATTACACATGTGTAGAGAGTAAAAAGAAGTATACAAAAAGGAGCAAAATGATAGACATCACTCAAGTCGTTGCACAATCACATTCCATTTGTTTGTAAAGTGTGTGTGACTGAGTGTGAAAAAAAACAACAATTAAGATCCTTTACAATTATTAAAGTCAAACGTATCTTTAAGGCAATTAATTCCAACAGTTTGCTACCGTGAAATAGTTCTTTTGCTAAATTTGAATCACCAAATTTCTTCATTAATCCCACCAAGTTCAAATTTTATTTTTTTTGCGACACATAAAAACCACCACATTTGTGGGGTTGGGTGGTTTCGGTGTCATGTATGCAAAAACGCGACTACCACAGAGTCGCGGCATCCGCATTCGTGTGGTTGTCTCTGGGCTATTGTTTGCCATCGGTCTGTTGCACTCGGCATCGACATCGGCGTCTGGCGGTCCCATGGTCACCGATGAGGGACGCCTCATCCGGATTAAGGGGGACATTGTGTTGGGTGGCATCTTTCCAATGCACGAACACGAAAATGTGAATCCCGAGTATCCGTGTGGCGCCGTCAAGGAGGAGAAAGGCGTACAACGACTGGAGGCGATGCTGTATGCCATCGATGAAATCAACAAGGATCCAAACATTTTGCGTAACGTCACATTGGGCGCCCTGTTGATTGACTCATGCAGCAGTGACACGTATGCCCTGGAGCAGAGCATGGAGTTTGTGCGGTATTACATGAATCAGGTGAGTTTATTAAGTTTTTCCCCATTTTTTATTATTTTTTTTTTTTTGTGTATTGGCGAGTACATTGAAATTGTTTGTTTGTTTGTTTGTTGCGCGTGCAAGTGTTATTCATGAGTGCACTAGGATTCAAGGTGATTTATGGGATGTATTCATGGTTTGAGTTGTTTACGTTGTTTATGGCGATGTCTGGTGGGAATTGGACTTATTTGTATTTTAATTTTATGAGGATGGATGTGAGATGTAGAAATTTCGGGATGATTGTTCGTGGAATGCTTCTGTGTAATGTGATTGCATTTTCCGAATTGAAAAATATCCTTTGCTGCGTTGTTTTGGGGCACATTTTTAACAGGTTGTGATGAGTTTTTATATTGTAGATTGTATGGTCAGCGAATAATTGTAATGTGGTCCTGCCGTTAATTGATTTTTCTCAATTTCAGTGATTATCATTAGGGAATATTTGCTTCGTACTTTTTTGTGTATTTTAAACATTGATTTAAGATAAGCTTCGCAAAAGGATTTTGCAGGCACTTAAAAATAAGAGGTTTATTACAAAAAAACAACTTTCTCTTTTAGTTTGACCTTGAATCTTTAAATTTTGTAAACCATTTTAAATTGTTTCCATTTTGTTTTATCAGCATAGTAAAGTGAAATATTTATAAATTCTAAATTTGAATAAAATCTGTTGCCCTTGAAATAATAAGAAACATTATATTTACATAGAAACAAAAGTTCTATTTTTAAATTGACTTAAAAACGCATTTTTAAATTCAATTGAAAAATGCCCTTTTTTGCAATAAATCCTAGCAGTTCTTATAAATCGAACCTATTAAATAAAAGTTCTCCAAACAAACGATTTAATAAACATTACCCAACCACAATTACTCACCCACTAATCTTGCAGAACATATATTAGGCTGGATGAAAAGTCCCCGGTCTGACCCATAGATGGCGTTACCAGAATTTTTTCCATATGATTTTCATTTAGTACCAACCTTCAAACGATACGTGTAAAAATTTGACAGCAATCGGACAATTAGTTCGTGAGTTATAGCGATTTGAGTGAAGCTACTTTTGTTATTGTTGAAAAGATGGAAAAAAAAGAATTTCGTGTGTTAATAAAGTATTGCTTCTTGAAGGGAAAAAATACAGTTGAAGCGAAAGCATGGCTTGATGAAGAGTTTCCGGGGTCTGCACCGGGAAAATCCACCATCATTGATTGGTATGCTAAGTTTAAACGTGGTGAAATGAGCACTGAAGACGGTGAACGCAGTGGACGCCCAAAAGAGGCTGTTACCGACGAAAACATCAAAAAAATCCATAAAATAATTTTGAATGATCGTAAAATGAAGTTGAGCGAGATAGCAGACATTGTAAAGATATCAAAGGAACGTATACATCATATCATTCGCGAATATTTGGGCATGCGAAAGCTCTGTGCAAAGTGGGTGCCGCGCGAGCTCACAAGCGATCAAAAACAACAACGAGTTGATGATTCGGAGCAGTGTTTGAAGCTGTTTAAGCGCAATAAAGCCGAATTTTTCCGTCGATATGTGACAATGGATGAAACATGGCTCCATCACTATACTCCAGAGTCCAATCGGCAATCATCTGAATGGACAGCAAGCGATGAACCCAAACCGAAGCGTGGAAAAACGCAACAGTCGGCTGGAAAGGTTATGGCGTCTGTTTTTTGGGATGCGCATGGAATAATATTCATCGACTATCTCCAAAAGGGACAGACAATCAACAGCGACTATTACATTGCTCTATTGGAGCGGTTGAAAGCCGAAATCGCAAAGAAACGGCCGCATTTGAAGAAGAAAAAAGTGCTGTTCCACCAAGACAATGCACCGTGTCACAAGTCTGGAAAAACGATGGCTAAAATTTATGAATTGGGCTACGAATTGCTTCCTCATCCACCGTATTCTCCAGATCTGGCCCCCAGCGACTATTTCCTGTTTGCGGACCTTAAAAGAATGCTCGCTGGCAAGAAATTTAAGACCGATGATGAAGTGATTGCTGAAACTGAGGCCTATTTTGAGGATAAACCGAAAGAGTACTACAGAAGTGGCATCGAAAAGTTGGAAAATCGCTATAATCGCTGTATCGCCTTCGAAGGCAACTATGTTGAATAATAAAATTGAATTTTGCAAAAAAATGTTTTTTACCATGGTAGACCGGGGACTTTTCATCCGGCCTGTTATAACGTGGCAAACAACCAAATACAAATCCGCCCATTTCCATTTCAAACACACAACACCGTTGCAGACTCAACTGTCCAGCATAACAAACTACAAAGCAATTTCCCCTCTCTCATACACATCCCAGTCCCCACAACAACATAAACCATAGCAGCGTATGCAAAAATCCGTACGGCCTCACAAATTGATAGTACCGTATTGCATACGGCACACACACAAAATGAATGAATAAAACTGGTCAACCGCTCAGCCACGGGCTACAGTTATTTAAAATACAATATCCCATTCCAATTTAAATGTAACGGTGCAGCTGTGAACACATTTCGGTGGAGGTGGGGGTGTGGTTCTTTTTTAAGTACACAAGAGTCGCCGGGAGTCAAAAAACTGTGTAAACAAATTGCAACATAATACACACGACACACGACAAACACACACAAACACACTCGATAGTTTTTCAGCCATTAATAACAAGATTGCCGCATCCTCTGTAAATTATATTACAGTTAATATGCCTGGCCCGTTAGCGATTTGGTTTGAATTTGTGCTGGGATTGTGCGGAACGCTGATCTTATGTCCCACTTTCAAACTGGGACTAAGTTTAACGAAAGTTGGTTCTTTTTGTGAGGGTGTGTGTGTGTATTGTGTGTGAGCAAGAGGCTTGTGCCCCATGTTTACTGTATTACTGATTTTTCAAACGCATTCAGCATAAAAAAATATCGAAAATGATTTATTCATACCGTTTTCCCTTTATCCTGTGTGAAATGTGGCTTTATCCTTGAAGGTATGCGCCATAAAATATGGTTTAGTGGGAGGTTGGGGGGGGAAGGATGAAGGGTGCTTGTGTGTTTATGTTTTCGTGTTTTTGGTACCAAAGTCAAAGCATTTGTTATCTAAAATGGCTTTTATGACAAATAAAAGATTTCCTTCAATTGGACATTTCGGATTTTGTACATACGAAATACCAGGAATTGCTTTTGTGGCTTTATATAATAATACATTTGTCTAAATCTCAAAGATTATGCTATAGTTGTGAGGAGAAAGAGACAACACACTTGACTATTTGTGCTTGTTGTCCAACTTTTATTGTATTTTGTTGTTTCAGATATTTTTGGAACATTGACCAAACAATTTTCTGTAATTTTTTTTTGTTGCAAAATATTTTTAAAACCAATTTTGTCGAATGAAAGCTGTGTGTTTGGGGTGGGGAATTTAATTTCAGCACTTTAGATCGAATCACAAAAGTGTAAAAAATGTGCACGTGCAGACTTAATAAAGCTGTTGTGCTTCAACAAAAAACTTTTTTCCCAATAATTAATTTCCATTGCTTGTCGCTAAATACAAATGAATGGTGTTGCCATTCAGTATTTTTACACTCCCCTCAACAACTGGCGAAATAACAAATTGCAAAAGCAAATATAAAATCCAGGCAGTAAATTGTATTGTTTCTAGTATTTCTTTTCACATGACATCAAAGGGGTTGTTTTATTTGAACATTGATTTTTTACGCATAATATGTAACTTCATTTTATACTTATTTAATTTTATTCAATTTTTTCAGGACTCGCGGAGCAAACACAAATTTTTCCTTTATATAAAAATAAAAATGAAAATACAGTAAAATGAATGTAATGAAGAAACACAACGGTTTTAGTTTAACAAGGATACTTATACTTTTAAATAGTTGTACTTATATTTAACTTTAAATTTATTAATTGTTTGTGTCCCTGCTTTTTTTTTTTTTTTCAAACATTTCAAGGAAAAAATCTGAAAATTCAAGGTCACACTTTAAAAGCCTCAGAAACCTTAAATAGTTTTGAGATTTTGTCTTCACAATATTAATGTATAGCTTTTAACAAGATAAAAAAACTCTGCCAAACTTTTCAAGGTCAAAATATTAAGTTCTCAAAAAAAAAAATGCATTTTTATTACTTTTTATTTAACATTTTATTCAGCAATGTGAAAAACTTTGCAAATAAAAACTGCAGAATGAATTAAATAACGGAATATTTGAAGTCCCTGCGGCAATTTGATTTGATGCACCCATTGTGAAACCTAATTGCAAATGCAATTGCATAAATTAGCGCATTCTTTTTGCTTTAACACATTGTGTTGGAAACATTTAGGTTCCATTTACAAAAAAACGGACTCAAATTTATTTATTTATGCATCACCAAACAACATGAGACTTCGATTAGTCTCGTTTACAACTTCGTTTGATTCACGTTGCTTTTATGTAACGCAAAAAAATTCTACGAAACGGAATAAAAGGTATTATTTAGAAGTTGCGAAACTTTTTTGGAAGTTATACACCTTACATTTTTTTGCAACAACTTTTTGCTTTTGTTTATTTTTTCGCTTGTACAAACCTTTGACAAAGAAAGAAACAAGCAAAAAGATAATGTTTTTCAACAAATACCAAAATGTATGTGCATATTACATTTTGGGGGAGTCTTTATATATTGCAAAAACAATAGTATGGAAGAAGTTTAGGTCAACAGAATTATGTATTGTTTAAGAAGAATTTTTTTTTTTTTGTTTGTTCAACTAACTTTTACCACTTCACATTTTTGCAACCAAACACACGCACACACTTTAACATGCTCCTGCCCCCTCGACACATCAAAGCACCAGTCTCACATGATTTATTCCCGTTGCGCCGAGACTGTTGTAGCAGCAAGTAGTCAATGAAATTTGCATTAAAGTTGTGCTAATTCTTTCAATAACGCAAACGACTTCTTCTACGAGTAGAGCTAGAGATCTTATTTACATCAGACGCTACATAGTACATAGTACTTTGTTTGTTATTCAAAGCCCCTAGCTAATAACGGTGTTTGTTATTTTCTTTCAATTTATTTTACGTATATACGCTTTAATATTTATGTAGTTTTTGCATAAACCGAAAAAAGAACAAACACAACCAACGGGAGGAAAAAATTTTATAAATTGTATGAAGCAGATTTAAAATGGCGGTTTGAAATATCAAATTGTCTTACCGCTATCAGTAGAATGAATAAATCACATGTATTTGTCTCCGTTATAGTAACTGGATGTAATTGGTGTTATTATTTAATATTAAACATAAAAAAATTAAATTAGTTAAAGCAATAAAAGCGACTTAAAGTTTTTTAAATTTAAATTGAAATTAGTACATAAGTTCAGGCGTTTTAATGGATTTCCAACTAAAGGACTTAAGTACGTCCGTCGCATCAACACTCCGACAATAATATGCTTCTATACAGAATGAGAGTGGCTAAGTGGATGAGTATTTTTTAATTGTAAAATGCAGACAACGTTATGGATACGTCTAATCCACCGATCACCGATAACAATTTAGAGTGGCTGCAATGAAAAGGAGCTTACTAAAAAGGTTTCCATTTTTTTTTTCTTCACGTGTCGTATTACGCGAGAAACAATAGAATGTATCAAGGGGACAACATAAAACCCAAATTTGTAGTTAAATCTTGAAAGTAAAAATAAATGGCGGGGTCTATAAATAATAACCTCAATTAGTTTCTTAGCGACGCGACGGGACAAACAATTATTTCATAATCAATTGATCGATGAGACTTTGAGCGAATTTTTTTGAATTGTATAATTAACGGAAAAAATGCCCGCATATAAATACGTCACACCAATCGTACAATATTGCAAGGAGATCTACATTTAAATTTATTACATTTCCCGTTGAAATGTCCCAATGTGGGCACAGTCGTATCATCCGTTAGTTCATAAAAAATAAAATACAAATACAGACACAGCGAGCAAAATATCGCACGCATTTTTAACGAGCATAAGATAAAGCAAATATTATATTAAGCAATTAAACATGAACAAAGCACTTAATTTTAATGTGCACACAAATTGCAGCCAATTGTACCGTTCGACAGCGGGACTCATTTGGCGGCGTGTTGAACTACAATACATATTATATATAGAACAATTATTAAAGGATGCGCGCTGAAGTTTTGTGTAATGACACCGTTATCCATCATTTTAATGTGCTTGGTTGTCCGTGCACAATTAAAGTGACCGTTAACTTTTGGTTGCGCCAATCAAAGTGAAACAATAAAACACAACGTCGGGGATGTATTTAATTGCGGCAAATTTATCCTGCACAATATTTGATGACCTATATTTATATGAAGTTACAATGAAACATTGCAGTTGTTTTATTGCCTCCTGATGTACGCCAACTTATAATGCAGGTGTTAATTTAATTTTAATACCCCCCGACAATTTTTGTCGCAATATCCTTTAATCGTTAAAATTTCCCTTTCACATCATATATATAATGCTCAAAATTTCTTAAAGACATCCTTAAACACGCATCATCTGTTGTGCAGTTCATTATAAATTTACAAAGCTATGTAATGACGGTTGTTAATGTTATACTTTTTATGACACACACACACACACTCACATCGTACATATAATATTGTGTCCTTAAAATCCTTAAACGATATAAATGTATACACACACACATGATATATATATATAAAGTTTAGGGAAAGCATGCATATCCTCTTGAACTCTGTCATTTCTGACGATGGGATGTCAATTAGCCGCCGCACATATTGCCTTCTGCCTCTTAACCCCCACTCAAATGTGTTATAAAAGCTTTGAGAATATAATATACGTATACGCTCACTCAGCCACACACACACACACACACACACACACATTGATGTTTGTTAGTGTGTTGATATGAACTGTATATATAAAAAGAGATTCAGCAATGAAGAGCTGAATTGGCAGCTTCATACATATGATATATATAGGGGGCGAATTATGTGCTCATAATCTTAACAAGTCACGGTCGTAGTAAATATTTGTGCCAAATTCATTCTCCTTATTCTTTCTCCATTTTTATTTTTACTTTTTATATATATTTTATTTTGTTTTGGCACATTTCCAATGAAGTTTATTTTATACAGTTATTCAGTTTATTGACAAAATGGTGTACTTAGATAGTGTTTTTATTTTTAAATGCATTTGACGATACAAATGAGTCATGAAATGAGGCAAAGGGACATTCAAAATTACCGTACGACATTTTTACTGAAATAGTTTTAAAATAGCTTAGGTCCTTAAAATTTTGATGACCACATAAACTACCGCAAGCATATTTTAAAAAGGATGTGTTCACTCGTAAGGATACTTTTTATGGAAATGTTTATGGGTTAATCAATAACGTTATTTTATCGGGCATGGGAGCAAAGTTTAGAAAAATAAAAGAGATATAAGCAGTAACACTTTGAATTTTTATATTTTGACCTTGAAATGTTTTGCAAAGTTTTTCTTTAAGTTACAATAATGTGAAATAAAAATTTCTAAAAAACTCAAGGCATCGGAGACCTTGAATTTGCAGATTTTGACCCGTATAATTTTTTGGCCTTGAATGAATACTTTGAGAGATGTGACCTTGAAATTAAAAAATAAGTAACACCATTTTTTGGCGCAAAAATTTTCAAACAATTATTAATGTCCTGAAAAGGGAAAGTTTTGGATGCCAAATTTTTGGAAGAAAACTTAAAGATTTTAGAACTTTTCTGATCATATTGTTAAAAAAGTTTATTTTCTGTATTACCAAAATTAATCAAAAACTGTTTATAAAAAAAAAAGTTTAAAAAAAACTTCATTTGTGTTTTAAGGATAATTCCAAAAGTACCACGAAATATTTATCAATTATACACTTCCACACCATTTCCAATTACCTTAATTCGTCATCGAAATGTGACACCAAAAAACAAAAGCTCAAGAAATATCGCAACTCTTGGCCGAGTAAGCGCGCGCGTTCAAACTTTACGTCACATTTATACAAGTTTCTCACATTAATTAATTATTTCACTCGCACCACCCCTCGTCCTCCCCTCTGTGTAGTATTACAGACGTAATCCATTTTGCAATATAATATTAATACAAAGATTTATCATCCACTTTATATTTGTTACCTTTTTGCCACACACACAAGATTGAACGTTACATCCTTAAACCATTTTACCCATACCCACCTCACACCACCCCCCCCAAAACCACCCTACCTTAATATGGGGGTGCAGACGCCGCATTGGTACGATCGACAGCTTTCTTTGAAAATGCTATACATACATCGATGTGTGTAGCGTTGTAAAGAGTAATAAAATGTAAATCACATTTACTGGCCCAAATTTGGCAATACCTGGGAGTTATTGGTTTTTAATATGTGCACGTTTCAATCCACATTTTCACAATTTTCCGCTTTTACATTTTAGACAGCCACACGCACGCACACGCACACACGTCGCCGGAGTGAAAAAGATACAAAATTTGTCTTTGTGTGTACGCAACACGCATGCCGGCACACACCAAAACGCATTAAAGCGATTTTTACTTTTTATTATGCTCGCATGCATAACATTTTTTCTTTTTGTCCTGACATCAAATCTATCAAAAATCTATAGTTGAATTTTACCAAATTCAATTTACATCACATAAAATTGATTGTATTTGCAATATTTTGTTGCTTTATATTCAATTTGGTGTAGTAAACGAGTGCTTTATTGTGGGGGGGGGATGTGAAAACTGTGCGGCATGGAGAGGTGTGTAAAACAAATTTGAATTTTTAAATTTTGAAAACTCCCAATATGTTTAAAACGATAATGAATGTAATTAAAATTAAATTGCATTTTTAACGATTAATTTAAATATGAAACGTATTTTCGCTGAAAATTTCAAGGCCAAACTTTAAATACAATTTGAATCATTATCTCTTTCTATTGGTGAGTCAATACACAAATAACGGTTATATATAACGGTTATGATAAAATAACGTAACGTAGAGTAATGCCATAAACAAACGAACCGTTAAAAATTATCCTATTGAGATTTTTATGAATAACGTGTGTTTGTACTCTTCATTTAATTATTGTCTTACTCTTCTTTCTCGTTTGCACCCTCTTTTTACAAACGTTATGAGTTAAAAAAAAGCGTTGTCGTTTTTTGAAAATAACGATAATGCCCGTTTTTCTCCCTTTATTTAATTTATAAAAGCCACATTTTTAAAAACAAAAGAGACAAACGTATGTTACACATTTTATTGTGTGCTTTAAAATATTATTTAGTGTGTCATGTCCTTTAGAGCTTAGACAGACTATGCCGTTTATTGAAAATCAAAGTTATATTGCAATGACTCTTTTGCGTTACTAGTTTATTATGGACATACTTTGTTATTGACTGCATTTTCGCAACTTTCAGTATCCATCCGGTTGTACAACTATTGCAATTTAAAACTATATGCGTTCTCGAATGTCATTAAAATATACAGAGCACCTTCCTTCATGCATGAGTCATAACTCAAATGGCAAAACATTTCCTTCAATTTTGCCAACATCATTTTATTGCCGCCATCTTCTCGACTTACATTTTTTTATTATTTTCGATACACACATGAGACAATTTGAACTCGCGTCTACTTTCCAGTCCTAACTACAAGTTATCACTATACTCTGCAAAAGTTTTCCTGCCCGTTCTAAATGTATTTTTTCACGCCAGTTATTTGCTATTATTATACGTTCTCGATGTTGACTTTGAATTTGTTTTGCAACTGTTTTGTGTAAGCGCATTCTAGTGACTTCAAGCCTTCACAATGGGCGACCAAAAAGTGCTTAAGTAAAATGTTTGGGACGTGTTTTTGCATTGATATTGCATCGATGCGGTAAATTTTATTTTTTTGTTGCTCTTGTGTTTCCCTTCTTGTTTATGCTCATGTTTATCATTTGACCTTTGTGGAAAGTGTCTGAGATTCGAAAGCTTCTTGAGATTTATTTTCTTACTGCGCTATGCAAATTTTATCACTTAGGCACGAATTCAATGCGATATTTGTTATTGTAATTCATTTTAAAAGTATGTAAACAAATTTATTTTTAATATTCAAGTGTAAACATTACATTTTTGTTATACGATCAAGGACAAGAACTTAAGACTTATGTTTGAAGCAGCTCACTTTAGTCTTATGGACACTGATTGTGGAAGAATTTCGCGTTTTATTAGTTTAAAATGAATGATAAAAGATGTCACTTATAAGGTGTCATATTTTTTAAATGTCGACCTTGACTTATTATTTAAATAAGTCAAGGCCACAATTTTTTAAAGCTTTTAAATTGATTTTATTGTGCAAATTATAATAAACTTTAATTATTTTATCACTAAATTCTAATTTAATGAAAACGGAAATTCCTATTTTTTCATTTTCCTCCTCGTTCTTAAAACAAAGCCATCATTGTACGCTACTGCATTTTTTGTACCTCAAAAAAAATGCCGACAAAAAAGGACATCCACAAAATAATCTCTTTTGTTCTGATTCGAAATCGCTTTAAGTCATCAGTCCGTGCTGCATTTTTGCTTTAAACCCGTTTTCACAAAAAGTCATTCACACATACACACGTTAGGATTGCGCGAGGATATCTATAAAGTGAAATGGAATAAGACACAACCCTCTTGATGTCTTACCTATAAAGCTACCTACCCTTCTTTCAAATAAAATAAGATAAAATCAATTTTCTCCCCTAAAACATTTTTTGGTCGAATTTATTGCTCAATAAACGGCGAATTTTGTTGGATTTATACCTTGTTGCGTTTCGTGTATAAAAAGGACTAGTCAGACGTTAGTAATCTCGCTATAAAATGTTTGCACGTTTTTTTTTTTTAATTGTTAAAATTGTATTTTGTTGAAAAATAAATTACATAGCAAGGAGGGCGAGGTGTGAATTTATATAAGACTGTTGCTTAACTACATTTTAATAAAGCTTTTCGGAGATACCGAAAATTTGACCTTGCAATTTCTTAATTTTGACCTTGATTTTTGTCCAAAATTGGTACTTTTATTGAGATTATCAATAATGTAGAACATCATATTACCCTAAGACACACAGTATTTGAATTACATAATTTCATTGTAAAAATATGACCTTGAGTTTTCAAAATTTGACCTTGAAATGTTCAGCAAGTTTTTTTCCCTCATTTAAACTTACAATAATGTGAAAAAACAATTTCAAAAATATTAAAGGTTTCTGAGATATAAAAAATTTGACCTTGAATTTTTATACTTTCACCTTTAAATGTTCGGCCATTTCGTATTATAAAAGGACATATACATCAAAAAACTCCTTTGTCTGAAATACCAATAATATTTACTGTTGTAAATTATTTTTTGTTCACAGATTAAGTACACAAAGTCAGATCATAAAGTAAGAATATTGAAAATTTAATTACACAAACGCAACAGTCAAAATTTGTGCATGCAAATTCTTTTTCGCTCACATTAATTCAGACAGCCGAAATGTAAATGCAAATAATAAATGCAAAATATAAAATCACATTGATTTAATAATAATTGCGGAAAAGAATTCGGCTATGCGCGGAATTTCCATTATTATGATTTCATTGAAGTGACTGCAGTTGATTGTTCCGAGTTGCACGTGTAGAGAGTGAGCGGAAATTGCTTTTGCACTCCAAATTGGTAATTTTCGAAAGAGTGCTAAATTTCAATTGAGAGTGGGTGAAAAATGGGGAGTTTGTAACAATATTCCAAAAAGGATGCACAACAAAATAACAGAAACTCCCTTTTATTTGCACATTTTAAAGCACCAATTTTTTATTTTTTTTTAAATTTTCTCATCATTTTAAACTATTTATGCAGTGACGGTCTACATGTTGTAATTAAGCAACAATCCCGATTCCCGTTCATTTCATATGCAAAGTGCAAACCACCATCAGTGCATTCTGCTGGCATGCATGCATGATTGCATTTTCAGTCAGTTCATGCAAGACGACTTTATTATAATTAAGATTTATAAGACACAATTCATCCCACACTGTAACTTTGGGCTGTCAACCATTGTGCACGTCTGCATTAACAATATGCGCTATATGCAATTGTGCAGGCTACAGCTGTACTTGCACAAAAAGTCATCCTAAATCTGCAAATAAAACAAAAAAAAATAAAAAAATGCGAAAGCGAAAAAAGTTTGTTTTGTTTTTCAAATGGAATTGTCATTTGGCTGTTGACATTTTTGTAGCTGCGAAGAAAACTTCATTGGAATAAATATACCCTCTTGAAGATTTTAAGCTTCCTTTTTGGCAATGTAATTGTTTTGCCTTTCAAGTTGAAATGGAATTTTTTGTTCAAAGACACTTTACTCTTTGCTTTACACTTAAATGTTTCAATTTTGGGAATATCCGCAGATAAAGTTATTTAAATTGTCTTGAAACAGACAAAGTATTTTCCCACGCTGAATTAAGTATAAATACTTTTTTTTTATCTCAATATTGTTTGTACGAAATAAAATTAAAAATGCTGGAATGTGAATTCCTCTCAAAATCTTAATGTCTTAAAGGTGTAAAATTGTTTTTCTCAAAGATACAACAATTTTTTGTTAAATGAGAAAAAAAAACTATTGCAACGCTCACTTAATTCATAAAATGTAACCGCTGAAACGATGAGAATAAAAAAGTACTAAAAAAAATCCGTACAAATTCGAGTTCTAAACACCCTGTTTTACACCACGCTTCAATTCAACTGATTTAGAATTATGTAAATTGAAAAAAGAAATATGTAAAATATATGCGCAACTGTCAAACCAAGAACCAAAGTGCCAACCAATCAAATCACGGTAAATCGCCAAGCGGTTAATTTTTTACTGTTACAATAATACCCAAGGTAATTCAGTCAATCTTTTAAAAGAATTTACATTATAATAATAATATAATTGTGTATTAGGATGTTGAACCATAACGACAGCTACAAGGAGGAATTGCGACACGAGGAATGGCTCCAACGAAAAAGACAACACGTAGATTTGTTGCGCCGCGAAAAAGAATCAATTCTCAACAAATCAAGAAACCAATGGGACACAAATTCACAAGAAACCAATCAGCAACGTGCACTGAATGCATTGCAGTACAAAGCTGAACACTTGGCCAAATTAATGAAGGCTAATGCGGAGGCACTAGAAGCATCCAACAGTGAGTTCAAAAACATGAAACGAATAATAGGAGGCCAACTGGATGCAGTCAAACGCGCCGAAATGGTGTCAACGGATTCACTGGTTTCAAGATTGTACAATGAACATGGTGGCTTATTCAGCATATTTGTGTCGGACTTTGAGAACGCGACCAGCCCACAACAACGACTCGTCGACGAAGCAAAGGCTGAGGGATCTGTTCTTTGGAATGTATACAGTGAGTTGCAAGAAGAATTGGCCATCATTTTGAGTAAAACCCAAATGGTTTGCAACAATTTGGTAACACGGTCGGAGCAGTTGCAAATTAAGGTGAAGTCACATTTAGAGGAACGCCAGTATTTAATGGAAAAGAGTTCGTCGTTGGTGGACAAAAGACGTTCACTCATTAAATTATTTGTCGGAAAGGACTGAGCCAAGTACCAACATTAAAGTGTGCCTCATATCGGGACAATTTTTTTTTTTAAATTGGAGCACCGGTGTATTATTAATCCCTGGGATTTTTTTATGCGTTCAAAATTTCTTATAAATTTTAAATAAACGAACAATAATAATTTCAATAATTTTTGGTGGTGGTTTTGCAATAATTGTTAACTTGTGCAACCTATATTATGTGGATCCAATTCAAGATCTAAGGATTAATGTTAACAGATCCTTTTCTTATTCTCTTATTTGAAACTATGTTTATTATCAAATTCAAATCTGAAATTATGTTTGTACTATCAAATAAAATAAAGAACTAAAATACTCTAATAATGGTTGTGTGCTGTTCAAACCATAATTAACCATCCTGCTAAACGTGGATGTTGTTTGGGTAAAAATCTATTAAATCTATATTTAAACTTAAAGTGTCTACCAGGTATTTAGAGTTTGTATTGTGTTATAAGAAGCGGATTGATCTCATTGCCCTAAAATGAACGGTAGTGACAATTCCTAAACTACACGTTTCTATAAAACATCTATCTGAACACATCTTTAGGTGTGTCCTCCCAGATACAAAAGTCCTCATTACAAACGCATAATGTTGGTTCTGCATTCAACGCATGTTCATTTTTATTATTTTCAAAAATAAGTATCCGAATATAAATGTTTCTTCTATTTGGAAGTGAGAATACGTGAATTGAAATGTAGACGCTGCATTTCACGGATGTGATCATACATTATGATGGCCGGCCCCAACGGAAAATCCATCATACGTAAAACAACGTCCTTTGTCATTAGCATTAAAGCACGCCCATCAATCTCATGCTTTTTGAATTTATCAGCATGGTCGGGAAAATGTTGCCGAAAGTGATCCCAAACTTCAATGCAAGACCAGTTTGCGTATTCGGTAATTTGCTGTAGTTTGGATGGCATCATCTGATCGGATGCATTGGCACATTGTTTTGATGCCTTTTGTACATGAGAAAATATAGGGTTTCAATTACAAAATTTATTGTAATACGAACAATTAATTACCTTAACATATTTTGTACGTCTCTTTAAGTTCCGAGAACATTTGTACGGTAAATTCGTTTTGTCCGTCTTCTCTGCTGCATTGTCCTTGCGAATCGATTTCAAAATCTCCTGCGATATCGCTGGCTTTGTTTTCGGCCTCAAGTACATACGATGCGTCTTCTTATCCATAGCTGAAATTAAATAACGTACATATAAAAAAACGGTGGTTACATTTTTAAGGTTATGATTCCTATTAAACATTAAATTATCAAATTACACAAGATTTGTTTTATTAAACTTAATTTTTTCACGAATAAAGTGCATATTTTGTAATTTGGTAATGAAATTATTAATTTTTATGTTCAAACAGCACTTTAATGCACTTACTGCTCAAGCTTACCGTTCTTATTGCAAATCTAAAACTCAATGCACTGCTCACTGCGCAACTACCAATCGGTTTATGTCTTATTGAAACAACACGTTTCACACACGACACAACGTTTCAATGTTAAGACTGTATGGGAGGGCATATGTCAGTGTGTAAGTACATGGAACACGAAAACTCTGCATGCACTTGAGTGTGTGCGTGCCACGCGGCTGCATCATACAACGAGCGAGATTCGGATTTTCTATTTGACGCGTTCAAATATACCGAAGTAAAACAAAATGGTTGTTGAATATTGCAAAGTGATTGCAAAATTGGAATGCGAGTTTTTTTCTCAGTATTTATTTCTTCTAGGTTAAAGGGTGCGATTTTGTACATCCAATACGAGAAAAAAAAACTAACCACCACTATTTAATGCAATTTTCGATGTCTAAGGTTACTGGGCCATAATTATATGTGTTTCAATTATTTATTTATTATAGACTAGTGGAGGAACCCGTGCGCTGCTCGGGCACAACATGTTGTTATCTAAAAGCGTTTTTAGTAATGACTTATATTATTTAATATCATAAATATTTAATAAAATAATATCTATTTTTTAAGTTTTTATGTATTGCAATCAGAGTAAAAATTAAAAACCATTATGAAACAATTATTATGCAGAAATTTGCTTTCATGGTGCTTGTTCATAATGGTTTCAAATTCGTAGCATTTTTTTTCTTTCTTCTGAAATATCTTTCAAAAAAGGAAAAGGAAACATAACAAAAATTTAGCAACTTTATTTCGCTTTTTCCCTCGTTTACGAAATTACCGCATTGGATGGGATTATAAATATTTTTTTTTACTATAAACCGTAATCGTGGAAAACCACAGAATTATGCAAAAAAAATTTCGCCAAGGTGTTTTTTTCTGAACAAATACTGGAAAATCGATTCCAGCGATCATTTTCTCTGGGACCGCCATATTTTTTCGCAGTTTTCTCGATTTATTTTCGCGTTTTCGAAATGCTTCTGGAATGTTGAAAAATACGTGTGAAAAATTTCGGAATAGTATCGCCGAAAATAGCGAAACTTTAGTTTTAGGAATTAGTTAATCTTTTCATGAATGATGAACCGCGATTTTTCAGTCGTTTGAGTTTTTAAATTGTATTTTAAAACGTAACCGCGGAATTTTTCACTTTTGTAATAAGTAAATTTTTTGGTGAACCGTGATTTTTTTTCGCGGTTTTTGCGGTTCATTTATTAATCAGTTTTTTAAAATCCTGCTAAATCAAATGAAATCGTTTAAACACGGAATCACTTTTTTTCTATATCATGGTAAAGCATGTTTAAAAAAAGTCCGTGTAAAAGCAGGATTGGGTGAATATTACACGGTGATATTTCCACACCATAAATTTATCGAAAATACGTTTAATATTCTAGTCAATCCTTTTGTGGCACCCACAAATATATTCAAATGGCAAAATGTAAATCTGAACAACGGAATCCTCTGCCATATAGCGCTTGCGGACATTTTCCACAATATGCGATTTCGATTTCCTGTCTGGTTCTAGTACCAATTATAATTGTGGCAACGAAGCGCGTTTTAATTACATTACACGTATATAGATATCGCTGTATAACAGTATATAGCTAGTCAATACTCGTAATATCTAAATACGCAGTTACAATCGCGTGCAGTATGCGAGTACATAGAAGGACACATAGTTACGTGATTGAATCATGAATGTAATTGTCCAACAGGATGTACCGTTTCAATACCGTCGCGCAACTATTGCTTGTTAACAGCTCTCACACTCAATGCAGTTATAACATGTAACTGTATATTAATATAGCCGAATGCGTTATAACTTATAACACACCAATAAATGCGATGTGCGGTGACAATTAAAATTATTCGCAACGCAACGTTTAAATTCAACATAATACAGTTATTTAAATGGTAATGTACCGTTATGTGGTGATACTCTGTATTCTGCAAGGGGCTCTAGTATTCGGCGATGCTCCGCTCAATGCCATGTTAATTTAGTTATACACGGTTAACGGGAAATCAGAAAACCATAGGATTTTTTATTTATTTACGAATTACTACCTCTAGAGCACATACATAGTATATAGATTTTTGCATTCCGACTTTTTTCGGAATAAAAGTTGACAATGTAGAAATTCGTTTTGACACTCCCTGAGTCCAAAAAAGTGGTATAGAAAAAAAGCTTAGAAAAAACAAGGTCAAAATTCGGAAATTTCAAGGTCACATTTTCTATATCTCATTCGGAAAAGCTTTATTAAAATGTGGTTAAGCTCCTCGCTCTCTCTGCGCTGTAGTTATTTTTTTTGTAATATGTAATTACAAAATTATCCTTGTTTAAATTTTTTAAATAAAAACAAGGGTTAAGCAAAACTTTAATATAAAATGTAGTTTGAATAAAAAGGAATGAGGGTGATTCAAAATATTTTGTCCCCTTTTTACAACCGTAAATACATTCCATAAATGTTGTTATTTTTTTTTTACCTCGCGTTATACCACTCTTTACTCTTAATATGGAAATGTGATGGTTGCTTGATATATAATAAGCTGTGTGATGCACCGTTAAGGACACACAATATGATGTTTCATTGCGCGCACATTGAATTGAAAAGCGCATTGTATTTTTAAAAAGGTGCTTTCAATTCTAGTTGAGCTTATGCAAAATGATGCAACAATGGCCCGTTATGTAGGTACGCAAAGCGAAGGATTTTGCATTTTGTTTGATATTCTTACAAGTTTTTAGATAATGTTTTAAAAATGTCGTGTATTAAATATAATAATGCAAGAAAACGGGTTCAGCTGCATAACAGTGCTTGCAGTCATTTAATGTTGACAATGTGGCTAACTTTAAATGAACATTCATGGTTATGTATGACCTCGAAAAATTGCAAAACTGTTGTGCGAATTTATTTTAACAATAATTGTTAAAAAAAAACGTTAATAAAACAATTTATGATTAATTCAAAGTCCCAAAAAATTGTTAACACCAAAAATAATATTTGAGGTGCTCAAAACGGCGTTAGAAATTTTTGATCGCATCGGATTTGGCCAACTAACGGTAAACGCAATTAAATTAATGTGAGCCCTAGAAGCACGTGACGAGACCCAATGCGGGACTCCTATATATTTTATGAGGATGTTAAGTTATTCCATTCTTTAAAAATACCGTAACATAATTTTCTAAATGTGTCCAACTGCAGTTCTTTTTTTTTCATCCAATGAAAACCGTCCGCTGTTAAAGCACGCACTTCACTTTAATTATTTGTGTTTTTGCACAATATTGGCACCTAGAGAGTATTTTTTCTGCATCCCTTTTGTTATATAATATGATCATTGATCATTGCGTGCCTTCGTCTCTGTCATATACTATCGTTTGTTTGTGTGCCGTCTTGTTGATTGTTGTGGCGAGAGCAACATTGCAACAACAACATTTGCAATAAAAAAATCGCCAACACAATAACCGACAACATGAAATCTTATATTATACCTATAGATATATGTAGCCAGCTAAATATAGAGAAAATCATGAGGCAAATGTCGAAACAAAATAGGCTGTAAAACAAAAGGAAAAAAAAAATGCCATCAAGATAAAAGCACAAGAGGGTATAATTTACGTCGCTCAGTTTTCTTTTGCATCCTCGTATAAACTATATAATATGACTATAATCTATACAGGGCCCCAACAACAACACAACACAAGACAAAAACAAAACAGTACAACAAAAACAACAACAACAACAGCAAAGAAAAAAAAACTGATATAACCATGATGATTATGATTATGCAATGCGCCTTTCCCTTGCGTTAGCCGTTATGTATCCAAAGGATGATACACCCAATGGTCCAGTTGGGGGGGGGGGGAGATATTTTTATCAACCAATTTTTCTGTGCATTATACTTACAAGTTACAGCTATAACGTAGGGATGTAAAATTTTTTACTTTGCAATTTGTTGTTTTAAAAGATGTGGTCGGTGTAAGTGTCCTGGCATGTAGACTGAAAATTTTCATTAACTTTATTTGCACCAAAACAGTAAATGGCCTCGTTTCGTTAACATACCAACAACCCTCATAATTGTGTAATGTTATGCTAAATTTTATTCATAGGCAATTTTTGTTGATGAATTTACTTCAACTGCAGGTTGTTTGAATAATTTAAAAAAAAAGTTATTATGTTGTGTTGTTCATTTTCTTTTTTGGCTGACGCCTAAATTGACCTCCAGGACGCAATAATTAACGAAATCACTTTATGTAATTACAATTTCGTACCGTTACTTATTAAGCCTTGATTTGTTTACAATCAACGCGCTTGAAATACCTAATAACAAAAAAATGCATTCAAAAATACCAAACGGACTTGTAAATTGTTTTACTGTTGTAAAAAAATGTAAAACGGATTTAATAATTAATATTATTGTAATTGCTCTATAAAGTGATGGCCTGTTGTGGCGCGTGTTGCGACTTCGTACCAATTTAATTGCATTTACCGTTAGTTGGCCGATGCTCAGTACAAGCGCACTCGGCTATATGGCACATTTAATGACAGTTCATATAGCGGGACTTCTTATGCGCTCTGACGATTTGTTACTCGATGATGAACACCTAGGAAATACTTTATTTCTAGTTTGAACATGTTTAGTTGATTGTAAGGTGCGCGATTGAGAACGACACTCGAGTGACTCGACAAGTACAAATTACTATATCGCATTCAAGTAGAGGTCCAAATTAAGTTGCATTTTTAATTAACCATATTATGCAGAAAAAGACTCAAATTTGTTTCATTAAGTGTGTATTTTAATAAAGTCCTTAAAAAATCGTTTGACCTATTTTATTATTTAGTGTAGTGAAGTGTGATAAGTCATAAATCATAACATGAAATCAAGGACAAAGGTAAACAACGTTTATTTCTCAATTAATGATGTAAACATTTTCAAGAATAACTGAGCTCGGATTTATTTAAATTGCTTCGATACAGTGCCTATTCATGTTGTATATTAATTTAAATTATACCTTCCAAGTTATAAATATTTCAATAATGTCTGCGCAACATAAATCACAGCATAATTGGCATAAATTTTTTACTTCAAAACAAATTTGACTCCGACGAGTACCCAATATCAATTTCTAACGAACTAATATTGCACATTGGATGATATCAATTTTGAGACGAACGAAGCTTCTAAATGCAATTTATTCTGATTTGATTGATGTTTCGTAATGCAGCCGGCAACCCTATTGATTTTCAGGTTTCGCATATATAGTGATGTTAAGCTTGCATTAAATCTCAAACATGAAAGAGCTACTGATAACTGCAAGGATATATCAAATTATTCGTTCCTGAGATCATGAGTATGAGAAAACGGGGGAGGTATACTCTCGTATTACGTATTACGCTAATGCCACTCATGCGATTTTTGATCAATGTCACTGATGTTGTCCCGGAATGTTGCATGTTGTGACACAGTAGCCTCCCACACACATGAAAACAACGGGCAAATTTTTCTGAAGACCAATTATTCTTTCAATATTTTGAATAAACTCTTATTCATGTTGTAACGGATAATTATTTTAAAAATGCACCCACGATTAATAAGGCGTTTGTAAATCAACTCGAGTGGGGTATTTTTACGTTGCACCTTATTGTGCACTTTATAAGCAATTGCTTTGTCCTTCTGGTAATAAACGATTAAATGTTTTTGTTATTAATTTTGCAAAATGACTTCATAAAAGCGATGCGCGTAACTCGTATAAACATTAAGGACTCATCAAAACGATGCAGTCAGTGAATGCGGACGTTTGGGGACGATAAAATAATGCATTTTAGCTTCTGGGTGAACATTTTTACATTTCTGCTATACGGATAAACACATTTTTATGTTTTACATTAAATTTTACTAACAGTATAAGTAGTTATAGCAGTAATAAAATACAATTTCATTAGTTAAAACGGGAAGAGTATTTTTTATAACGGTATAAATGAAAGTTTGCTTGCACGGGAAACGTTTTTGTCCACAAAACATTTTACACCATTTGTAAAAACAAAAAATATTCTGAAAACTGTTTAGAAACTCAATTAGGAAGCAATCTTATTTTGTGCTGATTAAAGCGAAAAATGGGTTGCTCTTGAGTTTGTTGCATTAAATCATTTTTTTTGGTACTGTAAAAAAACTTTTATTTTAGTCACGCGAATGTAAATTGGCTTATGCATGTCGGAATAATATGATTTTAGTAAAAAAATGGTAAAACAAAAAGCCTGAAGTTATGCTCATTTTATAAAATTTTATTAAATTAATTATTATTTGTTGTAAATTTATTTATTCAGTCGAATTCAAGATTAACAATAGTCATTTTTGTAATTGCGTAATGTTATAGCATATTATTTATATTAACAATTCAGGTCTAATTAAATTAATTTGCTCCTATTTTATTGCGTAAGTGCTTCTTGAATTTGCAATCATTCAACCGAGTAAAATACACAAATTAATTTGACAATTAAACCACACTAAAGTGAAGCCTTAAACCTAACCTTTTATTAAAAAAACCCCACCGCATGATTATTTCAATTAACTGTTATCTTTTTCACAATAATAATTAATAATCATTTATCAACGTTTTCTACATCCTTTAAAAAAAAAACACACACACACACACACAAATAGACCACAAACCCTTTAAACCGCACGAATTGCCCCAAAATCACGGTCATTGGTTAATAATTGTGCGCCCCATAACCAATAAATAAATAAAACATAACGGTGCAGTAAATGCCTCAAATACCACATTTATCACATTTTATTTTACAACACAAACACCACAACAAAGTACGCAGTTACCTTCATTAAAATTGCGCACTTTTGGCAACCCTCAAGGAAATAACAATAAAACAAACTTTATGTTGAATTGAATCAAATTATATCTTCCTAAACTTGAAAGCTGCTGCTATATTTATGTATGGGCACCATTTGAAACCACACCATCAGTGCAGGACACTCAATTCCGACCCCAACATCAACTATGCGCGTTGTCGCCCTAAAAATAAAGGGATTGGGCGGGGGGGGGGGGTGAGTGAGGAATGCTTCAGCTCCTGTACCACAACCATATTTCGTAAGGATACGCACCAAATATACTCGCCAAATAAACCCTTTCAATGGATTTTTTTTGAGCACAATTTTTTTTATGTTTCTTGAGAAGGAAAACAATAACTCAAGTGTATTATACTTTGCATTGAGAATTGAAATCTGAAGTATTTTGTGTTGAGCCGTGCTGCCCTTGCCAGTGCCCGTATCGCCATTTTACTTGCGGGCCGCACTTAGACGCGTCTTGTATGCCCTTTCCAAATGGCTTGTAGCTTAATATAGCATGTTCAAGATATTGAACGCAAATCAGTTCGGAAAGTTTTTGAACGTTGAGCTTTTTATTTCATTTTCACGCAAGTCTATCTATGTTGTGTGTAAATTACAATTGCTTTAATTTCTGCAATGATTTCAAACATTATCGACAAGAAAAAGACTTCAATTGCTCGTAAACCCCTAAAAGTATGTAAAGATTTTTAAAGTTTTTTTTATTTATTTTAATTTAAATTTCAAATTAAGTAAAGAAAATTCGTTTTAAGAATAAATACAATATTTATGAGCAAATCAAAAATTTCACAAAACCCATCCAAACTTATAACCCCACCCCCCAGTTTCAATAAACATTTGTGCTTCCCACTGTAAAACCAACAAAAGGCTTTATAAAGGTACAATTGTAAATTTAGTTGAATTAAACTGTTTATTTCAGCATACCGCGTAACGGGTGTACCAATCCAACCTACATAATTTACTCGAAAACGGAAAATAACACACACACACACACACTTATACAACTAAAAAAAAAACGAAGCATGCCAACAACATTGGGCATGGCGCGCCTAGGAGCCGCGCGTGGCTGGGCTCGCAAACGGTGGAAAATATATTTACCGTTGAAATTAAAACAACAATTTAATCAGCGAACTTTCCATTTTCAAACAAAAATGTTTTTCTGGCCATGAGATTGGAGAAAATTGATTGCAACCCTTTTCAAATGCGCTGTGTGAAGTAATAATTTTGACAAGGCGGGTCGTTATGGTGACCGACGAGGTGGAATTTGTTAAATATCTTTCTCTCCAGCTCTCATTCCTTCTCTCTCCCATCCCCTTTCCCCCATCCTGTATATATTTAATATATCGCATCCTTCTGCACATATTTAACCAAACCCACCCACAACTCTTTACAAATACAAGTACAAAAATGAATGCCGATACCTACTCGAGTATACTATATTGACAACGATCTGGCAGTGTTCCAAGTCTTAGAGCAATCTATTGCAAGGGCGGAAGAAATAGAGGGGGGGGGGGAGGAGGAAATGGTTTGTTGTGAAAGAGAGGAATGGAGACTTGAAAGTGGAAATATTATGAGGTTCAAGTGGTATGGATAATGTGCAAGAGTTTTTGAAGAGTTTACAACTGTCCAGGGGATGACTTTTTCAATGAGATGAAGTTGCAAATTTTCATTGTCTGTGCAAAGAGTTTATTTTAAAGGAACTATGGTGTGGGAGGAGAAAATTTGTATGTGAGGGAGGCGGTGTTACTGACGGTGTGGATGCAAAAACATTGATTGAATTTTTTTGCGAATTTATAAAATCCGTTTAAATGTGAGTTTCATGGTTTTGCTTTAAATGATTTTTATTTTAAATCGACTGACGTTTGAATAAAAACTCACAGAACCATAACGGTTATTAGATCGAAGACATTTTCAAATTTTATTTCTTAATTTCCTCCCCAAAGTGGGATTTTGTTCAATTTTATGGGACTTAGTTCCATTTTATGGGACTTAGTTCATTGGGACTTAATTCAACTCAACTTTAAGTCCCACGATGCAGGGAGTTAGTTCATTGGGACTTATATTAGCAGGACCGTTTTTGACAGCTGTAAAATTTTTCCATTTACCGCACCAACTTCTTTTATTTGTAATGCAATCGTCCTTTTTATTTCTAACATCAAAAATATAAAAGCAGAACGAAAATCAATTGATTTCAAACCCCAAACATAGCACAGGAAACATTTTAATTAACTTTTCCATCACCAGCATAATATAATATAACTGCAAAAGTACACATAAATCCTTATTTTACATGAATGCTCCAACCAACCACCCCCTTCACAGTGTGTGTGTGTGTGTATCCCATTTTATCCCTTTTTAAACCACCACCCACACACGCCAGCACCCAATGCGTCCCTGTTGCCTTTCAATGCACATAATCTGAAGGTGCCTTTCACCAAAAAAAAAAAAATTACTCCCCATTACATCAAAGGGAACAATTTGTTGTTTAACACTGGTTTTGATTAGTGGTTTTACAGCACGCACTGTTTTACCATTTCATGTTGTACACATTGAATGTAAACACCACCACACACAACTCACCACCAGACTCACCTAACACAAAGCACAACTTGCGGATCGTCCTTTTATCATGCAAAGTATTTGCATGCAAGGTGGCAACACACACAAACAAACCACAGCCACGAAAAAGGATCTCTCCATTGGTATTCCAATCCAAATTGAAATTCAATGTTGTTTTTGAACTTGAACTTTGTACGCACTTGTCATTTAAATAAATTGGCAAAAAATGTTAATATGCTTTAGTCCCCAATTCAGGAGACTGCCTGCGTGTGTAATATTTTAATGTATATATGCTGCGATTTCATTCGGCAAAAAGCTCCACCCAAAAATTCAAAAACAAATTGAACCCAACATTGGGGTGGAAAAAAATAATTAAAATTTTTAATTTTAAAATAAAAAATATGTTTTTTTAACGTGATGAAGGGAGGGGGGGGGGGTGGTGAAATAAACACAGATTTTTTGACACGTGTGCTTTTTTCATTACTTTAACATAAAACGTACCTTAACTTGGATACAGTGTGCACGATTAAAGGGTCGCTTTCATCGTGGGGGGGATGCAACACGCATATAAATTGTGCTGTTTGTGTTTCCCCATAATATTAGACTTGTATAGCACATAAATAAGTAGGCACTCCATTCATCACGTCATGTTTAATGTATTCATAATTCAACGTACATACTGCACGAGTGCAAATTGATCAGCGCATAAAACGTACGCCATTAAGGAACAAAAAAAAAAACGCTCAATAATGTTTGTAATTCGGTTGTGAGTGTGTTTGTGTGTAAGCTCAATCATAGCATAGGTTTAGTTAATGCTTAAAAAAGGATGTGCTCAATATAAATTGTTTGTGGTCGAAATTTGACTGAATTTTTGTTTTCTATCTGAGCTTAAATTATAGCAAAAAAAATGATTATTTAATTGAAAAATAAATTCAAGGTCAATAAATAAAATGGGAACATTTATTAATTTATTTTAAATGCCCCAATTCCTTTTTTTTTTTAAAATGTTATTTTAAAAAGAGATCAAGGAGAGAAATTTTAAGTAAAGCAAATAAATTTCAAGGTCTGAATAATTATTTTTTAGTTTAAAAAAGAAAAAAAATCTTGAAATTGAAATCATTTTTTTTAGTGAAAGGATCTTTCAAGGAATGCTTCTTCTAATATGTGGAATGTCCTTTTTAGTTGCTTCTAAGTTTAATAATTATTTCAAGGTCAAATAAGGAGTTTATTTTAAACCAAATAAAAACAGATGATGTAAAAGAAAATTAATTCAATTATTTTTGGAACCGCATTGCATTCAATAGTCGGAAATAAATTCCATCAAGGTCAAAAGACAATGCTTATTCCTATCTATGACAAACATCAAAAGGACGTTACCTTATATTTGTAAAAAAAAGGACACCGCTTTCCCTACCTTCAAACTTACATCAATGACGCTTCGTTTTCATAAAAAAAAAACCCCTATCGTGACAGCGTGCGATTTCTGCGATCCGATTTGCAGACTTAGGATTAAGGGATAGCCTCACTGGGTATTATTCATGTACGGACGTTCAAGCAATTGAGGATAAAATAATATGCGTGTGTGCATATTTGAGAGCTTTCAATCCATTTTTCCCAGACATGACGTACACGAGTACGCAATAAATCGGGATGGATGGCGTGTTGCATGGCGTTTACGAACTTAATTGAGATATGTCTGCGGTCATTCACTCAAATTTGTTTTTGTGCACACGAGTACAGTCGAGAAATGTTATGAGAATGGGATTTACAATTTATTTGGGTGTCTAGGATTGGTTAATTGAGACGATGCATAATAATGGCTAAAGATTGCGTGTTTGTGATTTTTGTTTTATGTATTGAAATACACACTCTTGACCTACTTAATGTAACTACGTGACGGAGAGTGGCGTTTGTTTATGTTAAGTTAACTTCTTGTTTCAAATAAAATTGTGCAATTTAATTCATAAATAAAAATATATATTGTAAACTTGCGGAGGAATTCGTACGATAGTTGAACTCAACATTTTGTTTAAAAAGCGTGTTTATAATGTTAAATAAAATCTAATTTCACTGAAAACCCAATAAAACAATAACTGTTTTTCAAGTATGTATTACAAATTGCTTCCTGCAATCGTTTTATACAGTTTTTTGCACGAACCGCGATTTTGTTTGCGCTTTATGCAGTTTTCTACGAACTTTAAATACGCCTAAATTTCAATTGTCGCCGTGAGAAAAAACACACACTTTAAATAATTTTGATTTTAAAACTTTAAAAAGCGTTTAGGTTCAACTATAAAGTGTCATCCATTAAGGTCTTTCAAAAAACATCGGTGAAATCTCAAACCCAAGGTGTTTCATTCAATTTTAAAACAAAGTAACGCTAAATAGAAACCCCTGCATCTACAACTAACTAGTTATACAGCTAAATGTTCATCACTGAAATTAATCTTGAAGATTTCTGAATTCAGCACTTAATTTATCCGTGTATATTCATATCCCTTTTCCTTATCCGCCTTCCACTTTCCCACCCACATCAATCACTCCTAAGCATGCCACCCCATTAACCAATTCGCAAAGTACACACACACACACACAGCGCACCCATATAAACACTCGTCGCAACATCAAGGCGTCACTTCCTTATCATTAAAGTTTAGCAAGCGCAACCTACATAACATTGCTTGATGCTTCACACATCATATGCAGCGTATGTAAAATAAACGGGTTGAGATACAACGCGCCATGCCATGCCGTGCCATGCTGTCTCGCATATAATACAACTCGCATGCACAGGATGTGAGCATCAATTATGTAATTAATTTGAAAAGTGAAAACATTAACGACATCGCGCGTCATACCAATTTTGATAATGACAGCATCCTTCAACCCGATATATTGTAGCAGCAGCATATAATTTATGAGCGCACACACACACACACACTCACATTGTATCATCAAGGATCAAACTGTACACAGCAGTCAGCAGCTGTTGTCTGGATGATGAAACGCGCGATGCACAATACATAATGTTCTTTTTAAAATTCCACCTTTTTTGCAATTATGTAATATTTTGCAATGGAATTTTGCACAGGAGTGGGAAAAAGGACACACTGCATGTAAATTACTGGATACTGGATATGTGTCAGATTAACATTATGCTATGGGGAACAAGCAGATGAGTTGGCTGGGTGTTTAACATATTATATATTTTTTGACATGAAATGCTTTCGCGTGTATTTGAAACACTCTATGTTGGGGGATGATAATAGTTATACGTATATATGCACATTATAGAACAGGATCTTGTTTTAATATTCAGGATAATTTGAGCTTACTTTTAATAAACCCATGGATATTAAGAGGTTCAAAATAATCCTCAGCATTTTGTTTGCGTATGGCAAGGCGCGTGTGCCATAAGGATGTAATGATAATACAACTGAATGGTGTGGGGGCTAACAGGAAGGCGTCGTTTTGTGTAAATGTTAAGGGTTGTTGAACGTAATTGATGTGGGTCAAATTTAAATTGCGGTGTTGATTTAGTTTAGCAAACAAAACAAAACAAAACAAAAATGAAACGGAAATAACAATTAATAAGTAATTCTTATTGTGAGAATTAATAATTTAAGCTCTACTTAACAACCTTGACAGGCGAAAATCCCCGGCTAATAAAATCGTGTTCACAGTTTTAGGTCCCCAACCTTGCTCAATAATAAAAGCATTTTCCACTTCAAAGCGAAAACTACAATACAAACGCTGTCACACATTTGCTTGCACACACATTTTGTGGTGACACAACTTCCGAGTCCCGGGGTTATCACAACAAACTTACTAAACTTAAATTACGCCAGAAGGGATGATTATGTGAATCACACACAAACCAATCGAAATGCACCAAATAGCAACAACATCAAAGGCAGCAATAAATAAATAGCTTCGCATTAACGATCAGTATGTACCTACGTCACCAATATTCCGTTGCGGCCTACAGCTCCATATTGTGACATATTATATTAAAAGAGAAATGCCTGTGACCCATTCCCCGAATATAACCGGATTCTGTTGTCAATATCTATTATACTGTAGAATGCCTTCATTGTATATTATCTATATTTTATATGCACAGGCTCAGCTAACATCAATAAAAAGGGCACACAAATCAGGGAAATATGACGATGACCATTTATTTTTTGCTGTTTGTTAATTTATATAGACTTTTGCTTTCCGAAATTCTACGGAAAATAAGTTGGTGATGCACAAACACGTTTTGAGTCCAAAAAATTGGTTTAGAAACGTACGTCGCGCCGTTGCCATCGCCTTATCTCAGAAACTGCTCAACCGATTTCTATGAAATTTCAATGTATTTAAAAAATACATTTCATTTTAGTTTGTTTAAGGTCAAACGCATTTTTTTTTGCCAATAACTTGACCTTGAAAAGTTAAATGGCCAAAAAAAAAACCGTTTCGCTGACTGAGAGCTCAAAAACGGTTTCAATAATTTTGTGCATTCCACCACTTTTCTATCCTAGTAACCCTAAAAAATTTATTTACACGTATATAGTGTTTTATAGATGTAAAACATTGCTAAATATGTCAAGGTCAAAACCAAAAAATTCAAGGTCAAACTTTTTATATCTCTAAAACGTTGAATGTTTTAGAAATTTTTCTTTCACATTATAGTCGCTTTTAGTTAAATAACAGAGTTTGCTGAACATTTCAAGGTCAAAAGTTGAAATGGAAAGTCATATTTTTTATATCTCAGAATTTAATTAAATTACATTTAAGCAATAGTTGTACATAAACTCACATCTCGCTCTCCCTGCGATGTAGTTTATGATTTCAATTAAATACAACGGGTTTCGATTCCTCAGAATTTTTTTTTTTAATTACATTTTTTTATTATAATTATGTATTTAAACTAAGTGAAACTAACTTTATTTTAATTGGGTTTTAGAAACACAACCTTCTAATCCTTAACTGCAAAGAATTATATCACTTCACCATAAATGCATTTACAGTTATTAATGATTTCAGTATAGCTTATAGCCTAGACAGACTAGCACTTTGATGTACATTATTGGCCTGATGTAGTTGCGTGACGCGTTTAATGGACTTTCGGAAAGTAGTTCAACATTTAAATCAGGGGAAATCCGATATGTACCGATTAGTCAAAAGCGAAGACATGATCCATAATATTTTGTGATAATAAGGGAAAAATATTTGGAATATGGACAAATTTTATTCAAACCGCATAAATTGTTCAATTCATCAGCTGTTGGTTCATGTCTGCTGGTTCATGTTGGTGCTAGTCTGTCTAGGGTATTACTTACTTAAATGCTTAATTTTAAAATCAATATAAGAAGTTAATAGAATGAATAAACAAATAAAAAAAAAAAAAATTAATAATGTCATCACGTGGATAGAATTATTTTGTTCATTTATTTATTCGTTCTATTGTTACAAATTTTGCAACAACAAAATGATGATGTTAAACTCGTGACCAAATATTTATTTTGATTGTTTTTCAAAACATTCACACTTTAGTAGCCGACAGTTGCGTCTTAAGTTTATTTGCCTAAAACAAATTCAATCCCATGACGCATGAAGCATCCAGGAAAACGAAATCACTCAAAGCCTTTAATAATTCAAATAATTTTTTCAGTTAAAAAAAAAATGAAAAAAAATGAAAAAAATGTAAATGTCACTCAAAAAAAAAAAGGGACATAAACGATAAACATTGCCGCTTTAATAGCATAATAAAGTCCTTACAAAAAAGACACAAATTCACGCTTAAGTACAAAAAGGGTAGATCTTACCATCAGACGCAGACTGAAAAATGAGAAGCTGACGTACACAATACACAATTCATAAATTCAGACATTTCCTGTTGTTGCTGCATTATAATATTATGTTATTCATCCTTAAACACACAATAACAAGGAATGTGCGCGTTTATTCTGGTTGAAAATTTGTCAAATCTTTGTGAAACGCGGCTATCATGGGAATTTTAAACCTCCTGCACTCTGTCACCCGTCAAATTGTTGTTTACCTCCTCTAACCCCCATCGCCGCCACCACCACACCCACACCCCCACCCATTTGTGTGTGGTTGGGACGTTTTACAAACACCCACCGCACCCTTCCCCTTTTGACACTATACACCACCACCACCACCACCCCCTGCGTGTGTGTAATTCAGCACCCTTGGTGTCCTGCGTAAAACAAGCACACACACACACAGCGGGATGGGTTACAATAAATATATTTTGTTGCTGAACTTGCGTTGCATATAGGGGTGCGGGGTCGCTTGTTTATGATGGCTAATATAATACATATAAAGTGGAAAAAGAAACACACATCGACTTTTATGAGTGTAACGCACAATATTATGAGTTATTGTGTTTGATGTTGGGGATACTCGATATATTATTACACTGTGTAATAAATATGTGTGGGGGGGGGGAAAGAATGGGTGGGGTGCGTACATGGAAGCTGTCGAGCTACTAAATTTGCTGCACTGATAATAATGTCACACAGCGCTCAAATCGTTACAATTAAAAGTTATGAGTTTAGACTCCATGCATTAATTAAATGGGCAGGGAGGGGGATGCTCTGTATAGGGTTAATAAAAATTGAGCGATAAATTTTTACTTGCATGTGTGGCAGCAGCAGCAGTCTGTAATGAAGGAGGAGGAGGTGGGGTTGGAATGTGTCAAAGTGGTGATAAAGTAATGATTCCGTGTATCTGTATGAAATATGTATTGAAATTGTGATTGCAGGGATGTGTGAGGGAAAAAGGCTGAATTTTGGTGATAGGATTTGATGTACAGGAATTTTATGTGTAAAAGAATTGGGAATGCTCGAAGGCCATAAATAATCGAGAGGGATTTCAATGTGGGAGCAAGTGTGCTGGAGTTTTGGTACACGGAAGCACATGCCCCTTGAGCTTATGTGGGTTTAGTTGATATTTGCGATGATAGAATTTTGCACAAGATTTTTTTTTGCAATCTCTTTTATGTTTCTAAACAATTTTAAAGATTGGGCCCCTTTGGGATTTTGGGATTTTACATACAATTTACCTGGCGCTTTTTGTTGTTGGTATTTTAGTAATGAAATTAAAAGTTTAGGTTCCCTTTTTTTGGGGCACATAAAATGCTTTTTGATTTCCTTATGAAAGAAAGGAAAAATACTTACTCCTATCAAAACATTTTTATTGATAAATGTTATGCAATAAAGATCCCAAGGATTGTTTTCAATGAATGGAATTTAGGTACAGGATTAAGAGACAATAATAACACTAAAATGCCACAAGTGCTATTTAAGAAACAAATATTAAATTACCTGTTGCAGGGGAATAACACTTTTACTTTTAAAAAAATACCAAAACCTCTTTTTAAGCTTTTCCCTTTTTTAATAAAATTTTTTTAGCTGCACTGTTAGTTGTGTTGATGTAAAATTACCGTCAATCTATCACTTCAAATCGCTGCACCGCCTAAATGTAGCCTTACAAAAGAACATTAAGTTACTGCACATAACTTTAGGCGCTTTATGGTTTTTTTTAAGCTGCACAAATCTTGGAAATAATTTTCACTTCAGTTTCATGCCGTAAGTTTTTTCTCTTCAATACATTTTATAACTGTAACGTCTTAATGCAAATCGCATTAAAATTATCCAATTTAAAATACACGCCGACAAAAATGTCAACAGAATACCAATATATTACAAAGCAATGCAAAACACATTAAATAAAGCATTCACCATTAATATATTACAGCTTCCAATTCTCATCTTTCACATATACAGCCAATGCCATGCAATTTAACATAAATTCCCATACATTGGGGTAATGTAACTCATCCCCCTCTTGTACTTAACAGTCAACTCCCCTCCACCCACTCCAAATCAAATAAAGCGTAATATGTAAACGACAATCTCTCAAATAACCGGAATACTAATAAATATCGCTTCATACACCGACAAATTTAACTACATACATTTCCAATGTTTTTCCATTTCCTTTTTTTTCGGTTGTTGTTGTTGTTCCTTCATCTTCATCCCTTTTGGGAAATTTACTCTCGCGCACCAAAATATATTATTATTATCAGCGCAATGAGACGACGTCGTACACATACCATAAGATATAATGATAATACACTCCCTCGGCATCCGGGATGAGTGAAAACTTGGTGCAGATTGCCGCGGGTGGAAACCAGCACACCGTCCCCCGCAAAAAAAAAAAAAAAAAAAAAAATCTGCACACACACACACCAAATTGTGCTTAATATGCATAATATATGATTATCGATAAAGACGCCGATACTGCGTAAGCCATCCACTTTTCCAAAGCACCTAGTCTTCTTTTTATTCATCATCCGCCACCATCTACTTTGCACACACACACACACACAGTACCCATTTAAGTAATTCCTCGTTTGCTGCATTCTCATTCCTTCACTTGCGTCTCTGGTGTGTCTGTGACTTAAAACACATCGACGTCAATCTACATCGTATGCGTTTTGTCGCCCACCCCACCAGCAGTGAACCCACTCTTTTACACAGTGGATTTATGGCGGACGGGGGTGCCTTAAAGAACTTTATCATATATTGATGCGATGCAAAAAAGGATATTGGGGGGATCGTTTTGCGGGGATGGGTACTCACTCTTCTGTGGGAATCTCTTTGGGCGTCAGTCAGTGTTTAGAAGCGAGCAATGAAACAGCCACCTCCTCCTCCTCCTCCTCCTCCTTTCTATACATATAAATACCCACATATTATATTGGTTTTGTGTATGCGCCTAAATGATGTCTAACGTTTGGCAAATTCCCACCATAAAAAGTGATGCTTTCGTGTATCGTGTTACTTCAATACATACATATATGTAATGTACTTGTATGTCATGCCGCACAGTATTTTAGATGTGCTGTGTGAAACGATTTAATGGACACATTTGTATTTATTTTGTACATCCGGAATCAATCGATCTTATTTTGATAAGGCTATTAGCCGGGAATTCAGTGTGTCCAAGAGCGCCATTTCTTCACAAACACACAAACACACACACACACACACACTGCCATAATATGCATATAAATGCGATGGATTTTGGGTTGTGATACCCGGTATATTCAATGATGGCAACACATTGAATATTTATGAGCTCGTTGAAAGCATTACAAATACAATGTGAGCACTTTGGTGTGTGTTGTGTACATACACATGGATGATTAAGGGTTTTAGGGGTTGAGGGTTAGTATGGGCGGGTTAGGAGGGTGGGGTGGAGGGGGGGGGGGGGGAAAGGGGGTGCCGTGGCCCATAGCGGTGGGATTAAATACGAATAAATGTACACGTCTTTATGTGTGAATTGAAAGGAGAATGATGAGCCCCACCCACTGTGGTGATTGGAAGTGGTTGCGGGTGTACTCTAAATACATTGCAGCAACCACCTGCATTTGAAATAGAGTGCATCTGCCTGTATTTATGCAAATGTGGTCGCATTATCGTATTGTAGGCGATGACAATTTTCTTTAAGCCGGCATAATGTGAATATGAGCAGTTGCTTAAATTAATTGAGTGCAATTTTTCTTTGTTTTTGTGGTTGTGTTAAGTGCAACTTAAAAAGTTGCAATCATTTAGAAATAATGACATTGTTTATAATTCAATTTGTCTTAGTTCAATTTAAAAGTAAACTCCACTATGTATTCAATTGCATACTTTTAGGCGCTTTTATGCATCAAATACGTATTGCACTCGCATTGGGCTCGTTTGTCCTTGCGATTTAACTGCAATCCAGTACTGCAAGGCTTTCAGTGTCCCACCACATTATTTGATTTTTTCTACAAAATGTTGCCATATTCACATATTCTACAAGAAAATGCTTTTACTTGGTTTGATTGGAAAAGGCAAAGCTTTTAGTGATATTTTACCATTTTCAAATTGATTTTACATCTGAGGACATGTATGCATTCTAACTGCACTCACCATCATTTTTCCCTTAACCCTTTATTTATTGGGCCACCACATTTTTTCAGGGCCATCTCAATTCAATGCGACAATGTTCACCCTAATAAAGCACACATGATGTGCATACAAAATTAAATTACACTTAATTTAAATTCAATGGGAACAATATAATTATTGAGTAAATTAAGACATTGTGTGGCAATGCCTATAGTGTTGAGAGGAGGGTGAAGAAAAAAAAAAGGGGGGGGGGTGGGGGTGGGGGGGAGTAGGGGTTCTAAATCAATATGTTGAGGAGTGTTTTGTGAATTGAAAGCATGTAACATGTAGGTGGGTGTCAAAATGCAAATCATCATGTCAGATTTACATATGTGTGTGTGTGTGTGTGTGTGTGTGTGTGTGTGTGTGTTGGTGTGTGTGTGTGTGTGTGACTGCTAATTAACAGCACACAACCATTACAATTACACGAGTTCATGTTGTGCTTAGAATGTCAGCATGGAAATTATAATGTGAAATTTAAATGGATGGTTTTGTGTGTGTTTTCCCATTTAAAAGGATGAAAGGAAATAATGGCGTAGCAATTCTGCTTTTGTAAATGAAATACTATTGAGATGTGAAACCTTACGTCATTTTTTTTTTATACAACTTAATTGTATTTCACAAAAATTCCTGGATATTCTCTTAACGTTATTCAACCTAAATTATTTACCGTATGTTCTCACATTTTTATTACTTCAAAGAATGTGTTTTAAAATGCATTATTTTGTGAGCCATAACACTTGAAAACGCCGTAATGTTCTCTATTTAATAATTAAACGCTTGATATCAAATTTAATGCATATTGCATACATTTAGGATTTAAATCCTTTTAATGGAAAATACATTAAATGCAAATGGCCCTTTATAAATTTATTGCGCAACTATCAATTAAATTAATTTGATTTAGAATATTATTATGTGCTCAAAATTAAATATGCTTCTTCAAATTTATGTCGCACTGCATTGTCAATTCAATTCGGTATTTCACAAAGTCATTTGCGGTTTATTGCATATTAAAGCATCTTCTACACATAAAATAATGCATCCGCATTGAAGTGGGCCCACATAGGGCAAGTGCATCTTTACATTTATACAATTCTACATACGAGTATCTATTTTCATTTGTGCAAAAGAAATGCATGACGTGTGTATTGAGGCAACAACAACAAATAAAAAAACAACTTGTAAGGTTGTCGAAAGACACTACTGTGAACTGATTTTTATGGGAGATTTGAGGGTGGGGAAAGGGGGCTGTGAAATCAACTTAACGACTGACAGAAATGCACATTTTAAAACATGTATGAGCATAGTATACGCCGATGTTGACCTCTTTAATATCTTCTTTTTTTTTTTTCTGCTACAAAAAAAAATTCATCGAGCTGTGATTTCTACTCACTCTCCCCGTCCCTGCACTCACCGTCCCAGCACACATTCTCGCAATGTGTAAAAGCGTATTCAACTTAAAGGATGTGCACAAATCCTTGTATGACCTACGTAATATATTATGTTGCTTCGTTGCAGTCGTGCTGTACTTGCATGCATGCATCCTCATAATATTGCACATGTAACATTTTCTGTAAAGTAAATGGGAAGGAAAAATATGTCTAGTACGTGTTTAAATCATCCTGCATGCATGCACAGTTGAGGTAAAAAAAAAAAAAAAGAACATCTGGGCTAAAAATGTACTTGTTTTTTTTTTTTTTTACAATTTAGGTTTTGGCATGAAATGTGAATGCACAGTAACTTCGTGTGTGTTTTAAATGGTTTAATATTTAAAGTCCTTTTTGCATTTTCAAGGCTTAGCAAAATATTGTATGAATATTTGCATAATATAGCGACAAGTGGTGCCGTAATGCATTCAATCGGATTATGGCTGAATTATATTTGACTATTTGCAGGCGATTTCGGGTGTTTTAAATATTGGAAACAAATTAAAAATTACACGAGTTTCCTTAAAGGACAATGAATTAAGAGAAAACTCTTTAAAACAAAAAAAGGAATTGAGCCTTTTTAAAGTTTTCAGCACTTACTTAATTCTTATCTCAAGTAAAAATATTAAAGAGAATCCTTTCGGTAAACATTGAATTACAGTCTAAACCAATTTATTTCTCATATTTTCCAACCAAAATTACATTCGACTTAAGGTCAAGTTAAAGTAATGTTAAACTATAATTGCCATAATTTACGTCGCTATTATAACAACAATTTCGTATTCATACAACGCTCACAAGTCCTTCGTAGCACATGTTACATCTTTACTTACTTACAATATTCGAAAGTTCAATTTGGATGCTAGCCAACATTTTAATGCACCACCCTTAATAATCCTGATTGGAGGGATATGGGTTCCTTACAAAATAGAACAATTTTATCAATTTGTTGCAACGAAATGCATATTCAACAAACGTACTATATCGACTGTGATCCTGAATGTTAGCTATTTTGTGTGCGTGTGTGGCAAATTAACACACCTTTTTGCAAAAATGTGTGCCAACCAGTCGCATACAAATTGGTCATTCAAACTGACTTCATTAACTGTAAACTAATTTCACTAGTACAGGCGATGCGGTACACATTTGTAAATAGTGTCCACGACAGTTTTGCTACATTTTGCATGCATTTTGTTGTTTAATGGTCAGTTGCATCAGTTTGCATCAGCAGGTGCCCCAATTGAATGAGGGAGTTTTGTGCAAGTTGAACATTATTAGTGTATAAAGTTTGATGTGGTCTTTGATGCAACATATTAACAGTGCACATTGCACATATTGTGGAATAATAGATTTGACATTTTAATTGCTAAAAGAAGTTTTTCGGTATAAAATGAGTTGGTTTTCTTACTACAATAGAAATTTAAACCATGTTGTATTTATTACGTATTTATGAGAGCTTCTGACATTTACGTTGTCATGGTACTATCCAATTAGTGTTATGTTGTAAGAACTTCTATTATTAAATGATCAGGTACTGTAAAATTAAGGCAATTCATAAAGCGCCAAAAAGTATACAATTGACGCTTTGTAGGTGCGTCTTTAAAGTAAATATTAAAATTTTTGATTTATTTGAATTAATTTTAATGCAAATGATTTTGCTATTTTTCGTGTGTAAAATAATTCCGTTTTTATTTTTTTTTATTTACATTTAATAAATGCATAATGGGGAGAGATGAGGTGTTCCGCATACACCTACAAACGTCCCATACATTAATATGGTTCAATGTGTAGCACAGGAAATTAAATGGATGAAAACATCGCATTACCAGAGAGGGGTTGATTTTACAACTTCATTTATTATGTTCAATGTGTGGAATTACTAAAAACTAATGCGCGGTAATGTACGTTTTAAAGTATGGTTTGTGTAAAGAATGAAACTGGGGTTATTTAAGAATTTTAGGGATTAATTTCCTGGTTAATATTGTTGCCCAAAAGCTATTGTTTAATAAAATATGTTTGATTGTGATACAGTCGAACTTCCTTAACTCGAATCATGGTAATGCACATAAATTGCAAATTTTTGCTCCAAGAAAAAATTAATATATTGAGTTGTGGAAGAGAAATTGTATAAAATGTTCGATTGTAATGCTACTAGTTACCGATTTGGTATAAAAAATTCGAGCCCTAGAAGTTTGAGTCATTGAAGTTCGACTGTACATTTAAACACCGCACGACATTTTTCACAATATCATTTTCATTTACTAAAATACTTAATTAAATTCGTTGCCATGATAATGCTTCAAAAATCAAATGAGCAAACATTTCACAAACCACATATCATTGTTTTATCGGAGTTAGGAAACCATTTTGTAATGCTAAAGCATATTTAAAAAACTTTTTAGTCAAAGTTGGGGAGCAAACATTGTCGAAAACATGGTTGGACTTTGATTTCGTTTATATTATGCATACTTGCGGTTAAATGTGTGTGTGTGTGTGTGCTTATGTATGTAGACACGAAAGCAATATCTAATTAAAATATGAAATATTAAATTTTTTGAAATGATGAAAATAGTTGTGGCTTGTGAAATACAGCTACCTGATTTCATATTATTGTTTAACTTTTAATTGCTTCATGTACACTGAGTTAATGATTAAAATTCTGGGAAAATTTATCGTAATAGATATTGCAGTAGAAAATGAGAACTTTGTGTAATTGAAGCATGTTGGTAGAATTGTATTTTATTATTTCAATTTATATCATGTGAAATACAAAACACACAATTGAAATTATTGGATATTATTGTGCAATAGACACAAATCACCTATTTTTGGACATTATTATTGGCAGAACACAGTAAATTAAAACAACATCATAGTTGCAAAAGCGTAATAATTTTAAAATAAATTTTAACTGCATGGATGGAGCACAAAACGGTTAAAGGAAATAATGTGTTGCCGTCTGAAAAAGAGAACACATGTGGGGGATGCAGTGGGATTTAGCTGGAAAAGGGGTGAATTGCGTGCTTTTTTTTCCCCCATTTTAACTTCGACTACAGGGACTTCGTATTCAATAATCGAGCATTGGGAGTGGTTTTCCGAGAAATTGGTATTTTGTTGTAAATTGAAATCATTTACTTTGCCGTTAAAAAAAAATCAAAAGTAAAACAGAGAGGGTTGAATTCAAAATGTGTGTGCTGTGAATTCAATGAAATGTTTTGTTATTGCTGAATAATTATTCGATTTTTCGGATATTCTGCAGTTTTGGAAATGACAATTTCAAAATGCAAATATCATAAGCAGTTCGTAAATTGTAAATAATAAAATAATAAAACGGAAATTAAATTTGCAGACTTCCTAATTCATGCAGAATAGTGACATAACCTAAAAAATTTAATTTATCTTCATTTTAATTGAATGCTTTAATATTGTTAGTTATTACTTGTTACTTTTGACAATTGTAAATATAACGAAAACCCTCGTAAACAATGTTTAATGCACATACGTTGGTAATATTTTACGTTGCTTTTAAAATGCATCCTTTCCAATGGATGCACTTTCGTGGATGCTTTAAATTAATCCATAAAGCTTAAAACAAAATTACTGCAACCAAAATATAGGAGGAATAAATATTACAATAGTAAAACATAACTGCAAAGGTTTGTTCAATCGTAAAAAATATGTCACAGATGGGGATGGGGGGGGGGGATGGAGTCGCCATTCATGCGCACCCTAATGCTATTCTACGTACTCTATACATATGTAACGATGTACCGTAATTCGTAACGCATCGCTTTATTGGGTGTGATAAATGGCACCAACATGGGAATGACGATTATATTTTACGGTCCATTTCGATTGCGTAAATAAGACACTATGCTTCTCGCATCATGTCTAAATTCACAGAAAATTAGGTGCTTTAAAAAATTGTGTAACACGAGATGTGCAACTTAAGCTCTGCGCCAAAACGTTGCCACTTACACCGTAATCCATGTCAGAGCAGCAGTATTGTATTCCAAGAATGCCAAGCGTTTAAGTGACAGAAAAAGCGTTTAAGAATTCAAATGTACTACATCCCATCCTCTCTCTCTCTCTCTCTCTCTCTCTCTCTCTCATAATTAAAGAGTAATCGTGCTGGCTGCGTTTGTAAAAGCTTTGTGCAAAAATTGTGTTATCAAAAGGGATGCGCCATATTACCTTTTTACAGTTTATCCTTTAACAGTTGTTTATGTATTATATGTACTATCCTTACATAAGAACTTTTGTGTGTATTATACAATTACCCTTGATGCACTTGATGTACATTGTACAACCCATAAACGACTTCCCGTCTTTTGTGCAGCAAATTATCCTTTAACAAGTGTACTTTAATACGATGAGCATACATTTAAATTTCACAAAAGGACATTAAATGAATGACAGTGATATTTTAAGCACAACTTTTGTACATTTACACTTAGACAAATGAATGAGGCATTAAAAGGTCACTCAAGGTTCGCATGAATAGCAGCAGCAGTGTTCTTTGTTGTGTTGAGCACAATGCTGCACACATTACTCATGTGGCATCATCATTTATTTGGAAACAGCCTGTCCAGTTTGTCAATGTATTTGGGGGGAGGAGATTGGGGGGGGGGGATAATAATGAGGGGTGGTCGGCCAGTTGACTGGATGCGTTAACGCGCCTCTTTTGTTAAATGACGAGTTTGTCGTTCCCTGGGGAATGTTCATTTTACATCGCACAAACATAAGGGATGATTGCCACTTTTATTTTTCACACACACAGACAAAAAACTAACACACACACGAAATCACATGTAATAAAAAAGGGGTTGGAATGATGTATTGGAGCTAATCAATTTGGAAAATCACATCAATTTTTAAAAGTAAATGCGTACAGGGTGTGGCCGTGTGTAAAGTGAGTTTTGAGCGGAAGATGAATTGAGGGAATGTGACATAAGGGTGCTTTCTAAATTCCATCCCTTTAAAAAAAAAAACTGATTGAATAATTTCAATTAAAGTACACTAAAGCTTTTGAAATAATTTTTGGTTTTTCTTACACTATTGGGTTAGCTACACAACCCTTTTTAATAGTTAGTTCCGGCGTGGAATTTAATTGTGAAAGCGTTTTCACAAATAAAACATTCATTATTAATCAATTTACCGTATCAATTCACAACCCTGTGCGTAACAATTTGAAGCAAAAGTAAGAAAACAAAAAAACTGTAAGCGACCCTCCTTAATCATGTGGTGAAAACCAAAAGCAAAAAACCCACACCCCCTTTTTTTGGAAACCCGTAAACAATCCGTCCATCAACACGTATCCGGTTTTGTGCTAAAAAGGACACTCCATCCCCTATTTGTATTTATATAAGCGACATAATCCACTCAACCCAAAAAGTTTTGAGCCCCACCATTTGAATGCCCTGAGTGATGATGGAAGGGGGTGCGGGGGACAAGTAGGCAGCAAATCTGAGCAAGCCCATACAAACAATGAGGCACGGCGCTTCGACAATCATTATCACGATTGTAAACAACATTGGATCGTCTCCATACGCGGCGGCACCCAACCACTTAAATTCTGCATTAAACGTTGCCATGGATAAAAAAAAAGGATTTAAATTTCATGCTTAAGTGCACACCTAAGCAGTTGTACCCCTCTTCAATTTGTGATGTACCACATGAAGATTACACATGCAACGCACCTTGGCTCAATGTCTACAATCATGGCACACCCACCACTCCTTCAAATTCACCCTTTTCGTAATTCTCAACCCCTTTTTTGGTTATTTACTCGTGTTACTCACATCGCGTACCGCCTGTATTTTAGGTGGGGTGGTAGCGATTCATTGCATAAATGGGATGAGAAATGGAAGTTTGGAAATACATACACAACAAGGATGACGGTGCATGCTAAAATCGTGTATTTGGGCACGCGTTGGCGTACCCCCATGATATGTTTTAAGGAAACCAAATCAGTGAAAAGCATCTCTCAGTGAAAATACCTGCCACCGATGTGACACGTAGTATCTGCAAAAAGCCTCATCCCCAGCGCTTTGCTGCCACGGTGATTGCTTTGCATCAATTAACATGTTCATATGTGGCGTTTATTCCCCAACCATGTAATCGTATGTGTACATATTATTAACCGATATGCATCAGCCATATTACTCAACGACAATCCACCCGTTTCGTCCCACATTGTATTAAGACTTATTTTTTTTAATTGTGTGTTACATCATCAATGAAAATTGGGGTACGGGGAATAAGGGGGGGGGGGTGGTGCCAAATAAAAGACAACGTGGCCTCGACGCGTGCCTTCAACAAAACATTCGAAAGATCGTGTTGTAATAATTAAAATTCGACATTGCCGTACTCGCGGGTATCGTTACCAAAGACTTTATGTTGTGTTTGTATTTTATTGTTCTTTAAGGATTTACTGCGGATGACAACACAGAGGCAGCTCCCAAGGATGGGCTTCGTGCTTAGCACGGCACGTCGGTAAAGTAGGGGTGGGGGGGGGGGGGGTGAGGGGGTGAGTTAACGCGTTGTAAATCAGCATCGCGTACATACAGTCAACATACAGTTTGGAAAAGTGAAAAGTTTGCGGATTTTTATTCCTTACTGTTACTGAACTTTATCCAAAAACTCTCTTATATGAAAACCCACGTGTACATGTACAGCAATATTACACGATGCCACGCAAAAATCACTAGGGGCGACACACAGCGCGAACAAATCAGTGTTAATTTCAAGATTGTCGGTCCTTAACATGGCAATGACGAATACACAAGAATATTATGTATTTAAAAACCGGGTGTTGGATTGCTGCTGCTCCAACAAAAAAAAAAGAATGAAGAAGAAGAAGTATACAAGGGCTTTCGCACACTTTTTGTGCGCCTTTTTTCGTTTTTCTTTCTTTCGCGTTTAAATTTTTGCGCATCATAAGATGGGAAACACTTTTTTTTTTTGGGGGGGGGGGGTGAAGTCTAAAAGTAATAGACAGCCGCACGTGAAAAAGCGTCGTACACGTGAAGCAATCGCAACGCGCCGCGGGGGAGGTGAATACAGCGCGGTGTTATGTTGAGAAAGATTATCAAAGTGCGGGTGAAGTTTTTTTTTTTCTGTATTATAACGGACGATTTACGCAGTCACAGAGTTCATACACATGTAACATCCAATGTATGTGAATTTTCAGTTTGGGAAACGTGTTGGCATATTAAATCGGGTCACGAAAGATTCACAAATATATATTTCAAAAGATTTTATCATTCGATTTGATCCCAAAATTATTGAGTTTCATAGGTCGCACCATTTTTTGTTGCACGGGGTTTGGTTGTGTGGGCGGGAAACACTTCTTTTCAAATCTCTGATATACGTTGTTGATGCTGTTCGTTGTGGTGTTTGCCTCCTCCGTAGTTTTGCGACTTTTTCTTAAATGGAAAAATATTGAGAATTTTCAGTATTTCACAATTGCACCCAAAATTTCAATGTGAGTGTCTGCTGGATAAAAGATATATTTTAAAATTCTTGCAGTTTCATCCCATCACGTCATCTCCATAAAATGGCAGAGGACATGCAATTGTCACTACACTAGCACCCTACTTAAAATGTTGGTTATTCCCCCTTCAATTGTATTTAATTCTCCTTATTTTGCGGCAGCTTGCATGCTTTCTTGAATTTTGCATGAACTTCTCTGTAACACTTTTCGTTATTTTTGCTCAATTTTAGGCTCTGTATTGGTTTTCCATTCAAATTTCTGCTTCATTTTTCACTATAACAGACGGCAAGCAGTCAGCAATGAGCAGGAAGCAAAAGCGGAGTGGAGGTGTAACAAAAACACATGCGATATTAAACAGCAACAAAAAATAATAACAAATGTAACCACTCACCGAAAACGGCAGTCTTTAGTAAATTTATTGAGCGGGGATTGAAAAATGCACGTAGGCGTAAAAATCAAAGGGGGGAGGTAAAAAAAAATACACAAACTTCGTGAAAAGAAAAGCTGTAAAGGGAAAAAATTGTTCATTTGAAAGTGGAAGTCAATTTAATTACAAATTTTTGGGATTGAATTATTGTAAGAGTTTGTGTCTGGTAAAATAAGGACCTAAACTTGCTTTCAGATTTTATTGAAAAATTTAATCAGTGAACTGTAAAACATGATGGCTTTAAAAACACTTAAGTAAGACAACATTTATTTAATTCAAACTCAATTGTCCTTAAAGAAAACATCAAAGAATGAAAAACTTTCTTCATCCTATTACATTTCCAACATATTTCAATTTAATTCCAAATGTTACAGCAATTTGTACTTTAACATTCAAATTGCATCCCAAAAATTTCAAGCGAGTTGCATTTTTGTTTTCTAGACAGAAATTCTAAAATTAACAAAAGTTTTGGCCACACGTTTAAATCCCAACCCCCCCTCAATACAATTTATTTTGCAACACCACACATTTCGCGAAATTTCTTGGCCACTTAATTGAACACAATTGCTTGAAACTTTATCTGCAACTAATTAATGGGGCAAAAGTCCTTGCACCACATCAAGCTTTAAACAATTTTCATTAAATTTGTTCAACTTTATTTGCCATAAAGAACAAAAAAGTGTTGCGTTTTTGTAAGCTTTGTTAGCTGCTTTGTGTGCTCTTACAAATAATCTGTGTTTATAATATCGTTTATATTTATAGTTAGCCAAAAGGTCAATCAGATAATCAACGAAATTTCCCCAACATTTTTCCCTTTCTGCGCTGTGTTTCAATTCGCATAATATATACCACAACGTCTTATTATTCTTGCATCCTTTTCTTTACAAAACTTTATTGTGTAAAAACTACAATATAAAGTAACATTTACACCTTTTCCATCAACCCCAATACCCCACCGTTGTACAATGTAAAAGCTCACATGCCCAAACTTATTTTCCACATTGTAAATATGTAGGGAAAACGATTAAATGTTTTTCCCTTCACACAAAACGAAATGCATATGACTTTAATTTTGAATGTTATCACAAACTGTGCAGTATTTCAGTGCTGTGTTACATAAATTCGAATATACATATTTAAAGGATGTGAAATGCTGTAATATGGCGACTGCCACCAACTCCCCGTCTCCCTCCCCCCACTCCAATGTCAGATAAATGAAAGCCCTTGAGCGAAAACGCGATAAAACGTAAAGCCATATCTCGGTACTATTACACTTTATTTATATGCGAAAGTCCTATGGAAAGGAAGTTTCATTGGAAAATTGTATTCAATGCTGGAGGGCCGCAAGGACGAGATGGAGGGGGTGGGGTGGTGCAGCATTTTTACTAAATTCATTTACTCGTATTATATAAACGGAATGCAAAATGAGGTAAAGGTGTGTGCAGAGGTCTTAACTTAATATCGCAAAATGAAGCGTGTAAAAGGGTTGGGGGGGGGGGGGGTGTGGGTGGTTGCGGGGTCACTCAACGAAAATGTGCACTAATTCAAAGTCGGTGCGGAATGTATTTACATTTTCACAAAATATTTTGCTTCAGAATGAAAGGTGTTACGTGTTGTGGTATTTTCACCCCATTTACCGTAATTGTGGGCATTGCAATCAATAGTCCAAGCGAATGAGGGATAAGAAATAATTCATTGATTTGTGTGCTATTGACTGAAAGTGCTTTACTCTCAAAAGGCAAGAAAATGAATTCACTAAACAGTGATAGAGTGGGCTGATAATTGGTGAAGCAATTTGCCGATCAAATATGTGTGTATGTGGATTAATAGATCGGAAAGGGTCAGAAGAAGAAAACATGGAAACGTTTAAATGTCGGAAATGAGAAACTGCTAAGAAACTGTTAATAAATAGGTGGCAATATTTTAATGAGCACAAACCCAGCTTGAACTGTGGGGAGGAGATTAAATTCAATTTAAAAATCACCACAATTCAGCTTTACTACAAATTTAACGGGATTAATTAAAATAAGGCAAATCGTTAAAAAATTATTTTAAAAAATCGTAAATTCATTTAATAACCCACTTTTAATTAAATGTTTAAACAACACAAATTATTTTTTTAACGACCCCCCCCAGTAATGAAAAGGAAACAACATCCCCAAGCTGTCCATTTAATTTTAAATGTGAACCCCCTTTGAGTATTCCCAAAACACTTTCCAATTACGAGCTCACGTTTTCCAACCCTTGCAACAATAGATGTGATATGTGACCAATTGAAATGCGATTTGTTCTCCCAATTTATTCACACATGTTGACTTTGAGATCAACAACTTTATCAATTAAATAATATAACACGTACGATTCATCAACCCGTAGTTGTCCACCCTTAAAAAGGTGAATTGCCCCTATGAGGATTTTAAAATGACCCCCCTCCACCTCCCCAAAAAGAAATAGATACAGCCAGTAGGACACAAAGAAGGACGAAACAATTACATTTAACAATTAAAGTGCTTGCGAGGGACGTGGAACGAGGGGGATTGTTGCTTTAGCTGGTGACTAGCCCAGATATCATAAATCCAACCATTTTCGCTGATCCCCAACCCAGCTCGCCCCCCCAATTGCATGCATTTTCTACATACATGAACATTTTACATGCGGGGAACATTCCGAGTGAACGTTATATACCCAAAGGTACCTGACAGCGATTAAGGGATTATAATAAATTATTATAATACCTACCCCCTGCTGGGTTGTAGACATTGGCAGCATATTTTCTCTCTTAATGTTTAAAATGTTATTTACTTAAGTTTGTATGAGTGAAGTGTGTTGAGATGAAGTGTGGGGATAAATTGAATGTGCGGGCGACGACGAAAAACCGGGTAAATTTAATTTTTCTTAAAACTATGCGTAGTTTATCCACCCAGGCATCGACATTATTATCTAAAAAAGGGCTGACTTTGCATTTATGCTCACACACAATTCGTTCACATTACACTGCTGTCGCTTCATATAACATTAAGTGTAAAGGATCAATTTTGAAACAATACCCAAAGCATAGCCCCCCCCCCTCCCTCTCCACCCTTTTTACACTTGCACTTATGCGCGTAGACTTAAGCACCCACACTTACACACATGCTGCCATTTTCCAACTAAACCCATTTCATTTTTGACGAGATATCAATTTAAGTAAACACTTTTGCCACGTTCCGCAAAGGTTGTAAAGTGGATATAAAGTATGCTCGTGCAGTGTGTTGTGGGAGCGAATCATCGGGGTACAGGAACTTATACGAGGTCACGGTGGTGTAATAAATCAATACATTCGCCGCTGTGTGTGATATTGTCAAACATTTTATGCATGCATGTGGCCTGATAAAAAGCACAACCCCAGTCCCCTAACCCCCTCCCCCAGCCCTTGCCCTCACAAGTGAGATTTTATTATTTTAACATTTTCCCACATAATATTTTTAGAAAAATTATTTTCCAACTACTTTTTACATTTTTTTTTTCATTTCAATTTGCATTTTAATTAAATTGTGAACAAAAAAAAAAAACTGGTTTGTGCATAAAAAAAATCAAATTGCAAAATAAACAAGTCATGACGTGGTGCACGCACGCAAAAACTTTTTCCCACACAGATAAGCTCCTTCATGCACATCATTTTCACCCAATCCCATCATTGACATTCAGTTGATCCCAACAGCAAAATACAATCTAATTTTTTGTTTGTTTTTTTTTTTTTTTTTTGTCGTCTTTCTGTTGTGCAAACTGTCATTTTCCTTGCTACTTCATTACATTATTATATTGAGCGCATTTGGAATGTACATCCAAATTCTCCCATCCACTCACTACCGATGTCGCACATTCCCCCAACTCCTTGCAACAGGCGTACAACACACAAACGGAGGAGACGAAAGAAAAAAACCAAAAAAAAAAAAAACCGGCACAACTCAATAACGAGATGTAATCCTCTGCGGATTTACCAACCAAAAAGTATCATAAATACCAACAAAAAAAAAAGAAAAGAAAAGAAAAGTTTTGCTCCTTTTCGACGGCCCCACGATTACTACATTACTGATTAAGTTCTTATGCAATTACTAATATTTACTGTTTTCGATCAGATTACGCCATGGATTTGGCAAATGTCTTAAGGCATCTTTTCAATGCTATACACTTACTACAGCTTTATGCAACAATAATTGTGTTGAGGGTGTGTGTGTGTGTGACGTACTGTAATACTTAAATGATAGCTGAGTGAGACGTTGAACACAGTTGCAAAGAAAAAGTTAAAATTTTGTTTATCTTTGCAAATTATTTGTGCTCCAAATTTAAATTTTGATGAGTAAAACTTTGAGAACACGGCACATAAAGCTTTCAAACTGGGAAATGTGAATGAAACCATGACCCACCATCAATTTATTATTGATTCATTCATTGAAGTTCTTTTTTGTCGTGCTTCGTGAGTCCTTAATCAGTAAATTTCGTAGATTTATTTATTCAATAAAATAAAAAATAGGCTTTTAATTTGAATAATTTTATTTATAATCAGTAATGCATTTTTAAATTTAATTTTTAATAAATTAAAGTTGTGCATTGACAAATTTTAGTGCACAGAATTAATTCTACGCCTTTAAAGGCGCAACAAAACAAACCGCCCGGATGTAGTCTATTTAAAAATGTAAAAAAAAAATTATTCCAACTCTACATAACTTTAGGCGTTTCTTTAAAATTTATTTTAAATTTAATATTGAGTTGTTTTAATAATAATTAAAAAAAAAATTTATTACATACTTTTAACATTAGAATTAATGTAAATTGTTTTAATTCATTTGCAGGACATGTCCGAATACAAATGTGAAAATGGGAAAATACCAACATTTATACCACACAAACCCGTTACTGGAGTTATTGGGGCATCCTTCAGCGTAGTGTCAATTATGGTTGCCAACATCTTGCGACTTTTTAAGGTAAGTTTCTCTTGACACTTTTTGTTTATCACGCGAGATTTAATGAAACACGTTTTGGGTGTTGAAAAGTTTGTCCCTTTGCGTCCATAATATATTAAGCCTAACAGGTGCAAACACTTTAACTGCAATCAATCATGCAAAACAATAACAAAGTTAAATTCAACTTTACATAAACTTTTTTGCTTGTTTTTATTGGATGAAAAAGACAAATTAAATCCTTTTTTGGGGAAAGTTCTGCCCAAAACCAAATGACAATAAAATGCTGTGAAACAATTTCACAAGCAGCTGACAATTCACTGCAGCAATGACTAATGTGCATTATTAATGAATAATTGTACACGATGCACGCACATCAATTGTCAATTAATGCAATTTACTGCAGCGCAACAAAATTGAATTTACGCACTGATATTGTATTAATTGGCTTTATTTGTATTTTAACAGCCATAAACATTTAACTGACATTCACGTTTACGATTGCAAGCACTTTATATGCTTTAATGTCCCATACATTTAATGTCCCCAGCGTATATCACGTCAAATGCTCCCATGTTAGTTTGAAATAGCTTTTTTTTCACACAGCATACTTAAATACGATTGAACCGTTTTTTTTTTTTTATAATGTGTGTCCTTTTTTCCATCCCCCCGCTACTAAACAGATACCACAAATAAGCTACGCATCCACCAGCACAGAATTGTCCGATAAATCACGATTCGAGTATTTCAGTCGTGTTGTTCCGCCGGACAACTTTCAGGCGCAGGCGATGGCAGAAATTTTGAGGGCGCTTGATTGGAGGTACACCAGCACAGTGGCTGTCGAGGGGGATTACGGTGAAAAGGTGAGATTTTAGTTTTTTTTAGTAATCAATGTCATAATTTATTTTCAATTAGCGGGGAAAACCGTGCGTTGCTCGGAAACAATATATTACTTTTTTTTTTCGCGCTTTTCCCGGTTTATTTTTGAATTTTAAATATGATTATTTATTTTTATTTTTAAATATGCTTATGTTTCAGTTATAACCGTTACAAATACGTTAACAAAATTTAGTAATTATCAGATTTAGACTTCGGGAGTGATTATAGACTTACAGTTATCATAAATTAATACCGTAAGGAATCGCAGAATTTCTCGCAATGTATTTTTTACTAATCGAACAATTACAAATCGATTCCCCCAATCATTTTTTTGAATTTTGTCAATATTTTCACGAACAGCGATTTTTTTCGCGGATTTCTCAGATCATTTGCATTTAACTTTTACTTCCAGAATACTGAAAAAATACAATTGAACAATTTTGGCGTGAATGATTCCCACACCCTCACACACAAGAATACATACACGGTCGTTTAAATTTTTATATAATTGATATTTCACTTAAATAATTTTTTTAAATTAAATTTTTGATGTACAATAAATTCCCACGTCATAAAGCTTTTTTTTATTATTAAGGGTCAACTCATCCAAGGTCAAATCTAGAAGAAAAAAGCTCAGGAGGTTAGAAAAACGAGGGACGAAATTCACCTGGAGAACCTTTTAATTAAATACATTGTGTCCACGCAATATGAGAAACAAATCACGTGTTCCCGGTTCCGTTTTTTTTTTCTGTGTAACCAGTTTATCACAGCAAAAACGCCGCTCCTCGCCATGTGCAATTTATTACCATCGCCATTTTGTCATGATGTGAATGTGCGTTATACATTATATTTCACAACAACAGTATGATTTATTTGTTCGGAATTTATGAAGACGCATTCCCGTGCGTTGTAACAATTCTTAAATAATGCACAATCCCTGCTTGGGGGGATGGGTGGGTGGTGTTGACTCAAACACGTATGTATATTTACTGGGAAGCTCACTCCTGCTGTAATTTGATGTTGTTATAAAGACCAGATGATAGTGCACCCCATGAGGGCTCACACGCGAATGTATCTCATGCATACGTAAATGCTTGGCCAATGCTTGTTCATATTGTTCAATGTGCAGACGGTATGTTTTTTTATTTACAAGGCAGGGGATTGAGGATGTGGGATTAGTGCGGATGATGGGTTGGGGGGTGGCTTGAAAACATATTATTATCATCTCTGTGCTCCCGTCAGGATTTGTGTTTTTTTTTTTAGGCAGGAGCAGGCGGATGGGGGAGAAAGAGGGAAAGAGAGAACATGAAACCTATATAAGGGGATGCAGGGTGTATGGAAGTCGGCTTAAAAGAAATTAAACTGACAAGGGAAAATGAATATGGTCCCATTTTGTGTACAGTATCTGTCTATTATGTGACTATGGGATTTCGGGTTCATATATATAGACATTAGGATATTTCAATGGGTATAATGGCAGTGAGGGTGAAGTTTGATTTCAGACTATAAAGCCGTAGGATGATCCTTATTTTTGGTAAATTGTTTGGACTGTATAGAAGAAATGGGTCTGCAATTTGTATCCTATTTTTGCATATTTTTAAATTGAATTAATTCAACATTTAGTCTGCTGTAAATTTGAGTAAGATGTCTTGCACTTTAAGGACACTTAATGTTAGCATTACGTTTCTGCAATATTAGCTTAATGAATCATATCGTATTTAATATGCGTCGCTGAGTTTTGAGCACAGATTAAATGCCCCCCCCCCTCCCCTCACTTAGCATCCTTTGAATCGGTAAATTAATAATAGTGTAGAGTCAATTAAGAGCAAAAATAATAAAGCGATTTAATAATTCATTCATACACAAATTACCAATCAACCAAGCAAGTGCAAATTAATTTTCACCATTCCTGGAATCCGTACAGTCAAACACTTTGTATATTAATTAACTTTAAAACCGTCGCATAATCACATTTCCGCTTTAGTGATAATTGAGTTTAAAGAAGTAATTAATTATTGATGTTTAATGCTTATTATAATTCGAAATGGTACAAAATATCCTTAATCCTGTTTAAACATTTAACTTAAATTTGCGGCATATTTTTCAAGTGTGTTTTTTTTTTTAAACTTTAATTTATATTTATTACAATAACAGAGCTCCAATAAAATAAATGCAGTTATTTAATGCATTTGTTTATTCTTGTTGCATGCAATTGGCAGGGTATTGCCTCGTTTATATCAATTGCGGCAACACTCGGCATTTGTGTCGCTGTATCGGAGAAGGTGTCACGCAACTCACGTCTCGAGGACTTTGATCGCATTATTGAGCATCTTAGTCAGAAGCCGCAGGCACGCGCTGTCGTCATGTTCGTGGATGAAGATAATGTCAGGTAATTGCATTTGTGTAACTGAGTGAGATGTGTATTAGTATCGTTAAGAATATGATGTATAATTGCATTTACTGGCAATGTTTGATATTTACAGAAAACATAAGCTTTAAAGCTTTAATTTTTTTACAAACCGATGCGAGTTTATAAACAAAATGTTTAAAAAAAATTGTGTTAAAAAATGGGAATGCAAGTAGCCTAATTTTTTCGGTAGAAATAATAACGCAAAAATAATTTTAATTATTATCATTATAATTGTAACACAATTTTATTTAATATGTTGTTTATAAGAAGCGTAAATAAATTCTAATTTCACAAAAAAAAACCCCTGTAATATCTGCTTTTTAAATACAGTCGGACCTTCATTATCCGCAATTCGATTAACCGGGAACATCGGTTATCCGGGAAATAAATTAAAATTAAATTTTTTTTTATGCCTCGCTTAACCGTGGATATTTTTATTTTTTTTGTTTCAATATATATTTTTTATATTCAATTAAAAATATACGTATTTCCAATATAAAATTCAAGTAAAGCTTGTAAAATAAAAAAGTATTGAAAAAGAAGAGACAAACGACATTACATGATTTTTTTTAACAACTTAACTTAATTAGTGTGTAAATACATTTGTATTCTTTTCTTTTTTTCTTATATGAGTACATATTATTATTTTTACATAAAATAAAAACGTATGTATAATTTTTGTTAAAATTAAATTTAAAAAAACTTCTCAAAATTTTACCGCAATTAACCCGGGAAAATTGATTATCCGTAATGCTTCCGATCCTGACCATTCCGGATAATCGAGGTCCGACTGTATTGTGTATTGAAATAATTTTTTGCAGAAATTTGATTTCATGGTCATTAGTATTCATATTTGTCGAATTTTTTTGCAATTCATTTTCGCGTTTTAAAAATGATTATATTTCAGTTGTATAATAACAAGAAGTACGTCAAAATATTTATATTTGTCCGGTTTTTGTTTAATAAAAGGTCATTTTTTTAAAAACATTACCGCAAAAAATGGCCTAATTATTCGAGTAATTTTTTTTGCGATAGGATGCAAAGACTGAAAAATCTATTCCGGCAATATTTTTTGAAATCAGTCACCGCAATTTTTTCACTATTTCCGCGGTACATTTTAGCGTTTAAACAATGCATGTGAATTATTTTTCAAATGCTGACAAATACAGTTTTATCGTGATGAATTTCCACACATGCATTCATACACGATCGATTTGAATTTAATAAATTAGATTTAAGCAGTTCCATAACAAAATTAACTTACAGTTGAATATAAATTGTTGCCTATCCTGCTGCGGGATATTTTTTTATGTTGTTGTTGTTGTTACAGAAAACTATTGCAAGCCAGCATCCGTGCCAACAAGACCGGTCACTTCTTTTGGATCGGCAGTGATTCATGGGGTGCCAAAGTTTATCCGGTACGTGATCAGGAGTTTTCTGCTGTGAACACAATCACAGTGCTGCCACATCGCACCAGTTTGCAAGGTCATTAATATTATTTAAATCACATTTAAAATATGAAGTCCCCAATGTTTTCTCCTTTTTTTTTTAAATTTTTTTAATTTGGTTGTACAAATGCAACTATCGGAACTGTAATCCGAAATGCAAACGAATTACAATTACAGCACGTGCATATGAATGTGCATGAAAATCAATCAATTAAATATTCAATATTTGCTTAAATCTAATGATGTGCATACACCCAGATTGTGACGCTTTCCCCAACCTCCCCCATTTACGCACCACCCCTTTCCACACCCCACCCCCATCCATTGCGGATCAAGATAAACTTATTCAAATGCGTCCTACAGTCCACACCAATTATGCACACTCATTTAGGCCCATGCTGTATATTGTGTATGTGTGTCGACTCTGTTGTTTAATTGGCTGTACATCAGCATGTTCAACAAATAACACGATTTTAACTAAATCTTTTGTATCCGGTGCCGGGTGCGGTATGGTACACCCCAATACGACAGTGGTGTCTGCCAGTGGTTACTTGATTGACGACACACCAAAACATTCACCGTATATTTACATTAACATTAAACCCCCCCCTCACAGGCTTTCATGTACTTTAATCTTTCCTACATTTCATCTCCATTCCCTTTGTATCCTCACTGCGTTGTTTTGGAGATTGCTGTGGATTGTTTCGCCATTTGTACAATTATTTAATAGACTATACGAGAGGCTGCGAAATGTAAATTAATCACAAACAGCATTCTTGACTTCCCTCCCCCACTGCGTTACACTGAAACCCTTATCATTTCATCCTTTGCCTTTCAACCTTTTTCCACACAAACACAAGCATAATATAAAGTACATGAATACAACATGTCAGCAATTAACACAATAGACTTGATGGTTTATGGGATGCACGATCTTTGACTTATTCACACACCAAATCAACCCCTCACAAAAATGTATCTTTTTTACAATATAAATACCTATAATACCATCCCCCCATCTCCACAAAGTCATCAGCTATTGGTGTTTCTTCTTTGTGTGACCAGCCTCTTATTCAGACAATTTATCTAGATACAAAACAACCACAAAATATATTATTTTCATAAATGCTTTAAAAACTTTATTCAAAATGTTTTGCTGTAAATTTTGTGGCACCACAGGATTCGACGACTACTACATGTCACTGCGCCCCAAGTTGGCAGGTGACAAGTGCCAACAGACTGGTTTCAATGTGGTGCATCGCGCTGACGATAAATTGATAACGAATTGCCGCAACATTTGGTACAATGAGTTTTGGAGTCAACACAATAAGTGCAGCTTCGAGAAGAATGCACCCAATCAATGCACTGGTGGGGAAAAGTTGCAAGGCTACGAACAGGAGGGTTTGGTGCCATTTGTTGGTAAGTTTAAAAATGGAAATAAAGTTGGATTTTAAAAACAATTATCATCCCTTCCTTTTGAAATAGTTGGGGGAGGTCTGATTGATAGTAAAGATTGATGACTTATAAGGAGATAACTAAACTCTATTCAGGATTAAGAGATCGGCTTAAGTTTTAATTTTTAAGAATTTAAATTAAATGGCTTAATCCCCAAAAAGTCAATTTCTTAATGAATTTCTTTATTTAAAAATATAAAATTTAAGCCACATTTTAAATTTAGGTTTAATCGACTTATAAAAAAATTAACACAAAAATTATTTATGTTTTTCTGCCCATTTCAAGGTCAAACAATATTCTGCCCATTGCAAAAATACAACAAATAACATTTTGTTTTTAATTGTCACTGTCGCATTAATTTTTTCGATGGTCAAAGACATCACTTTTATCAATTCATCTTAAATAATCAGTAAAGATGTAAGCTATCTTTTAATCAATTATTTAGAAAGCACTCGCATGTAGTTAGTTGCAAAGCGAATGCCCTTTTATATCATTAAATTAAAACGGAGAATGTTTACAAAGTTGAGTAGTTTTGAAAGAAAAGTCGCATCACTTTCCAAGAAAATTAATGTAGTTAATTCGTAATGTGGCATAAGCTGTACCAATGGCAAATATAATTAAATAAAAAGCTCTTCAGTGGAAAATAAATGTCATATAATGAAACTACCCTCGTAAATAAAACGTGCACTTGAATCAATATTGAACACTCCATAACAACAAGCACAGCAACAAAATGATGTTATTCCAATTGCAGCAGTAGAGTTTCCATCATAATTGTATGAATTCAAAGAGAATATTCAGAGAATACGTAGTTCCGGGAAGAGCATTGATCCTGCTACATATATAATATTATATGGTTTGTTTCCGATGCAGTTGTATAAATATACAATAGGGGTACAATATACTAATGAGCAATTTCTGAGAAATGTCCGCTCTCTTCATACAAAGCTAATAAAGCCATTTATTTTATTTTTCTTACATATTTTTTTTTCAAATATATTTTTTCCACATCAAAGGCTCCGAGTGTACGATGTTCACGTTGTACAATGTCTCTGGTTGTCAATAACGGTGTATTGTGACTTCCATTGAGTTGGTTTTTATCAAAAATTAATTTTTGCATTAATTTTATTTCGAAAGAGAAATATTCTTTTAATTGAAACTATTGTATAAATGGTTTTCGAACTAAAATCAATTTAAGATCAAATAATCAGCAATTATAATTTTCCTAATGCAATTACTTTCATGGTTTTCCAACAAACTGACCTTTGAATTTGCAGCTTTAAATACTCATAAATTAAGTTATTAAACATTTAATTTAAAAAAGTCTGTATTTAACTTTAAATGTGCTTAAAAAAAAAATTTGAGGCTCATTTAAGAAGTAATGCATAACCCGTTTAAAAACAACAGCAGTTTATGAATAACGGCAAAATAGCTTTAATATTTATTTAAATAACATTTCAAGGTCAAGTTTTTCATATAAAGCCTTTAACGTTATATTGATGCAAGCTCATTTTATAAATAAAGCTTTCGTGTATTGTAAGCCGCCCCAAGTACATAGAAATTAAATTCGAAGCACATGAAATGCGTCATTAACACAAATCAACCACAAATCAGAACACAGTTATTACTTCTCCATGCCACTCACATCGTACAATTATTACTGCTTATTTAAATAACTGTACAATGGTCGCATCACTTAATTACAATGATGATCACGCTCAAACAGTGACAACCCAATGTATATAGCAATTAGTATTATATAGAGCGTGCACAATTCAACGCGGTAAACTATAATTCCATGAATGATGATCAAATGTACACACACGTATTTATTGTCAGTGTCATGTCAGTGCGCAAATATTCGGCGTCCATTTTGTTGATTGGTTGTCAGGTTTATGTATAATATTGCTATAACGGCATCATACGCTGCTCTTCTTACACTCACCACATCAGTGCTTTTTGTGCTGCGTGTAATTTTGTTGAGTGTTACATCAATTTAAAAATAAAAAAGTATTACTGTAAATTAATCCATGCCTTTCTTTGAACAAATATTAATGTTTAATTAATGTTATTTCCATTTTAAGTTGATGCTGTGTATGCAATGGCACATGCCGTTGACAACATCATTAAGGACATTTGCGGTGAAATTCCATTCAACCAATGTGAGAATCTGCAACCAGCACCGCTCGGACCCAATCTGCTCAAGTACATTCACAATGTCTCGTTCAATGGACGTCAAGGAACACAGGTACTGGATATTCATAATAATACATGACATTATGACAACTTAAGTTGTTTTATTTTATATACACAATATTATAATTCATTTCATGTTTTGAGCTTTGTTATCCATAGCTTCCTAAATCCTGTATAGAAAATAACACAATTCCCATTATTTGTTTAGATGCCTGACATCTGTCAATGGGATTGTATGGGGGGAGGGAGGGAGGGAGCGGGAGGGGGTTGCAGGATAAAAAAAGTGTATTTCAAGTACTACACTTTTTTGTGTGCGTTAACGTACATTTTTGTATGTTTTAAATGTGTGTCCGTTTTGTTCCTGGTGGGGGAAAAAATTCCTTTTGATCTTTTGTTGTTGTTATTGTTGTTGTTGCCGCTTCCAATATTATATACAAACCGAATTTTCAGCTCATTGTCATTAATTTTTGTTGTTTTTACTCTTCAAAACACCGAAGAAACACACAGCAACTTTATTGTTTGTGAATTTCATTTTCATATGACTCCTGCTTTAAACCCACTCCCTAATTTGTATTGTACACGCAAAGCAGAGTCTCTACATAGTATGCATATTTTGCAGAAGATGGTAATATTGATGACCCTGCATCCCCCTACTAATTCCCTCGCACCGCCTCCACAGCCCAGTTAGCTTGGGACTTCGTCTTATTTATACATAACTTTTATAGGGCTTCTTTTGAAATACACACACAATGAAAGTCTTGTCCATTTTATTCGGTGTACTTTCTTCTTTACACAAATATTTTCTTGCGTGCAACAGTAAGAAGTTGTTTTTCATTCGTTTTTTTTGTACACATTTTTTTTATCAAAAATAGGTAACGTGTGTTAAAGGGGGTGTGCTGGGGTGTGTGTGTTTTTATTCTGAATTGTTTAAAACAAACTTTAAAGCGCCACAATTTAAAATATTAAATCAAAACTAGAGATGTGTCAACTTCTAATAAACGGTTATTTTTAACGCTTATGATAAAATAACATAGAGTTATGATTTGTTTTTTGGGTTCGTGACAATTTATTTTCTATACTACTTCCAACCGTTTTTATTTTTTCATGTGCAGAAAACAACTCTTGCGTTTTTCTCCTTGCACTTCTCACGATGTCAAATGAATTAGAAGAGCAAAACTATAGTTATTAATATATAAATAGTCCAAACTCTAAACACTCTTATTGAAGAAACATTATTCAAAATCGGCGTTATTTTTTAAGGCAGTGAACTTATCCCACTTAAAAAATAACGATAACGCCCATTTCTGGTTAAAACTCAAAACTACAGGTGGAGTGTTTTAAATTAAGCGTTTGTGGCAACAGTTCGTTATTTGCACAATGGGGAAATCCAATTGACCTCCCACTTTCGAGGAAAACACAAAAACGTGCAAGAAAAAAAAAACAAACACAATAAAAAAAAAATGGCAGGCACAATATAACTAAATTAAAGCTGACTTCTTAAAAAAAAAAAAATATGGAGAAATAATGTTGTGCTGAACAGGCCATTGCCCATCACACAATACCCAAGATATGTCAATGGAAACACTCTACAATGGTTATTATGGTTGTGTATGGTGTGCAGAATGCGATGAAGCTTTTTTTTGTTCCATTTTTTATACTTTTTTTTGTTTGTTTGATAGTCGCAATGTGTATGGAAAGAAGGGGGATGAAATATATGCCGTACAAGTATGGGGCGACAACAATTCAACGATTGTTTGTTCACTATGCGAGTATAGGGACACAAAAATATTTGGTAGCCATGTTGCGGCGCAACAATAGAACATAGTCTGTATGAAAGTGTGTGCGTGTTTGTGCTTTGCTGTTGCAACATGGCGGAGTGGGGGGGGGGGGGAAGGCAAAAAGACGCGTCGACCTTTACAAAACACGCGCCACCATCACAAACGTAAAAAAAGGAGATCAATCGGCTTCAATTAAGAGTTTAATAATATTGTCGTTTATATTTTACTGTTATTCATGTTCATGTTGCGGGGATCTTCTGATGAAAGTCTGGCGTTGCGATTGTTTTGTCTAAATACAACAATTAATTTTCATCCCATTTTTTTTTTCCTCTTGTTTATTTGGTATTTTTGTGTCCTCACTCTCTACACCCTGCACAAACACACATACACACACACAATTGTGCAACAAAGGATAACTTTCAATGAGGCTATATTAAGGTTTAACAACCTCAATTTTGTTTTGTATTAAAAATTCATTTCAATAATGTTTTTCCGTGCAACCCATAACAGCTTCAATCCAAACACAATTAATTCATCGCACCCAACGCCAAAGTCAAAATCTTATAACATTTAATAAACAATTGAATTAAACACAGCGGGGCGTAGCGCGCCAACTCGCATCTGGCACCACCAATTTAAAGTCATTAATTTGCGAAACGCTTCACCAACAACGTGATTTCAATATTGAATACATCATTCTTTCAGCGCGAGACACCACCGCTACACCATAACATTAATTAGCCAATTGAAATACTATACCGTTACCACCCGAAGCGGTCCATCTGCGGAATAACAAGCAAAGCAAGCGATAAACCAATTCAAATTGACGCACACAATTATACTCGCGGTATACACAGTTATCATGCCTCGCTTCTATATCATCCCATAGGTATATCACCGTTATCTTATACCTACTATAGGTGGGTACAAAATTTACACATTTTACGAATTTGTGACAATTAAATGTAAAAGCTGTTTATTGAAGCATCTCTCGACTACCTACCTCATGGTGGGGATACATCGTATCGTACGCGCCCCTTATTCTCGCTCTCATTATGCGTCTGCATCCCCAAATTCCAACCCCCCCAACCCCTTTTTGGCGGTATCCGCTGAATGAAGATTCCGCAATAACGTGAAGATAAACACAATCGATTTATTCTATTATTATAATGTCGTTGTTTTGGCCATGGGTTTTTTGTCTCGCGCATCCTTCCAAATCTGCTCTCCCCGCGGCGCGGGTTGCCCCCCCCCCCCCCTTCGCATCTCCACATGGCACTCTTCTCAACTTGTCACTCAACAATTTCCGTAACTGTCGAATGGGTTGGTGTCGTGTGTATTTGTGTTAGACTTTTATTTTTACTTGTTTGGAAAATCCACAGTTAATGGCATGATATTTTGTTGTTGTGTGTTTCTCAGATTCGCTTCAACAAAGACGGTGATGCATATGGGTTCTATAACATCTATCAATATCAGCTGCGTGATAATAAATATGATTACGTTCAGATTGGCACTTGGAAAGAAGGGTGAGTACTGCAGACTGAAAAATTTGTTAAATTTTTTCATATTTTTTTTTCCCCCAACTTTAAATATTACATCAATCTTTAATGTACAGTTTTAATTAATGTTTTTAATTTAATTTTAATTTACAGAAATTGTTATTTTTTAATAAAATAAACAAAAGTTCTGAAAATCGTTGAATTGTCATCAAGTAGCAATTAAAATGTGAGACCTATTGCATTTTATAAATCATTATAGTATTTGCTGGAGAATGAGGGTTGGATAAACAGTTCTTTGTATCTAAATTATAATGCACAAACTTCTCCCTATTCCTTTCTTTTACATTGGCTATTAGGATAAATGTAATTAAAAATCACCCATCAGGTCTCAATGCTGAGTGAGAATAACGAGTGGATGAGAATTTCACGGGAAAAATGCTCTCACTACTCCGTGAAGTTACACCGTTTAATTAACGGCATTTTTATTGCACCGATATAGTGTGATTGTGCTGGCTACTGCACGGCCAACGGTACTGCAATGAATACTTCAATTTCCAACTCACAGCGTACAATTGTTTTGTTTATTCGTTAAGGTGTGCGAATCAAATTTAAAAAATGTTTGCTATGATCCTGAAATATAGTATTTATTTAATTAATTATTGTTATGTAATTCGATTACAGTGCTATTTAACTGTTTATGTGACTGACTACCTTTAAAATATTAGTTTCCCATCAATTTTTCATTTTTTACTTAAAATGATTTTTTGTATTTTAGCCTTCAAAACGAGTTATTTTTTATACTTAACCTCAAAACTATAAATCGTAAACCTTATTTAGCTTCAACACAATTCATTTTACAAACTTATAATATGCAACATAATTGTAGAACTTGCGGGGAGATAACATTTTGTAAAACATTTCAAGGCCATACAAGTAACTTTTCAAGGTTACAATTTTGTTTTCTAATTTCTTGAACCTTTTTTCAACAAAATTTGTAACTACTTAATAAAGCATGCAATTACTAAATACGAGATTATTAATTTTTCTGAACATTTCAAGGTATCTTTAATTTCGTTTCAAGGTCAAAAAACCCTTCTTAGATTTTTTTAAAATAACGTTTTTTTTGTTTGTTATATTTTGGAAACAATTTACAATTAAATAACATCGGCTTCAAAGTTCTACATTTATTTCCCTGCAATGTATTGTATAATAGTTTTTTCATTAAAAATAATGATTTTACATTGCTGCTTGATGTACAATTTCTCTATTTTATTTCATTTAATTTAAATTTAATTCTTCAGACTCAATTTAAACGCATATTCTAGACCAAAGGGTCTCCATATTGAAAGATTAAAAACAACATTCATTTATCAAACGAAACGCAACAAACACTCAAGTCGTTAAGAAGACAATTTAAGTACACAAACTCCAGTTCAGTTATATAAAATGTATTCTAATAATGAGGATAAAAGCTCTTAAGCCTGGTTCTAAAAAGTATTACGAGGTTGCGTTTGAAGTTAATTTACAAAATAAATTCTAGCAATCCGAGAAATCCATTTTAATTGTTTGTATTTTAGTTTAAAACTAACAAATGTAACAAGTGAGTTGAGTGTGGAATTTTACAAATTATTTTTCAAACAGCCAGGAATCTAATAATGAAAATTCATTCAATTTTAAGCTTTTGTCCTTTTATTAAAATCCTTAAAGGTTGAAATAGTAACCTAACCAAATTTGAATATTTTCACAGAGTTAAAAAAAAAAATCTTTTTAATTGAATACATCATCCCAACAACAATTTAAACCCCTCTTATTTCAATGTGTTTCTAAGGATTTAGCACATAAAAACGACGCATTGTACCATCTCAACCTGGCATGGGAATAAATCGCATTTTTACATATTTTTCTCAGTTCTCACAACAATGATACACACTTAATTCAGAAAAATCATCCCCTCTCCGTCTTTTAAGTCGGTACACGCTTTTAAACCTCACATACAATATAAACATCCCAACTCCACCCAAAAAAAAAAAAAATGCTAACAAAAAAAATCAAGGACAACGAGTGAGTGATGCTCCGTTTGGCACATTCAAGATATTAGAGGGGATCCACCTACATGTCGTCTTTTGATGGGCCACAAGTAACGAGAAAAAGATATTTTGCAGACAAAACATAAAGCATACTAAAAATAGCAACTACAGAAAGAAAATACACGATTTGTTACTACAGACACTTGGTGTCATTCTCCCGGGCGATATGTGGTGGGCCACTTTATCTAGGTACATGCGAGCACATTTTGTTATTCAGCACCATGCGTGAAAATATTGTAACTTTTAAAGCGAATCGCAAATACATGATGGCAGATTAGCGTTTTAATAGAAAATCGAATGCACATCACGTATGTAGCTATTTGTTTTTTGTTGCAAGAGTAATAGCAGTGACACTGCGGTAGCTCACATATAAATTACACGATGATAAATTGTAATGATTAAATGTGCACTTAACAGTGTGATTTTACATTGTGGTAAATACTAAACTGAATTAAATAAAGTATTTAAAAAAAATTAACGCCAAAAGTTATGCAAATTTAATAAACTTAACCACGTAAATCTTCCATATTTCTAGGCTACATTCGGGCAACACTGTTTAATGTTTTTAATCAGTTCCATCTTGCAATGACAGTTCCAGCTATTCATTTGTGCTTGCTCAATAATTAAAATACATTTCGTATAAAATTTGCATAATACTCAACTGCAAAAGAATTTGTGGTAAAACAAAAATAACCCTTTCATTCAAATATTCATAACGGCGCGCTGCGAAGTTTACTCGGAATTATTATTTTTTAAATCAATTAATAACAGTCGTTGCATTATTCTATACACGCCGTTATTTTACCAATCTTGTAAAAATGTTTAATATTTGCGAAGGAGTTGTTCACAACAACAAATGGAATGTCGCATTAAAAAAATGAGGATCTGCAATAGCTGTTGGCTGTAGAAAAATGTCATTGGATGATGCTGTGACTGCATAGTGATTGCGGGAAATTATGTAGCGAAGGATTATAAGGGAGGGGGAGGGTAGCCTGGGTAGCCTGGGTTGTAGCACTACGTGACTTGCATTTACGTTTGTCGTTGTCGTGTTGTCACACCCGCACCCGTCCTAAGAATTATTTCTCTCTCATTTATTTATAGTTGAAGTTTTCAAATAACGACAGCAAGGGGTGAATATTAATAATAACAAATGTGGAATATTGTGTTGCTTAATTTAAATTTAGCTATTTGGTCAGCTGTCAATTTTAAGATTTGACTAGTAAAAACTACGCCTATACGATAAAAGTGGTACGATTTAATTGCGACTTTGCAAGAAAAGTTTCATGACCGTGTTATTTCTCGAAGATTTGATCACAATTGGCTACCGAGATCCTGTGATTTCCACCTTTAGAATTTTTTATTTGGGGCTACGTGAAAGATGGGGTACATTTCCAATGCCATTCCAATGCTCCACAATCGATTCAAGACCTTAAAGATGGTATTCGTTCTTTACAATAAAATAAACATTCATTGATTTCTCTTAAAAAAATACTCGTTTCAAAATCCAAATCAAAACCTTTTATTGGAAAACCCTATATAATGTGGACCATCACGGTTGAAGTTATCCACCTTATATTTCCTCTATGTGTTCGTGTGGAGTCTGGGGTTATTCATATATGAGTGTTATCCCGGTAAATGGTGGTTATTCTTAGTTATGGAGGAAAGAAGTTTTGACATAAAGAAAAAAATAAGCCTACTGCGATAATTTGTGTTTTTAATTTTGATTGATTTCAAAACAAAAGTTACTGTGTTTTAATTATTTAATTCAAAAGTCAGTACAGTATTCATTGCGGTAAATCTAAAATCGTATCATAATAATAGTAAATATCATAACTATTGCAATTTAACAAACCACACTTTTCCTAACGTTAATTCCAAACGTTTCAACTAAACCAACTTTCCTAAAATCTATAATTAATTTGTGATAAAGCAAAATACTCCCTTATTTATTAATCAATGTATTAGAACTACCTGAAGCAGTAAATTACTCATAATCCTTCAATGACAAGCAATTACTAAATATTTGTTCCCCCAAATAAATCCCATTCATATTGAACAGGCATAGCAAAAAAAAAAGAAGAAAATCCTCACATTTCCCAAATATTTTTGTGTCAATATACACAACAACACATTGTGCTCAAGTATGTTTGCACATTGTATTGAAACAGAAAGGGATCAACACAATATTCCCCCCGCAAACACCAACTCCACACAGAAATATGTGTAAAATGCGATAAAAACAAACGCCACATACATCACCATTATAGGCCTATAATTAGCAAAGGATTGAGCAATTATATTTCGATTGCGAGATACAATTCAGCATCAATTTTTACCGCACTCACCAGGCGCCACCCTCTGAGTGACACCCACCGATGCTATCATCAGCCATCTTCACCACAGAGTCGTGGTTTTTGTGTACATTTATTTCTACTCACATTAATGTATCTGTGGGTAGTTTTTCATTTACATTCAAACCATCATACGGGAGTGTATGATTTCGTGCTGTTGCAATTTTTTAACTTAATTTCAAATAATTTTTGTAATCCGTTTGCTTTACGGTATTGTAATGTCCTGCATTATAAAAAGGAAGAATTCTAAAAAGAAATTCAAGGTCATGTATTGGAAAAATTTCAAGGTTTCATATTCCATACTTCAGAAAGCGTGAAAATTTTCACAAAAAAGTTTACTGCATTCTTGATATAAGTAAGATAAAATACTTTGATGAATATTTCAAGGTCGAAAATATTATTATTCAAGGTTAAAACAATCAGTTTTTAATAAAATATAAAATTTTCATATGATTTTTATTTATTTTAATTAGTTTCATAACAAAGTTGAAATCGTATATAAATTGTTGCATGGCCCTTCCTGCAGTGAAGACCCACAAAAAATGTCAATCTAGATTAGAGCACCGCAGTGATTTACACAAAGTCAGCTCACACTTAAAGCCGGCAAATATTTCTGTCAATATTAAAAATATTAATGAATTTCCAAGTGGATTTCCCTGCCATTTCTATTTTATATATTTTTTGTCTATTTGTTAAAGCTGTAGCAGTTTCATTTAAAAGCATATTACATGTGAGTTTATTTATTTGTTCGGTCTGTGCATGTTTTTTCTCCATTCATGTTGGTTTCGACACACTGACATTGTGTAGCGATACAGCGATGCTGACAGTATAATGTAACTGTATGCAGGAAGTCGATGAGTGCGTGCGGTAACACAAAAAAGGGATGGGGGTGTGTGTGGGGGTGGGAGTGGGAGGTGTTATATCAAATCGATTGTCAGCAACAGATGTTGAAAATCGTTTCGAAAGTTATTGCAATTAAAAAGCACTCAAGTTTTGGGTGATTACATTTGAGTCGATTGTGTAATCTCTCTTTTGTTGTATACTTTCACTATTTTACTTACTCACTCGTTGTGCCAATCCGTTTTAAATAAATATAGTAATTTGGTGATAACAATTAGGATCACATTTTAATTTGCGAATTTGGTAGGCGAATCTTTTGTTGCAATATGAAGGGTGTGTTTGTATTTTGTGCCACCCCCCCGAATTGTTGGCAACGAAAATGCTTCAAAAGCTTTCTAGCATTTTGCTTTTGGGGGTTGAAGTTTAACCGTTATGATGAAAAAGTTTTATTGTGACGTTCAATTATTTTTGGGATTAAATGGATTGTCATGGAATGGCAATTGGGAGTCAGTGAATTTCAGTTTATTCACATATTTTGTGCTGTACCAATTTTAGTTCGGTTGACAGTGTTTCGGTTTTTATTGATATGAGATGCAGATTTAATGAACAAATAGGGTGGCTCTATTTTTTTGAAGGACACGAATTTACCATTTCAAGGACATTTTATATTTTAATGTAACCAATTGAAAAATAACAAACAACACTATTTTAAAGAAGGATAATTGAGCTCCTTTTTTAAAATACTTACTTACTTACTTACTTAAATAGGTCAATTATTTTTACTATCTCAAAAAATTGACTATGCAATCGAACGTTTTATAATTTATAAAAAAATTTGGATATTAAGGACACCTTAAATAGTTTTAACAATTGTTAAAATATTTCAAATAACTTTTTCGGATTAAAATGTTTAAAACTTTTTTTTTAAACAAAACACATCAATTTTATATCTGTTATATATCCTTGCAGACTGCAACTACATCCTGAAATTATGAAGTGGGACAACGGCCAACCGATATCTATCTGTAGCGATCCTTGCCCAATCGGACATGTCCGTAATCATCAGGTGAGTTTGAGTCCATTTTATTAAATATCTTAGTTTAGCATTATATATGTCTGCTGCAGGATTAACATCGCATCCTTTTTTTTAATATTTACCACCCACATGTAAAATAATAATGCAAAGACACGTTATCCTCAGTTATTTAAATTAACAAATGATGGTTTCTCAGTTTTAAAGCCATTTTAAAACAATTTCTAATCATTTTTAAGTTACTCGCAAAATTGTGGAAAAGGACGAAATTTTTAAATGCTTAATTTGGCATCATTCCAAACACCAAAGTATACAATTCTCTAGCACATTTCCCTAACCATGAAATGTGTACCAATCTGCATAAAAAAAAAAATTTTTATTACATCCTTTTCAATTGACGAACATTTTACATTCACCCCACAAATCCCATATCATCCTAATCTGCAATACCGCAATATGATTGTGTGCAACTCGGAAACCCACAAAATCAACATGAAATTAGACGCTGCTTTTACACATCTAACTAACATGCGGTATATTCCGTTAATCAGCAATCAATAAAGCATAGAATAGCAAAATGCCGCACCCCCATCGCCCCATTACACACAAATAATTGCGCAGCAATTCCGTAAATAGATTGGCATTTTCATTGCGATGGGAATTGTCTTTAATGTCATGACATGCTATACCGGAAGTGCTGTCATTACACTGATTCAATGTATTAATGGTTCCTCATATCCTTACACGCAGCATTGTAGTATTTATGTACTATTATGTTTTCATTCCCTTTTTTTATTTGGTGCTTTCTTCGATTCATAATATTCCTTGCAATATCCTTTTTTCGGGAGAGTCAAAATTTTTGCACAATATATATTTGATGTGTATTCTTTGAAAATGTACACACACACATTAAGTTACATGAATGACATAAAGCATAAAAGGAAACTGATTCAAACCGATGCAAAGGTTTGGGATTACTTGGGCGACATAATGTGTCGAGAGACAGACTGTTGTGTGGCTGTGTGTGCATCTGTATTTCCAATTTGTGTATAGTAGACTCTCTTTTAACCGGACACATAAAAGAACGTTGGTTAAAAACAACATTTTAAAATAGTTGATTTGTAAATAACGACTGCTCCCATTGTGTTCATTTTAATAACGTTTATCTATAAACATATTTTAAACAAAATTGCATTTATCTTATATCCCTAAATGTGATCCTTCTGGCAAGAAAGTGTGTGCACGCACACAAACCACACTTTTTCTATCTATCTCAGCAACCCTACACCATAATAAACAAAGTTCTTTCACATTATCGTAGCTTTTGAGAAGATCAAAATAATTGCAGAACAATTCAAGGTCAAAATCGCAAAATTTAAAGAAAAACTTTGCTTTTCATTAAATAAATCAGTTTGATGAACATTCAAGGACCCAATTTTTATGTCCAAGAAACTTCTTCTTTTTTTTCTCACATTATTGTATCATTTAATAACATTTGCTCAACATTTCAGGGACAAAACTAGAAAACTTAATGAAAACAATATTTTCATAATGAAAATAATTCAAAAACTCTTTGTTCTACGTTAATAATTAATTTAAAAGGAATAATTTTGGATAAAAATCAAATTTGAAATAAAATACATTTCAAAATCACATTCTCCATATGTGTACTAAAATATAATAACTTTACTAAAATTTATGACTTCAAAAGTCTTTTGCCTTTGAGATCTTACCATTTCCAAAATAGGATCTTAAATGATCTCAATTTTTAAGGGTGTCTGAAAAATCACCAAAAGATACTTTCTGCATCATTATATTTATTCTTTTTCCTAGGCTTTGAAAATTCACTAAAGTTTTGAAATTTCAAAATGTTCTATAAATTATTTTCGTGAACTACAATATTGAGTTTTACCATGAAGATTGATACTTTTTTCCAACTTTATATGGAACTTTTTCCTAGAATACCTTAGAATCAGTTTTTTAACATTTCTGCATCAACATTTTTAAGAAAAACGAAAGTTGAATTTTTGACCCCAAAATTGAAAAAGTAACAAGGGTACCCCTTTCGGCCAAAAAAAATATTCTACAATTCTGTATCAATAACGCTAATTTTTTTATTGAAGTTTTAAATGGTGATTGTAACACTTTCTGGTAGCCTGGTAGAATATTTGAAAAAATTCTCAGTTGTTACCAATAAATTTAACAAAAATTCACTTGTTTTCGCTTATTTTTCGCTAAAACCCGGCTTTTTTTAGCTTGAATTTATCGAATTTTCGGGTTAAATTTGGCAACAATTTCCTCAATTAAAATAAGTGGTTGTCCTTCTAAATTCTGCTGTTTCCTGGTAGCCTGGTAGAATATTTGAAAAAATTCTCAGTTATTACCAATAAATTTAACAAAAATTCACTTGTTTTCGCTTATTTTTCGCTAAAATTCGGCTTTTTTTAGCTTAAATTTATCGAATTTTCGGGTTAAATTTGGCAAAAATTTCCTCAATTAAAATAAGTGGTTGTCCTTCTAGATTCTGCTGTTTCCTGGTAGCCTGGTAGAATATTTGAAAAAATGCTCTGTTGTTACCAATAAATTTAACAAAAATTCACTTGTTTTCGCTTATTTTTCGCTAAAACCCGGCTTTTTTTAGCTTGAATTTATCGAATTTTCGGGTTAAATTTGGCAACAATTTCCTCAATTAAAATAAGTGGTTGTCCTTCTAAATTCTGCTGTTTCCTGGTAGCCTGGTAGAATATTTGAAAAAATTCTCAGTTATTACCAATAAATTTAACAAAAATTCACTTGTTTTCGCTTATTTTTCGCTAAAATTCGGCTTTTTTTAGCTTAAATTTATCGAATTTTCGGGTTAAATTTGGCAAAAATTTCCTCAATTAAAATAAGTAGTTGTCCTTCTAGATTCTGCTGATTCCTGGTAGCCTGGTAGAATATTTGAAAAAATTCTCAGTTATTACCAACAAATTTAACAAAAATTCACTTGTTTTCGCTTATTTTTCGCTGAAATTCGTTTTTTTTTAGCTTGAATTTATCGAATTTTCGGGTTAAATTTGGCAAAAATTTCCTCAATTAAAATAAGTGGTTGTCCTTCTAGATTCTGCTGTTTCCTGGTAGCCTGGTAGAATATTTGAAAAAATGCTCAGTTGTTACCAATAAATTTAACAAAAATTCACTTGTTTTCGCTTATTTTTTGCTGAAATTCGTTTTTTTTTGGCTTGAATTTATCGAATTTTCGGGTTAAATTTGGCAAAAATTTCCGCAATTAAAATAAGAGGTTGTCCTTCTAGATTCTGCTGTTTCCTGGTAGACTGGTAGAATATTTGAAAAAATGTTCAGTTGTTACCAATAAATTTAACAAAAATTCACTTGTTTTCGCTTATTTTTCGCTGAAATTCGGCTTTTTTTAGCTTGAATATATCGAATTTTCGGGTTAAATTTGGCAAAAATTTCCTCAATTAAAATAAGTGGTTGTCCTTCTAGATTCTGCTGTTTCCTGGTAGCCTGGTAGAATATTTGAAAAAATGCTCAGTTGTTACCAATAAATTTAACAAAAATTCACTTGTTTTCGCTTATTTTTCGCTAAAACCCGGCTTTTTTTAGCTTGAATTTATCGAATTTTCGGGTTAAATTTGGCAACAATTTCCTCAATTAAAATAAGTGGTTGTCCTTCTAGATTCTGCTGTTTCCTGGTAGCCTGGTAGAACATTTGAAAAAATGCTCAATTATTACCAACAAATTTAACAAAAATTCACTTGTTTTCGCTTATTTTTCGCTAAAATTCGTTTTTTTTAGCTTGAATTTATCGAATTTTCGGGTTAAATTTGGCAAAAATTTCCTCAATTAAAATAAGTGGTTGTCCTTCTAAATTCTGCTGTTTCCTGGTAGCCTGGTAGAATATTTGAAAAAATGCTCAGTTATTACCAATAAATTTAACAAAAATTCACTTGTTTTCGCTTATTTTTCGCTGAAATTCGTTTTTTTTTAGCTTGAATTTATCGAATTTTCGGGTTAAATTTGGCAAAAATTTCCTCAATTAAAATAAGTGGTTATCCTTCTAAATTCTGCTGTTTCCTGGTAGCCTGGTAGAATATTTGAAAAAATGCTCAGTTATTACCAACAAATTTAACAAAAATTCACTTGTTTTCGCTTATTTTTCGCTGAAATTCGTTTTTTTTTAGCTTGAATTTATCGAATTTTCGGGTTAAATTTGGCAAAAATTTCCTCAATTAAAATAAGTGGTTGTCCTTCTAAATTCTGCTGTTTCCTGGTAGCCTGGTAGAATATTTGAAAAAATGCTCAGTTATTACCAACAAATTTAACAAAAATTCACTTGTTTTCGCTTATTTTTCGCTGAAATTCGTTTTTTTTTATCTTGAATTTAACGAATTTTCGGGTTAAATTTGGCAAAAATTTCCTCAATTAAAATAAGTGGTTGTCCTTCTAGATTCTGCTGTTTCCTGGTAGCCTGGTAGAATATTTGAAAAAATGCTCAGTTATTACCAATAAATTTAACAAAAATTCACTTGTTTTCGCTTATTTTTCGCTAACATTCGGCTTTTTTTAGCTTGAATTTATCGAATTTTCGGGTTAAATTTGGCAAAAATTTCCTCAATTAAAATAAGTGGTTGTCCTTCTAAATTCTGCTGTTTCCTGGTAGCCTGGTAGAATATTTGAAAAAATGCTCAGTTATTACCAATAAATTTAACAAAAATTCACTTGTTTTCGCTTATTTTTCGCTGAAATTCGTTTTTTTTTAGCTTGAATTTATCGAATTTTCGGGTTAAATTTGGCAAAAATTTCCTCAATTAAAATAAGTGGTTATCCTTCTAAATTCTGCTGTTTCCTGGTAGCCTGGTAGAATATTTGAAAAAATGCTCAGTTATTACCAACAAATTTAACAAAAATTCACTTGTTTTCGCTTATTTTTCGCTGAAATTCGTTTTTTTTTAGCTTGAATTTATCGAATTTTCGGGTTAAATTTGGCAAAAATTTCCTCAATTAAAATAAGTGGTTGTCCTTCTAAATTCTGCTGTTTCCTGGTAGCCTGGTAGAATATTTGAAAAAATGCTCAGTTATTACCAACAAATTTAACAAAAATTCACTTGTTTTCGCTTATTTTTCGCTGAAATTCGTTTTTTTTTAGCTTGAATTTATCGAATTTTCGGGTTAAATTTGGCAAAAATTTCCTCAATTAAAATGAGTGGTTGTCCTTCTAAATTCTGCTGTTTCCTGGTAGCCTGGTAGAATATTTGAAAAAATGTTCAGTTATTACCAACAAATTTAACAAAAATTCACTTGTTTTCGCTTATTTTTCGCTGAAATTCGTTTTTTTTTATCTTGAATTTAACGAATTTTCGGGTTAAATTTGGCAAAAATTTCCTCAATTAAAATGAGTGGTTGTCCTTCTAAATTCTGCTGTTTCCTGGTAGCCTGGTAGAATATTTGAAAAAATGTTCAGTTATTACCAACAAATTTAACAAAAATTCACTTGTTTTCGCTTATTTTTCGCTGAAATTCGTTTTTTTTTATCTTGAATTTAACGAATTTTCGGGTTAAATTTGGCAAAAATTTCCTCAATTAAAATAAGTGGTTGTCCTTCTAGATTCTGCTGTTTCCTGGTAGCCTGGTAGAATATTTGAAAAAATGCTCAGTTATTACCAATAAATTTAACAAAAATTCACTTGTTTTCGCTTATTTTTCGCTAACATTCGGCTTTTTTTAGCTTGAATTTATCGAATTTTCGGGTTAAATTTGGAAAAAATTTCCTCAATTAAAATAAGTGGTTGTCCTTCTAGATTCTGCTGTTTCCTGGTAGCCTGGTAGAATATTTGAAAAAATGCTCAGTTATTACCAATAAATTTAACAAAAATTCACTTGTTTTCGCTTATTTTTCGCTAACATTCGGCTTTTTTTAGCTTGAATTTATCGAATTTTCGGGTTAAATTTGGCAACAATTTTCTCAATTAAAATAAGTGGTTGTCCTTCTAGATTCTGCTGTTTCCTGGTAGCCTGGTAGAATATTTGAAAAAATTCTCAGTTATTACCAATAAATTTAACAAAAATTCACTTGTTTTCGCTTATTTTTCGCTAAAATTCGGCTTTTTTTAGCTTGAATTTATCGAATTTTCGGGTTAAATTTGGCAACAATTTCCTCAATTAAAATAAGTGGTTGTCCTTTTAGATTCTGATGATTCCTGGTAGCCTGGTAGAATATTTGAAAAAATGCTCAGTTATTACCAATAAATTTAACAAAAATTCACTTGTTTTCGCTTATTTTTCGCTAAAATTCGGCTTTTTTTAGCTTGAATTTATCGAATTTTCGGGTTAAATTTGGAAAAAATTTCCTCAATTAAAACAAGTGGTTGTCCTTCTAGATTCTGATGATTCCTGGTAGCCTGGTAGAATATTTGAAAAAATGCTCAGTTATTACCAATAAATTTAACAAAAATTCACTTGTTTTCGCTTATTTTTCGCTGAAATTCGTTTTTTTTAGCTTGAATTTATCGAATTTTCGGGTTAAATTTGGCAACAATTTCCTCAATTAAAATAAGTGGTTGTCCTTTTAGATTCTGATGATTCCTGGTAGCCTGGTAGAATATTTGAAAAAATGCTCAGTTATTACCAATAAATTTAATAAAAATTCACTTGTTTTCGCTTATTTTTCGCTAAAATTCGGCTTTTTTTAGCTTGAATTTATCGAATTTTCGGGTTAAATTTGGAAAAAATTTCCTCAATTAAAACAAGTGGTTGTCCTTCTAGATTCTGATGATTCCTGGTAGCCTGGTAGAATATTTGAAAAAATGCTCAGTTATTACCAATAAATTTAACAAAAATTCACTTGTTTTCGCTTATTTTTCGCTGAAATTCGGCTTTTTTTAGCTTGAATTTATCGAATTTTCGGGTTAAATTTAAAAAAAATTTCCTCAATTAAAACAAGTGGTTGTCCTTCTAGATTCTGATGATTCCTGGTAGCCTGGTAGAATATTTGAAAAAATGCTCAGTTATTACCAATAAATTTAACAAAAATTCACATGTTTTCGCTTATTTTTCGCTAAAATTCGGCTTTTTTTAGCTTGAATTTATCGAATTTTCGGGTTAAATTTGGAAAAAATTTCCTCAATTAAAACAAGTGGTTGTCCTTCTAGATTCTGATGATTCCTGGTAGCCTGGTAGAATATTTGAAAAAATGCTCAGTTATTACCAATAAATTTAACAAAAATTCACATGTTTTCGCTTATTTTTCGCTAAAATTCGGCTTTTTTTAGCTTGAATTTATCGAATTTTCGGGTTAAATTTGGCAAAAAATTTCCTCAATTAAAATAAGTGGTTGTCCTTTTAGATTCTGCTGTTTCCTGGTAGCCTGGTAGAATATTTGAAAAAATGCTCAGTTATTACCAATAAATTTAACAAAAATTCACTTGTTTTCGCTTATTTTTCGCTAACATTCGGCTTTTTTTAGCTTGAATTTATCGAATTTTCGGGTTAAATTTGGAAAAAATTTCCTCAATTAAAACAAGTGGTTGTCCTTCTAGATTCTGATGATTCCTGGTAGCCTGGTAGAATATTTGAAAAAATGCTCAGTTATTACCAATAAATTTAACAAAAATTCACTTGTTTTCGCTTATTTTTCGCTGAAATTCGGCTTTTTTTAGCTTGAATTTATCGAATTTTCGGGTTAAATTTAAAAAAAATTTCCTCAATTAAAACAAGTGGTTGTCCTTCTAGATTCTGATGATTCCTGGTAGCCTGGTAGAATATTTGAAAAAATGCTCAGTTATTACCAATAAATTTAACAAAAATTCACATGTTTTCGCTTATTTTTCGCTAAAATTCGGCTTTTTTTAGCTTGAATTTATCGAATTTTCGGGTTAAATTTGGAAAAAATTTCCTCAATTAAAACAAGTGGTTGTCCTTCTAGATTCTGATGATTCCTGGTAGCCTGGTAGAATATTTGAAAAAATGCTCAGTTATTACCAATAAATTTAACAAAAATTCACTTGTTTTCGCTTATTTTTCGCTGAAATTCGGCTTTTTTTAGCTTGAATTTATCGAATTTTCGGGTTAAATTTAAAAAAAATTTCCTCAATTAAAATAAGTGGTTGTCCTTCTAGATTCTGCTGTTTCCTGGTAGCCTGGTAGAATATTTGAAAAAATGCTCAGTTATTACCAATAAATTTAACAAAAATTCACTTGTTTTCGCTTATTTTTCGCTAACATTCGGCTTTTTTTAGCTTGAATTTATCGAATTTTCGGGTTAAATTTGGAAAAAATTTCCTCAATTAAAATAAGTGGTTGTCCTTCTAGATTCTGCTGTTTCCTGGTAGCCTGGTAGAATATTTGAAAAAATGCTCAGTTATTACCAATAAATTTAACAAAAATTCACTTGTTTTCGCTTATTTTTCGCTAACATTCGGCTTTTTTTAGCTTGAATTTATCGAATTTTCGGGTTAAATTTGGCAACAATTTTCTCAATTAAAATAAGTGGTTGTCCTTCTAGATTCTGCTGTTTCCTGGTAGCCTGGTAGAATATTTGAAAAAATTCTCAGTTATTACCAATAAATTTAACAAAAATTCACTTGTTTTCGCTTATTTTTCGCTAAAATTCGGCTTTTTTTAGCTTGAATTTATCGAATTTTCGGGTTAAATTTGGCAACAATTTCCTCAATTAAAATAAGTGGTTGTCCTTTTAGATTCTGATGATTCCTGGTAGCCTGGTAGAATATTTGAAAAAATGCTCAGTTATTACCAATAAATTTAACAAAAATTCACTTGTTTTCGCTTATTTTTCGCTAAAATTCGGCTTTTTTTAGCTTGAATTTATCGAATTTTCGGGTTAAATTTGGAAAAAATTTCCTCAATTAAAACAAGTGGTTGTCCTTCTAGATTCTGATGATTCCTGGTAGCCTGGTAGAATATTTGAAAAAATGCTCAGTTATTACCAATAAATTTAACAAAAATTCACATGTTTTCGCTTATTTTTCGCTAAAATTCGGCTTTTTTTAGCTTGAATTTATCGAATTTTCGGGTTAAATTTGGCAAAAAATTTCCTCAATTAAAATAAGTGGTTGTCCTTTTAGATTCTGCTGTTTCCTGGTAGCCTGGTAGAATATTTGAAAAAATGCTCAGTTATTACCAATAAATTTAACAAAAATTCACTTGTTTTCGCTTATTTTTCGCTAAAATTCGGCTTTTTTTAGCTTGAATTTATCGAATTTTCGGGTTAAATTTGGCAACAATTTCCTCAATTAAAATAAGTGGTTGTCCTTTTAGATTCTGCTGTTTCCTGGTAGCCTGGTAGAATATTTGAAAAAATTCTCAGTTATTACCAATAAATTTAACAAAAATTCACTTGTTTTCGCTTATTTTTCGCTAAAATTCGGCTTTTTTTAGCTTGAATTTATCGAATTTTCGGGTTAAATTTGGCAACAATTTCCTCAATTAAAATAAGTGGTTGTCCTTTTAGATTCTGATGATTCCTGGTAGCCTGGTAGAATATTTGAAAAAATTCTCAGTTATTACCAATAAATTTAACAAAAATTCACTTGTTTTCGCTTATTTTTCGCTAAAATTCGGCTTTTTTTAGCTTGAATTTATCGAATTTTCGGGTTAAATTTGGCAACAATTTTCTCAATTAAAATAAGTGGTTGTCCTTCTAGATTCTGCTGTTTCCTGGTAGCCTGGTAGAATATTTGAAAAAATTCTCAGTTATTACCAATAAATTTAACAAAAATTCACTTGTTTTCGCTTATTTTTCGCTAAAATTCGGCTTTTTTTAGCTTGAATTTATCGAATTTTCGGGTTAAATTTGGCAACAATTTCCTCAATTAAAATAAGTGGTTGTCCTTTTAGATTCTGATGATTCCTGGTAGCCTGGTAGAATATTTGAAAAAATGCTCAGTTATTACCAATAAATTTAACAAAAATTCACTTGTTTTCGCTTATTTTTCGCTAAAATTCGGCTTTTTTTAGCTTGAATTTATCGAATTTTCGGGTTAAATTTGGAAAAAATTTCCTCAATTAAAACAAGTGGTTGTCCTTCTAGATTCTGATGATTCCTGGTAGCCTGGTAGAATATTTGAAAAAATGCTCAGTTATTACCAATAAATTTAACAAAAATTCACTTGTTTTCGCTTATTTTTCGCTGAAATTCGGCTTTTTTTAGCTTGAATTTATCGAATTTTCGGGTTAAATTTGGCAACAATTTCCTCAATTAAAATAAGTGGTTGTCCTTTTAGATTCTGATGATTCCTGGTAGCCTGGTAGAATATTTGAAAAAATGCTCAGTTATTACCAATAAATTTAATAAAAATTCACTTGTTTTCGCTTATTTTTCGCTAAAATTCGGCTTTTTTTAGCTTGAATTTATCGAATTTTCGGGTTATATTTGGAAAAAATTTCCTCAATTAAAACAAGTGGTTGTCCTTCTAGATTCTGATGATTCCTGGTAGCCTGGTAGAACATTTGAAAAAATGCTCAGTTATTACCAATAAATTTAACAAAAATTCACTTGTTTTCGCTTATTTTTCGCTGAAATTCGGCTTTTTTTAGCTTGAATTTATCGAATTTTCGGGTTAAATTTAAAAAAAATTTCCTCAATTAAAACAAGTGGTTGTCCTTTTAGATTCTGCTGTTTCCTGGTAGCCTGGTAGAATATTTGAAAAAATGCTCAGTTATTACCAATAAATTTAACAAAAATTCACTTGTTTTCGCTTATTTTTCGCTAAAATTCGGCTTTTTTTAGCTTGAATTTATCGAATTTTCGGGTTATATTTGGAAAAAATTTCCTCAATTAAAACAAGTGGTTGTCCTTCTAGATTCTGATGATTCCTGGTAGCCTGGTAGAATATTTGAAAAAATGCTCAGTTATTACCAATAAATTTAACAAAAATTCACATGTTTTCGCTTATTTTTCGCTAAAATTCGGCTTTTTTTAGCTTGAATTTATCGAATTTTCGGGTTAAATTTGGCAAAAAATTTCCTCAATTAAAATAAGTGGTTGTCCTTTTAGATTCTGCTGTTTCCTGGTAGCCTGGTAGAATATTTGAAAAAATGCTCAGTTATTACCAATAAATTTAACAAAAATTCACTTGTTTTCGCTTATTTTTCGCTAAAATTCGGCTTTTTTTAGCTTGAATTTATCGAATTTTCGGGTTAAATTTGGCAACAATTTCCTCAATTAAAATAAGTGGTTGTCCTTTTAGATTCTGCTGTTTCCTGGTAGCCTGGTAGAATATTTGAAAAAATTCTCAGTTATTACCAATAAATTTAACAAAAATTCACTTGTTTTCGCTTATTTTTCGCTAAAATTCGGCTTTTTTTAGCTTGAATTTATCGAATTTTCGGGTTAAATTTGGCAACAATTTCCTCAATTAAAATAAGTGGTTGTCCTTTTAGATTCTGATGATTCCTGGTAGCCTGGTAGAATATTTGAAAAAATTCTCAGTTATTACCAATAAATTTAACAAAAATTCACTTGTTTTCGCTTATTTTTCGCTAAAATTCGGCTTTTTTTAGCTTGAATTTATCGAATTTTCGGGTTAAATTTGGCAACAATTTTCTCAATTAAAATAAGTGGTTGTCCTTCTAGATTCTGCTGTTTCCTGGTAGCCTGGTAGAATATTTGAAAAAATTCTCAGTTATTACCAATAAATTTAACAAAAATTCACTTGTTTTCGCTTATTTTTCGCTAAAATTCGGCTTTTTTTAGCTTGAATTTATCGAATTTTCGGGTTAAATTTGGCAACAATTTCCTCAATTAAAATAAGTGGTTGTCCTTTTAGATTCTGATGATTCCTGGTAGCCTGGTAGAATATTTGAAAAAATGCTCAGTTATTACCAATAAATTTAACAAAAATTCACTTGTTTTCGCTTATTTTTCGCTAAAATTCGGCTTTTTTTAGCTTGAATTTATCGAATTTTCGGGTTAAATTTGGAAAAAATTTCCTCAATTAAAACAAGTGGTTGTCCTTCTAGATTCTGATGATTCCTGGTAGCCTGGTAGAATATTTGAAAAAATGCTCAGTTATTACCAATAAATTTAACAAAAATTCACTTGTTTTCGCTTATTTTTCGCTGAAATTCGGCTTTTTTTAGCTTGAATTTATCGAATTTTCGGGTTAAATTTGGCAACAATTTCCTCAATTAAAATAAGTGGTTGTCCTTTTAGATTCTGATGATTCCTGGTAGCCTGGTAGAATATTTGAAAAAATGCTCAGTTATTACCAATAAATTTAATAAAAATTCACTTGTTTTCGCTTATTTTTCGCTAAAATTCGGCTTTTTTTAGCTTGAATTTATCGAATTTTCGGGTTATATTTGGAAAAAATTTCCTCAATTAAAACAAGTGGTTGTCCTTCTAGATTCTGATGATTCCTGGTAGCCTGGTAGAACATTTGAAAAAATGCTCAGTTATTACCAATAAATTTAACAAAAATTCACTTGTTTTCGCTTATTTTTCGCTGAAATTCGGCTTTTTTTAGCTTGAATTTATCGAATTTTCGGGTTAAATTTAAAAAAAATTTCCTCAATTAAAACAAGTGGTTGTCCTTCTAGATTCTGATGATTCCTGGTAGCCTGGTAGAATATTTGAAAAAATGCTCAGTTATTACCAATAAATTTAACAAAAATTCACATGTTTTCGCTTATTTTTCGCTAAAATTCGGCTTTTTTTAGCTTGAATTTATCGAATTTTCGGGTTAAATTTGGCAAAAAATTTCCTCAATTAAAATAAGTGGTTGTCCTTTTAGATTCTGCTGTTTCCTGGTAGCCTGGTAGAATATTTGAAAAAATGCTCAGTTATTACCAATAAATTTAACAAAAATTCACTTGTTTTCGCTTATTTTTCGCTGAAATTCGGCTTTTTTTAGCTTGAATTTATCGAATTTTCGGGTTAAATTTGGCAACAATTTCCTTAATTAAAAGAAGTGGTTGTCCTTCTAGATTCTGCTGTTTCCTGGTAGCCTGGTAGAATATTTGAAAAAATGCTCAGTTATTACCAATAAATTTAACAAAAATTCACATGTTTTCGCTTATTTTTCGCTAAAATTCGGCTTTTTTTAGCTTGAATTTATCAAATTTTCGGGTTAAATTTGGCAAAAAATTTCCTCAATTAAAATAAGTGGTTGTCCTTTTAGATTCTGCTGTTTCCTGGTAGCCTGGTAGAATATTTGAAAAAATGCTCAGTTATTACCAATAAATTTAACAAAAATTCACTTGTTTTCGCTTATTTTTCGCTGAAATTCGGCTCTTTTTAGCTTGAATTTATCGAATTTTCGGGGTAAATTTGGCAACAATTTCCTCAATTAAAATAAGTGGTTGTCCTTTTAGATTCTGCTGTTTCCTGGTAGCCTGGTAGAATATTTGAAAAAATGCTCAGTTATTACCAATAAATTTAACAAAAATTCACATGTTTTCGCTTATTTTTCGCTAAAATTCGGCTTTTTTTAGCTTGAATTTATCAAATTTTCGGGTTAAATTTGGCAAAAAATTTCCTCAATTAAAATAAGTGGTTGTCCTTTTAGATTCTGCTGTTTCCTGGTAGCCTGGTAGAATATTTGAAAAAATGCTCAGTTATTACCAATAAATTTAACAAAAATTCACTTGTTTTCGCTTATTTTTCGCTGAAATTCGGCTCTTTTTAGCTTGAATCTATCGAATTTTCGGGTTAAATTTGGCAACAATTTTCTCAATTAAAATAAGTGGTTGTCCTTTTAGATTCTGCTGTTTCCTGGTAGCCTGGTAGAATATTTGAAAAAATGCTCAGTTATTACCAATAAATTTAACAAAAATTCACTTGTTTTCGCTTATTTTTCGCTGAAATTCGGCTTTTTTTTGCTTGAGTTTTTTATCGAATTTTCGGGTTAAATTTGGAAAAAATTTCCTCAATTAAAACAAGTGGTTGTCCTTCTAGATTCTGATGATTCCTGGTAGCCTGGTAGAATATTTGAAAAAATGCTCAGTTATTACCAATAAATTTAACAAAAATTCACTTGTTTTCGCTTATTTTTCGCTAAAATTCGGCTTTTTTTAGCTTGAATTTATCGAATTTTCGGGTTAAATTTGGAAAAAATTTCCTCAATTAAAACAAGTGGTTGTCCTTCTAGATTCTGATGATTCCTGGTAGCCTGGTAGAATATTTGAAAAAATGCTCAGTTATTACCAATAAATTTAACAAAAATTCACTTGTTTTCTCTTATTTTTCGCTGAAATTCGGCTTTTTTTAGCTTGAATTTATCGAATTTTCGGGTTAAATTTGGTAAAAATTTCCTCAATTAAAACAAGTGGTTGTCCTTCTAGATTCTGATGATTCCTGGTAGCCTGGTAGAATATTTGAAAAAATGCTCAGTTATTACCAATAAATTTAACAAAAATTCACATGTTTTCGCTTATTTTTCGCTAAAATTCGGCTTTTTAGCTTGAATTTATCAAATTTTCGGGTTAAATTTGGCAAAAAATTTCCTCTATTAAAATAAGTGGTTGTCCTTTTAGATTCTGCTGTTTCCTGGTAGCCTGGTAGAATATTTGAAAAAATGCTCAGTTATTACCAATAAATTTAACAAAAATTCACTTGTTTTCGCTTATTTTTCGCTAAAATTCAGCTTTTTTTAGCTTGAATTTATCGAATTTTCGGGTTAAATTTGGCAACAATTTCCTCAATTAAAATAAGTGGTTGTCCTTTTAGATTCTGCTGTTTCCTGGTAGCCTGGTAGAATATTTGAAAAAATGCTCAGTTATTACCAATAAATTTAACAAAAATTCACTTGTTTTCGCTTATTTTTCGCTGAAATTCGGCTTTTTTTAGCTTGAATTTATCGAATTTTCGGGTTAAATTTGGCAACAATTTCCTCAATTAAAATAAGTGGTTGTCCTTTTAGATTCTGCTGTTTCCTGGTAGCCTGGTAGAATATTTGAAAAAATGCTCAGTTATTACCAATAAATTTAGCAAAAATTCACTTGTTTTCGCTTATTTTTCGCTAAAATTCGGCTTTTTTTAGCTTGAATTTATCGAATTTTCGGGTTAAATTTGGCAAAAAATTTCCTCAATTAAAATAAGTGGTTGTCCTTTTAGATTCTGCTGTTTCCTGGTAGCCTGGTAGAATATTTGAAAAAATCGCCAGTTATTACCAATAAATTTAACAAAAATTCACTTGTTTTCGCTTATTTTTCGCTTAAATTCGGCTTTTTTTAGCTTGAATTTATCGAATTTTCGGGTTAAATTTGGAAAAAATTTCCTCAATTAAAACAAGTGGTTGTCCTTCTAGATTCTGATGATTCCTGGTAGCCTGGTAGAATATTTGAAAAAATGCTCAGTTATTACCAATAAATTTAGCAAAAATTCACATGTTTTCGCTTATTTTTCGCTAAAATTCGGCTTTTTTTAGCTTGAATTTATCGAATTTTCGGGTTAAATTTGGCAACAATTTCCTCAATTAAAATAAGTGGTTGTCCTTTTAGATTCTGCTGTTTCCTGGTAGCCTGGTAGAATATTTGAAAAAATGCTCAGTTATTACCAATAAATTTAGCAAAAATTCACATGTTTTCGCTTATTTTTCGCTAAAATTCGGCTTTTTTTAGCTTGAATTTATCGAATTTTCGAGTTAAATTTGGCAACAATTTCCTCAATTAAAATAAGTGGTTGTCCTTTTAGATTCTGCTGTTTCCTGGTAGCCTGGTAGAATATTTGAAAAAATGCTCAGTTATTACCAATAAATTTAACAAAAATTCACATGTTTTCGCTTATTTTTCGCTAAAATTCGGCTTTTTTTAGCTTGAATTTATCAAATTTTCGGGTTAAATTTGGCAAAAAATTTCCTCAATTAAAATAAGTGGTTGTCCTTTTAGATTCTGCTGTTTCCTGGTAGCCTGGTAGAATATTTGAAAAAATGCTCAGTTATTACCAATAAATTTAACAAAAATTCACTTGTTTTCGCTTATTTTTCGCTGAAATTCGGCTCTTTTTAGCTTGAATTTATCGAATTTTCGGGTTAAATTTGGCAACAATTTCCTCAATTAAAATAAGTGGTTGTCCTTTTAGATTCTGATGATTCCTGGTAGCCTGGTAGAATATTTGAAAAAATGCTCAGTTATTACCAATAAATTTAACAAAAATTCACTTGTTTTCGCTTATTTTTCGCTAAAATTCGGCTTTTTTAGCTTGAATTTATCGAATTTTCGGGTTAAATTTGGCAACAATTTCCTCAATTAAAATAAGTGGTTGTCCTTTTAGATTCTGCTGTTTCCTGGTAGCCTGGTAGAATATTTGAAAAAATGCTCAGTTATTACCAATAAATTTAACAAAAATTCACTTGTTTTCGCTTATTTTTCGCTGAAATTCGGCTTTTTTTAGCTTGAATTTATCGAATTTTCGGGTTAAATTTGGCAACAATTTCCTCAATTAAAATAAGTGGTTGTCCTTTTAGATTCTGCTGTTTCCTGGTAGCCTGGTAGAATATTTGAAAAAATCGCCAGTTATTACCAATAAATTTAGCAAAAATTCACTTGTTTTCGCTTATTTTTCGCTAAAATTCGGCTTTTTTAGCTTGAATTTATCGAATTTTCGGGTTAAATTTGGAAAAAATTTCCTCAATTAAAACAAGTGGTTGTCCTTCTAGATTCTGATGATTCCTGGTAGCCTGGTAGAATATTTGAAAAAATGCTCAGTTATTACCAATAAATTTAGCAAAAATTCACATGTTTTCGCTTATTTTTCGCTAAAATTCGGCTTTTTTTAGCTTGAATTTATCGAATTTTCGGGTTAAATTTGGCAAAAAATTTTATAATAAGTGGTTGTCCTTTTAGATTCTGCTGTTTCCTGGTAGCCTGGTAGAATATTTGAAAAAATGCTCAGTTATTACCAATAAATTTAACAAAAATTCACATGTTTTCGCTTATTTTTCGCTAAAATTCGGCTTTTTTTAGCTTGAATTTATCGAATTTTCGGGTTAAATTTGGCAAAAAATTTCCTCAATTAAAATAAGTGGTTGTCCTTTTAGATTCTGCTGTTTCCTGGTAGCCTGGTAGAATATTTGAAAAAATGCTCAGTTATTACCAATAAATTTAACAAAAATTCACTTGTTTTCGCTTATTTTTCGCTAAAATTCGGCTTTTTTTATCTTGAATTTATCGAATTTTCGGGTTAAATTTGGAAAAAATTTCCTCAATTAAAACAAGTGGTTGTCCTTCTAGATTCTGATGATTCCTGGTAGCCTGGTAGAATATTTGAAAAAATGCTAAGTTATTACCAATAAATTTAACAAAAATTCACTTGTTTTCGCTTATTTTTCGCTGAAATTCGGCTTTTTTTAGCTTGAATTTATCGAATTTTCGGGTTAAATTTGGAAAAAATTTCCTCAATTAAAACAAGTGGTTGTCCTTCTAGATTCTGATGATTCCTGGTAGCCTGGTAGAATATTTGAAAAAATGCTCAGTTATTACCAATAAATTTAACAAAAATTCACATGTTTTCGCTTATTTTTCGCTAAAATTCGGCTTTTTAGCTTGAATTTATCAAATTTTCGGGTTAAATTTGGCAAAAAATTTCCTCAATTAAAATAAGTGGTTGTCCTTTTAGATTCTGCTGTTTCCTGGTAGCCTGGTAGAATATTTGAAAAAATGCTCAGTTATTACCAATAAATTTAACAAAAATTCACTTGTTTTCGCTTATTTTTCGCTAAAATTCGGCTTTTTTTAGCTTGAATTTATCGAATTTTCGGGTTAAATTTGGCAACAATTTCCTCAATTAAAATAAGTGGTTGTCCTTTTAGATTCTGCTGTTTCCTGGTAGCCTGGTAGAATATTTGAAAAAATGCTCAGTTATTACCAATAAATTTAACAAAAATTCACTTGTTTTCGCTTATTTTTCGCTGAAATTCGGCTTTTTTTAGCTTGAATTTATCGAATTTTCGGGTTAAATTTGGCAACAATTTCCTCAATTAAAATAAGTGGTTGTCCTTTTAGATTCTGCTGTTTCCTGGTAGCCTGGTAGAATATTTGAAAAAATGCTCAGTTATTACCAATAAATTTAGCAAAAATTCACTTGTTTTCGCTTATTTTTCGCTAAAATTCGGCTTTTTTTAGCTTGAATTTATCGAATTTTCGGGTTAAATTTGGCAAAAAATTTCCTCAATTAAAATAAGTGGTTGTCCTTTTAGATTCTGCTGTTTCCTGGTAGCCTGGTAGAATATTTGAAAAAATGCTCAGTTATTACCAATAAATTTAACAAAAATTCACTTGTTTTCGCTTATTTTTCGCTGAAATTCGGCTTTTTTAGCTTGAATTTATCGAATTTTCGGGTTAAATTTGGAAAAAATTTCCTCAATTAAAACAAGTGGTTGTCCTTCTAGATTCTGATGATTCCTGGTAGCCTGGTAGAATATTTGAAAAAATGCTCAGTTATTACCAATAAATTTAGCAAAAATTCACATGTTTTCGCTTATTTTTCGCTAAAATTCGGCTTTTTTTAGCTTGAATTTATCGAATTTTCGGGTTAAATTTGGCAAAAAATTTTATAATAAGTGGTTGTCCTTTTAGATTCTGCTGTTTCCTGGTAGCCTGGTAGAATATTTGAAAAAATGCTCAGTTATTACCAATAAATTTAACAAAAATTCACATGTTTTCGCTTATTTTTCGCTAAAATTCGGCTTTTTTTAGCTTGAATTTATCGAATTTTCGGGTTAAATTTGGCAAAAAATTTCCTCAATTAAAATAAGTGGTTGTCCTTTTAGATTCTGCTGTTTCCTGGTAGCCTGGTAGAATATTTGAAAAAATGCTCAGTTATTACCAATAAATTAAACAAAAATTCACTTGTTTTCGCTTATTTTTCGCTGAAATTCGGCTTTTTTTAGCTTGAATTTATCGAATTTTCGGGTTAAATTTGGCAACAATTTCCTCAATTAAAATAAGTGGTTGTCCTTTTAGATTCTGCTGTTTCCTGGTAGCCTGGTAGAATATTTGAAAAAATGCTCAGTTATTACCAATAAATTTAACAAAAATTCACTTGTTTTCGCTTATTTTTCGCTGAAATTCGGCTTTTTTTAGCTTGAATTTATCGAATTTTCGGGTTAAATTTGGCAACAATTTCCTCAATTAAAAGAAGTGGTTGTCCTTCTAGATTCTGCTGTTTCCTGGTAGCCTGGTAGAATATTTGAAAAATTGCTCAGTTATTACCAATAAATTTAACAAAAATTCACTTGTTTTCGCTTATTTTTCGCTGAAATTCGGCTTTTTTTAGCTTGAATTTATCGAATTTTCGGGTTAAATTTGGCAACAATTTCCTCAATTAAAAGAAGTGGTTGTCCTTTTAGATTCTGCTGTTTCCTGGTAGCCTGGTAGAATATTTGAAAAAATGCTCAGTTATTACCAATAAATTTAACAAAAATTCACTTGTTTTCGCTTATTTTTCGCTAAAATTCGGCTTTTTTTAGCTTGAATTTATCGAATTTTCGGGTTAAATTTGGCAACAATTTCCTCAATTAAAATAAGTGGTTGCCCTTTTAGATTCTGCTGTTTCCTGGTAGCCTGGTAGAATATTTGAAAAAATGCTCAGTTATTACCAATAAATTTAACAAAAATTCACTTGTTTTCGTTTATTTTTCGCTAAAATTCGGCTTTTTTTAGCTTGAATTTATCGAATTTTCGTGTTAAATTTGGCAACAATTTCCTCAATTAAAATAAGTGGTTTTCCTTTTAGATTCTGCTGTTTCCTGGTAGCCTGGTAGAATATTTGAAAAAATGCTCAGTTATTACCAATAAATTTAACAAAAATTCACTTGTTTTCGCTTATTTTTCGCTGAAATTCGGCTTTTTTTAGCTTGAATTTATCGAATTTTCGGGTTAAATTTGGCAACAATTTCCTCAATTAAAAGAAGTGGTTGTCCTTCTAGATTCTGCTGTTTCCTGGTAGCCTGGTAGAATATTTGAAAAATTGCTCAGTTATTACCAATAAATTTAACAAAAATTCACTTGTTTTCGCTTATTTTTCGCTGAAATTCGGCTTTTTTTAGCTTGAATTTATCGAATTTTCGGGTTAAATTTGGCAACAATTTCCTCAATTAAAAGAAGTGGTTGTCCTTTTAGATTCTGCTGTTTCCTGGTAGCCTGGTAGAATATTTGAAAAAATGCTCAGTTATTACCAATAAATTTAACAAAAATTCACTTGTTTTCGCTTATTTTTCGCTAAAATTCGGCTTTTTTTAGCTTGAATTTATCGAATTTTCGGGTTAAATTTGGCAACAATTTCCTCAATTAAAATAAGTGGTTGCCCTTTTAGATTCTGCTGTTTCCTGGTAGCCTGGTAGAATATTTGAAAAAATGCTCAGTTATTACCAATAAATTTAACAAAAATTCACTTGTTTTCGCTTATTTTTCGCTAAAATTCGGCTTTTTTTAGCTTGAATTTATCGAATTTTCGTGTTAAATTTGGCAACAATTTCCTCAATTAAAATAAGTGGTTTTCCTTTTAGATTCTGCTGTTTCCTGGTAGCCTGGTAGAATATTTGAAAAAATGCTTAGTTATTACCAATAAATTTAACAAAAATTCACTTGTTTTCGCTTATTTTTCGCTAAAATTCGGTTTTTTTTAGCTTGAATTTATCGAATTTTCGTGTTAAATTTGGCAACAATTTCCTCAATTAAAATAAGTGGTTTTCCTTTTAGATTCTGCTGTTTCCTGGTAGCCTGGTAGAATATTTGAAAAAATGCTCAGTTATTACCAATAAATTTAACAAAAATTCACTTGTTTTCGCTTATTTTTCGCTAAAATTCGGCTTTTTTTAGCTTGAATTTATCGAATTTTCGGGTTAAATTTGGCAAAAATTTCCTCAATTAAAACAAGTTGTTGCCCTTTTAGATTCTGCTGTTTCCTGGTAGCCTGGTAGAATATTTGAAAAAATGCTCAGTTATTACTAATAAATTTAACAAAAATTCACTTGTTTTCGCTTATTTTTCGCTAAAATTCGGCTTTTTTTAGCTTGAATTTATCGAATTTTCGGGTTAAATTTGGCAACAATTTCCTCAATTAAAACAAGTGGTTGCCCTTTTAGATTCTGCTGTTTCCTGGTAGCCTGGTAGAATATGGTATTTGAAAAAATGCTCAGTTATTACCAATAAATTTAACAAAAATTCACTTGTTTTCGCTTATTTTTCGCTAAAATTCGGCTTTTTTTAGCTTGAATTTATCAAATTTTCGGGTTAAATTTGGCAAAAATTTCCACAATTAAAATGAGTGGTTGTCCTTCTAGATTCTGCTGTTTCCTGGTAGCCTGGTAGAATATTTGAAAAAATGCTCAGTTATTACCAATAAATTTAACAAAAATTCACTTGTTTTCGCTTATTTTTCGCTAAAATTCGGCTTTTTTTAGCTTGAATTTATCAAATTTTCGGGTTAAATTTGGCAAAAATTTCCTCAATTAAAACAAGTGGTTGTCCTTCTAGATTCTGATGATTCCTGGTAGCCTGCTAGAATATTTGAAAAAATGCTCAGTTATTACCAATAAATTTAACAAAAATTCACTTGTTTTCGCTTATTTTTCGCTAAAATTCGCCTTTTTTTAGCCTGAATTTATCGAATTTTCGGGTTAAATTTGGCAAAAATTTCCACAATTAAAATAAGTGGTTGTCCTTCTAGATTCTGCTGTTTCCTGGTAGCCTGGTAGAATATTTGAAAAAATGCTCAGTTATTACCAATAAATTTAACAAAAATTCACTTGTTTTCGCTTATTTTTCGCTAAAATTCGGCTTTTTTTAGCTTGAATTTATCGAATTTTCGGGTTAAATTTGGCAAAAATTTCCTCAATTAAAACAAGTGGTTGTCCTTCTAGATTCTGCTGATTCCTGGTAGCCTGGTAGAATATTTGAAAAAATGCTCAGTTATTACCAATAAATTTAACAAAAATTCACTTGTTTTCGCTTATTTTTCGCTAAAATTCGGCTTTTTTTAGCTTGAATTTATCAAATTTTCGGGTTAAATTTGGCAAAAATTTCCTCAATTAAAACAAGTGGTTGTCCTTCTAGATTCTGCTGTTTCCTGGTAGCCTGGTAGAATATTTGAAAAAATGCTCAGTTATTACCAATAAATTTAACAAAAATTCACTTGTTTTCGCTTATTTTTCGCTAAAATTCGCCTTTTTTTAGCTTGAATTTATCGAATTTCGGGTTAAATTTGGCAACAATTTCCTCAATTAAAATAAGTAGTTGTCCTTCTAGATACTGCTGATTCCTGGTAGCCTGGTAGAATATTTGAATAAATTCTCAGTTATTACCAACAAATTTAACAAAAATTCACTTGTTTTCGCTTATTTTTCGCTGAAATTGGTTTTTTTTTAGCTTGAATTTATCGAATTTTCGGGTTAAATTTGGCAACAATTTCCTCAATTAAAAGAAGTGGTTGTCCTTTTAGATTCTGCTGTTTCCTGGTAGCCTCGTAGATAATTTGAATAAATTCTCAGTTATTACCAACAAATTTAACAAAAATTCACTTGTTTTCGCTTATTTTTCGCTGAAATTGGTTTTTTTTTAGCCTGAATTTATCGAATTTTCGGGTTAAATTTGGCAAAAATTTCCACAATTAAAATGAGTGGTTGTCCTTCTAGATTCTGCTGTTTCCTGGTAGCCTTGTAGAATATTTGAAAAAATGCTCAGTTATTACCAATAAATTTAACAAAAATTCACTTGTTTTCGCTTATTTTTCGCTAAAATTCGGCTTTTTTTAGCCTGAATTTATCGAATTTTCGGGTTAAATTTGGCAAAAATTTCCACAATTAAAATGAGTGGTTGTCCTTCTAGATTCTGCTGTTTCCTGGTAGCCTGGTAGAATATTTGAAAAAATGCTCAGTTATTACCAATAAATTTAACAAAAATTCACTTGTTTTCGCTTATTTTTCGCTAAAATTCGGCTTTTTTTAGCCTGAATTTATCGAATTTTTGGGTTAAATTTGGCAAAAATTTCCACAATTAAAATGAGTGGTTGTCCTTCTAGATTCTGCTGTTTCCTGGTAGCCTGGTAGAATATTTGAAAAAATGCTCAGTTATTACCAATAAATTTAACAAAAATTCACTTGTTTTCGCTTATTTTTCGCTAAAATTCGGCTTTTTTTAGCTTGAATTTATCAAATTTTCGGGTTAAATTTGGCAAAAATTTCCTCAATTAAAACAAGTGGTTGTCCTTCTAGATTCTGATGATTCCTGGTAGCCTGCTAGAATATTTGAAAAAATGCTCAGTTATTACCAATAAATTTAACAAAAATTCACTTGTTTTCGCTTATTTTTCGCTAAAATTCGCCTTTTTTCAACAAATCATGTGACTGCCTTAATTAATAGCTATCTTAAAAAGTAATATGAAGATGAATAAAAGTAAAACCGTGAATATAAAAGAGCTGGATTTTATGTGATTTATCCAAAAAAAAATTCGATTATTATTTATTAAAAATGAATAATTTACGTTATTCAGAAAATTCGTGAAAAAATTTAAATTTTGACATTCAGACCCAGCTTGGGTCAATTTTACAAGAGAACAAATTTATTTCCCTTAAAAATGAAAAAAGTGAATATGGAGATGACAAGTTGGCCTTCAATTTGAAACCACTTAAAAAAATCTAGGTTTTAAGTTCTAAAAGTTACATGGCTTCGAAAATGATCGAAAAACCGTATTTACGTGAAGCGGAGCCTTAACTGAAAAATTACAATTCGAATTAAAATAATACTTAAACCACTTCCTTTAATTAAAATGTCACAATTATTAAATCCTAATAACTACTCCAGAGTGCACTACAAAAATTCCCATTACACACATTAAGCGCAGTAAGATCCACACATTACGACAATTGACAATTATCTCATAAACGTGGCACCACGCCGAGCATTCAAGAAGACGCACAACTGCAAGCCTTTCAAAAACAAGCTGTTGTCGCATCGCACGTAACAATAATTCCAATTTATTAACAATTCGTCGTCGTGTGTGTACGCATTTTGTGTGTTGTCACACACTCTTGTATCGTATCCGAAAACACTTATTGCCGAGAAACACACTCCTCCACAACCCTCAATTAATTACGTACATAACAATTCAAAAGCAATTTCTCTCAATCTGCACCCCACTTGCGTGTGTTCAATTCTTCCTTGGTGTAATCGAGAGAAGATCATCAACATTATTCTTGTAATAACCACTTCAATATGCGGAAGACGACGGAGGGGTGGAGGGGTCGGGGTGTGTGGGCTGTGGGAGCTGTGCTGATTGATAGAGCAAGATTAACGCACGCAATGTCATCGCAGAGGTTCACATTATGCTGAGCAGATCAGATACTAATATAGACATTTGTTAAGTGGGGAATGCTTTTGTGTGTAACTATAGTTTAAGTTCTGTTGTATTGTGGATTTGGGTGGTGGTGGAAGGGGTACAATGAACACATTATAACAGTAAACAGGAATGACAACTCACCTCATTTAGTTATGGTTGTGGGATTACACAGATTTTCACAATTAATTTAATTAACTTTGAACTATGAAATTGGATACAAGTAGTTGAAGCACTTTAGTTAATTAATTTTTAAAG